>JAPDRK010000031.1:0-79189 GCA_030247875.1 Cladophialophora chaetospira
TTTTAAAATATATATAATATATAATAATAATATATAATAACTCTTAATAGAGGTCGAATAGCTATTTAAGCACTTATTTAATTAATCTCTAATTATTTTATGTATTACTATATAGTTAATAAAGAGTATAAACTTATCTATTTAACTTTCTTTTATTATAAAGCGATTAAGACACTAAAATATTAGCTCTTTACTCTAGTAATAAATATAACGTACAAGATTAATTTTTATAAACTATATCTCTTTTAAATTATTGTTATAACTACTTTAAACACTATATTTATTGTTAAATAGGCCTTTTTAAGCTTAAAAGATATAGAGACTTATTTATTTATATTAGAATAGTTATATTAAATTTACTAGTATTACAATTTAGATATATTTATCACTATTACTATTAATAAATATAACGTTTTTATCGCGGCACTTAAACTTATATTTCTATAGATTTCTAGACTTATTTATATATAGTATATTAATAAGAATATTAAAGCGTATATTTATAAGCTACTTTAAACAAAGATTATTAAGAATAAAAGCTTTAATATAAATAAATCGCGCGTTTCGGCGATAGTTAATTAGTAATAATTAAAGTTTAAATAGAACTAGTATAAAATATTATACATTACTAGTATTAATAATTTCGAGATTATATAGTTTACACTATATAAAAAATAGTTAAGAAACAATATAAAAATATTAAAGTACTTAAATAACGAATAAATTAACGATAAAAAGTACTATATAACTATTTAAACTTAATAATATATTTGTTAGGGCCTGCTAAGCACTACAATCCCACCGGGACTAGATCGCCGAGAGTTAGCTCTAGAGCATAGAGATCGCAGGCTACTAGCCCTCCTTCTTCTTCTCTTCTCTAATGAGTCGAGTAATTATTGTATTACGCCTTAGCTACCATCTATTATTCTAATAGTATTTAACCTATAGTTTAAGGTCTATTGATTACTATAGGCCCTTATATTTTTACTCGACTTGTTCTAATTATACTGACGGTCTTGAACTGTATCTATATTGCTACTAAGCTACGCCTAGTATAGCTAGCGTAGCTAGAAAAAGAGCGCAGGTAAAAGCTCGATATATTACTAAGTTCTAAATACTTAAAATACTAAAGAGCTTGACGCTCTCGGAGCTATTTAAAGAAGGTGCGCCCCCGCTATATCTAGCTAACGACCCAGAACCTACTCCGCCGAGAGAGTTATATTTATCTACTCTTTTCGGCCCTTCGTAAGCTTTAAATAAAGAGCCCGAAAAGAAGAATTAAAATATATTTCTTAAGGAAGAGAAAGATATAGAGATAGAGAAAGATTTTAAACTCTTTCGCTATACTTCGGCGTTGTCGCTGTAATTAGCGTACGCGCCTAGTACTCTAAAAGTAGAGATATTATACAAACATGTATAAGTTAAAGAACTATATCTTTAACGTGAGCTTAAGACTCTCAATACTAAAATTAAGAGCGTTATTCTCGATATATCTATAGAAATTATAGATATTACGCTATTAATATATAAGCGTCTAGTAAGCGTAAAGATAGCTAATAAATAAAAGATATCTAGAGTTATAAACTTAAAGTAATTTTTAGGCGAGTTATTTAAGGAACTTACCTAATACATAGCCTTTTAATAGATTCAATATAAACATCTAGACTTTGTACTCTTTAGGGATGCTAATTATATCTGTACTATAGCTACGGCGCTAAATAGCTATATATTATAAAGATAGTTAAACAAAATCTCGATGCTTAAAATATAGGAAGATTATATTAAGTATTAATATGCTTTAATTTGTACGCTTATTAATTATATAGCGAATATAATTAAAGAGATTTAGTGTTTTCGCGCTAAAGAAGAGTAGACTACTCAGTAGATTTTATTTAAGCTCGTTAAATTGTATACTAAAATTAAGCCGCTAATAGATAAGAAGAGATATATTTAAGAGTTACTAATAACACTCTAGCTCGAGCTTAAACTAAAAGTTTAAGATAAACTACTAGTTATTTTAATTAAGGATTAAGTTCTTTAGTCGGTGTAGAGACAAGAAGAGTTACTCTCTATATAAGCTAAAAGTAAAAGTAAAGAGACTTATATTGATATCGCGGGGAAGTAGACCTCTAGTAAGTCTAAATCTAGCTTCTAATTAGAAAAGAAATCCGTAGCAAACTCTTCTTTGAAGACTAACTTGGAGAGTTCTAAAAGAGAATAAATCGTGTCGCTAAATAGCTAGAACTGTTTTATCTATAGCGATATAGAGTACTAAGCGAGAGAATACTTTAAGAAAACTTTTAGTAAGGGATCTGTAAGTATCTCTACATAGAAGCACTACTGACAAAAAAATAGTACTTTATATATAAAGTGTTACTAGTGTACTAAATACTCGTATATCGAGCGTAAATAAGAAATCTTTAGAAATTATCTCGTAAATTATAAACCTTAAAGTTGATAGTAAAAAGATTGCTATCAATATACTTATTAACTTAAAGATATAAGCTAACTTTATATTATAAATACTTATTACGAAACTAGATCTATTGTTAATAAGAACCTTGAAGATAGATATATATATAGTTAATAGTTATAATGTCTCGGTTTATAAAGAATTTAATTTAAAATTATATATAACTAATTCGCGTAGTAATTATAAGTCGTAAACTATAAGTTTACTATCCTTAAAGATAGTAGATTTCGATATTATTATCGAATAGAATTAGTTATATATTGTGAACCTTAATATTAACTAGCCTAAAAAGATCTAGTTTTATTAATTTAGTAATTTAATTATAATATTCGTAATATCGCACTAAAAGATATAGCGAATAGTATATAAATAGCTTGTTGAGATAATTTAATTAGCGTCTATTCGATTAATATAGAGTATATAAATAATTCTTTACCCCGCTAAAGGCGGAGCTAGTATAGAAGATTCGAATAGCTTACTAAAAGTATATCGAGATTATACTAATATCTTTTTTAAGGAAGATATAAATTAGCTACTATTAAATATTAAAATTCAATATACTATTAAGTTAGAGATAGATATAACTATCTTCTTTGAGCTTATTTACTTTTTAAATACTAAAAAGTTACGAATACTACGCGAGTATCTTAATAAATTTCTAGTAAAAAACTAGATTCGAAAGAGTCAATTTTTAGCTAAAGCGCCAATATTATTTGTTCCTAAGAAGAATAGTAACTTATAACTATATATTAATTACTGTGCACTTAATAAAATAATAGTAAAGAATCGCTATTCTCTTCTATTTATAGGCGAAATACTAGATCGTTTTATAAGGGTAGTAGTCTACACGAAGCTAGACTTAAAAGATATATATTATCGCATTCTAATCGCAGAGAAAGATATTTAGAAGACTACTTTCCGCACGCGATATAAGCACTATAAATATATAGTAATATTGTTTAAGCTTACTAATACTCTAGCGACGTTTTAAGTCTATATTAATAAAGCTTTAGAAGACTTACTAGATATTATCTATATTATATATCTTGATAATATCTTAATATATAATAAAAATACAGTAGACTATAAAAATAATATTTATAAGATACTAAACTAACTATAATAATATTAATTATTTATAAAGCAATCAAAATATATTTTTTCTACTAGAGAAGTTAAGTTTTTTAGTTTTATTATAAGTATTATAGATATTAAAATAAACTCTAGTAAAATATAAGTAGTGTAGAACTAGTAATATCCTAGTAGCTACTACAATATCTAAGTATTTCTAGGCTTTATTAACTTCTATCGCGACTTTATTAAAGCTTATAGTAAACCAATTATATTTATTAGCAATCTACTAAAGAATATATAGAAGAGCAGAAAGATCAATAAATTTATATAGCCGGATAAAATCGAGTAAGCTTTTATTAAGCTAAAAACTTACTTTTTAAAAAATATTATCTTTATATATTATAACTTAAACTTTAAGTATAAAATTAAAATAAATATATTCGATAAGATGTTTAATAATATTCTATTTTAAGTACACCTTTTATAGAATAGTCATATAGTTTAGCGGCCGATAGTCTTCTTTTTGAGGAAAATATAGAGCCTTAAGTTAAATTACGACACCCCAGATTAAAAAATATTAGTAATAATTAAATATTTTCGAAAGTAGCGGTACTATCTTAAGGCGCCTACTATTTCTACGCTAGTTCTTATTAACTATTAAAATCTTCGATACTTTATAAATATAAAAGAGCTTAATTAGCGGTAAATATATTAAGCGAAGGCTTTTAATATCTATATTTTTAGTATTAAGTATAAGAAAGATAAGGAGAACTCGGTCGATAAATTATCGCGCTGACTTAACTATATAGTTACGTTAGAGAGTATTAGAAATTCTTTTTAAGACCTCTTATATATTTATATACTAGATATAAATAGTTAATAAGCTATAAGTACTATCGAAGCTAAAATAATTTATATTTGTGTTCTAACTCGAGGAATAAAAAGAAAAGCTATTTATTTCGCTAAAAGTAAATATAATACTTTACTATAAGTAAAACGTAATAACTAAGTATATATATCGCTTAATACTCTTAAAGTAAAGAGAAAGCTATAAGAGCGACCTCTTAAAGCTTATAATTAAATATCTATAAGGTCTTAATCGTATATAATACGCGAGTAAAGAGCTAGCTTATTATTGTCCGCGATAGATAATAAATTAAAGTATAAAGCAAAGATCTATAAGATCGAGGACTTAGTTCTTCTATTATTAAAAAATATTCGCTTATAAAGAGTAAATAAAAAGCTAGCTAATAAGTTCTTTAGTTCTATAGCGTCTAGTAAGCTATTAGCAGGCTATAAGTAAAAAGATATTATAATTCTTACTAAAGAATTAATAATTTTAAGTGTTATTACGCTAGATAGTAGTAATAAAAAACTACACTATAGTACAATAGTTCTTAGGGATCTAGTAAACTATTAGTAAGCTAGTAGCAAGCTAAAAGTAAGGAACTTATTAAAATACAAGTATAATTCTAGCTAGAGCACTAGTTATAGACTTTTTTAAAGTGATTACAATCTACAGTTCCTAGTTAATTATTAGTAGACTATCAGCAAGCTAGAAGAATACTTTTATCGAACTAATTAAAAAGTTTTTAAGTCTCTAATTTACTATAAGATCGCACACAGCGACAGCAAACCTTATACTCGAGAAGATCGCTAGTTCAACGAAGCTTAACTAGACGCTTAAGTTTAGTAAGCTATTAGTATATTGAATACTAGTGAGGTTGCCTTATAAAAACAAGATAACTAAGGGTGTAGTGCTTACGCTATAATTATTAAGTATATAGTAAAAGTAAAAGAGTAGATTAAGGAAGGTCTATTTATATATACCCAAAAGAATCCACTCTTCGCTAAGAATTCTAGTAAATACTATTACTTATAGAATATTATAAAATAATAGCTATTTATAGAATAGCTACTCAAAATTAAATTCTATTTATCTATAATATATAGATTATAAGTAGGCGTAGAGCAAACCTAGAGCAGACTAAATAAATAATATATAATCTAAGGATTTATATAGAATTAAAAGACCAGTTAACTCGACTTTACTTTCTAGTTAATAGAGCATACAAATAGTAGATCTCTAGTCCAGAGACGTTAAAGTAAGAGTGAGTTAAAGTAAAAAATTTAGTAAAAAATATTAAGAACTTAGCTGGCTTAATCTACTAATATCTTGCTTCTATATCGCTTATAGACACTATAAAGGCGGCTTTCAGTCCTCGAGACGAGACCTTTTAAAGAGAGGGATAATTATTAGAATCTACTAAATACTATAATTCTATCGAGGCTAGACCGCCGAGAGTTAGCTCTAGAGTATAAAGATTATAAATTACTAGCCCTCCTTCTTCTTCTCTTCTCTAACGAGTCGAGTAATTATTATATTACGCCTTAGCTACTATCTATTATTTTAATAATATTCAACTTACAGTCTAAGGTCTATTGGTTGCTATAGACCCTTATAATATTTACTTTAATAATATAACTATATTTAAAGTTGAGATAATATATAAGTTAATAAAAGCTAATCTACTAAAGATATATAAAGTTTATTTATAAAAAATAGTATGACGCGTTTAAATCTTTATCTTATGTACTAATAAAGACCTCGAATAATAGCTATATTAAAATAGAATTCGTATTAAATAGAGGCTTCGAACTAACAATTGTTTTATCGATCTTTATAAATATATATTCTTATAGATAATAACTAAAGTAAGAGAGTATATTATCGATCTTTACTACTAACTAGAGCCTAAAATTAAGGTTTATAAAGATTTATTTATTAAGATCTAGAGTCTTCTATATAGTTATAACTATCTTAAGGCTAAAGAAAAATAAAAAGTATTTAAACTTAATAAGTTTTATATACAATAGTAACTAGATATACTTACTATTATTAAGAATTTAAATACAAAGTAATTACTATAAAATTCACTTTAAGTACGCTTAAAACGCGTAAAAACAATAGATAATTTGAATACTCGATAGCTATTACTATTCAAATTAATATAGCGCTAAATCCTCAATCTAATAGCTTAGAACCTTTTAAATAATATTTAAATTAAGTTATAAGTTATAGTTATATCTAAATATATTTATTCTATTATTATAGCTTTAAAACTACTATTATCGTTAACTAGTAGCGATCTATTAATCGTGTCGAGTAGATTAATTAATTTAACAAAAGATAATAACTCGGCGCTAATCTTAGCCTTATCGAATAATTTCTTAGCCTCGTCGAAAATCGAAGTTACTAATAGTTTAGACTAAGATTTAGCTCTACTTTAACATAATAAAACTTAACTAAATATAGTTTAAAATTATTCGGAATAGACTTTTGAGAATACTCTTCTAAATCTTTTTTAAATTAAGTTAGACTTAACTTAAAAACTATAAAGCGAAGTAGATAACTAAAATAAATAGTTAGAGAGTATTTAGTTTATAATTAATATCTCTTTTTAATAATTATAATCTCTCTATAATAAATTTATAATAATTAACTAAATATAGAGAGTATTTACTAGTTTAAATCTATTGAATAAACTAGTTAATATACTCTTTGAACTAGAGTTTATATTACTATCTCTAGATATAAATATATCTCTAGCTATATCTTCTTTTATTAATTTATAATATAGTGAACAAAATTTAAAGCGCTCTAGAAGACCTTTAAATAAGCTTTAGTACTAGATCTATATAGTTAAATACAATATAAGCCTTTATAAGCGTTAATAAGCGTTTATAAGTATTTCTTATCGCTATTAGCGTATCTTGACCTCTCTTTATCGCCGCGAGTTAAAATACTTAATAATACACTATATCTACTAGTATCTACTATTATACGAACTATTACGATAGCTATATAATTCTAGCCAATTAAAAGCATTACACGAACTAATAATAGTACACGGAATAGTGAAAAGAGTGGAGCGGACCCGCTTACACGGAGTAGTACGCGCGATTACACGGACTAATAGGAGCCTAAAATATATACGGAGGCTAGGGGATTTAGGCTACCGCCTTGTCTCAATACCTAGGGACAAATTAGGTACAAGGTATTTAACCCCATCCACATTGAAGAAGTCCATCAGCCAGAATCTCATGCCTTGAGACGCGCAAGCCGGGCAAAACAATCGTCCATCGCGGGAAGCAGCATAGCAGATGTTACATCTATTCCTACTCCACTACTCAGACTAGCACAGCAACCCTGTATATCTCCTCATGATTCACGCAACTATTCTGAAGAGGTGTTTCGGGGGATTTGTTGTGGCATCGCTCCACACGGGCAGCAGCTTCATGCTCAACATCGCCATCTCATCCTGCAAGACACTCAGCCTCTTCACGTCTGCCAACTGCCTTTCGATCTCCTCGATTTGCTTCAAGGCGCGACTCTTCTCCTCGAGAAGCAGCTGTTCTCGAGTGAACAGTGCTCTGCTCAGTGTGATCGAGGCCAGTCCTTCCGATCGATTGATCAGCCGCTCACCCTGCGCTGTCTGTGGTATGAACGAAGGGATATGATCTCCCAGACAGAGCAATTTCTTCAACACGCATCGCAGCGTTTCAGCCGAATCCGGGATTCCCATCCCGCCAAAGCCAAAAACGGCTGGCCCAGACTCGGACCATGCAACGAAACCGTCTGGACGGATAAGCACTGCCCCAGTGCTGCTGATGCCGTACCTCGAACAAAATTCGACCTCGCTACCTGCTTTCAACTGGTGGATTTTGACCTCGGGGAATTGCTTCTCCGTCTGCAGGAATTGCGCAGCCTGAATCCAACCACTAGCCTGTGATCCAAGAATCAGGACGAAGGACTCGCCGAGCAGGTCCGCGATTGGTATTTCTTCGTCATCCGAGTCCATCAATTGGACGAAAACGTGACGAGCCATGCTTCCAGGCTTGGCGGTCGCTGTTTTCGGGTTCTCCAGAGTTTCACTGGACTGCTTCTGGTCGGTATCGAGGGCCCGAGACCAGTACCGATACCCCAGCTCAAGGTGCGCATCTTCGGCCTCGTCCTCAATCACGAAACCCTCTTTCTCATAAGGTTCACGAAGCTCTGGCGCTACCCGCTTGATGTAGCGTTCGAAGACTTGGTCTACAGTCTTCCTCGCCACCGGCAAGCGTTCCTTCTCGTAAGTCTCGGTGACGAGCGCCGGACCTGCCTTGCCAGAGAGCACAAGAGCCAGTTTCCACGCAAGGTTGTGAGTATCGTGGATGCCAGTGTTTCCGCCAAACCCGCCGTGCGGAGTCACTACATGGGCCGAATCGCCCACGAGGATTACGCGACCGGACTCGTCGAGGTATTTCTCCGCAACTTCGCAACGAGCCTGCCACTTGGCAACAAGAGTGATTTCGAAGCTGGCATCTGCTCCGATCGCAGCTTTGAGGAACTCTGCCGCTCGCTCGTCAGTGATGTTGTCAGCCGGGTGCTGTTTCTCGCCCACCATGTTGACGACGAGAAATCCCTCACGGCCCGCTTTGTCGAGTCGGAAGAAACCCCGCAAGGTTGGGTTATTGACGTAAATAACGCCGTTGTATTTCCCAATCACATACTTCCCTAGATCTGCCTTGAAGTAGATCGTGAGGCTGTGGCTCATTAGACCGTAACCCTTCATCTTGATACCTAATGCCTCGCGAATTGGAGAGCGGCTACCATCGCACGCAATCATATACTGGGCTCGTATAACGCTTTTTTGGCCTGTGTCCCGGTTTCGTACAAGAGCAGTGACGCCAGCGTCGTCGGGACAGAATGAGACCAATTCGGTGCTGTGGCGTATGTCTATCCCACCTGTCCTGGCTTTCTCGAGCAGGATAGGTTCGAATATTTGCTGAGTGAGATACAGTCGCATAACTGGACTAAGACTCTCGATTCCCTACAAAGGTAGCCGGCAGTTAGATTTCGAGGTCTAGTAAGAGGAACACGTCGGTGAGTGGTAAGCCTCTAACTCACCGCATTCATATTGGCCAACCATTGGCGCCTGAACTTTCCCGCCAGCGATTCGACATCGAATATGCCGGCATATTCATCGTAATGTTTTGTTGATTCTTGTGCCATGGAATCGTAGAGACCCAACTCCCGGTATATCTGCATGGTGCGCGCTGTGGAAAAAGAATATCAGCATCGATGCGGCCTTCAATCGATGGTCGGGCTCCACCATACGATGAAAAAGAGCGGCACGCGGATGGATGGCAGTGGAGGAATGCTTCTCCACCGCAATACAATCTCGAACACCGTGTTTGGCCAGTAATGCAGTAAGCGTCATTCCAACCATCGAGGCCCCAATGACGAGGACCTGTGTCTGTTCGACAGGAAGGTCACTGGCGTTGGCCACCATGATGAGCGATAAAGCCGTGAAAGTGAGGTTCAGGACAGGCGAAGCTTGGAACCAGCAGATGCAAGTTATCAAGTCCGTGGTGTTCTCGGTTCCAACCCGATGGAGTTGAACGGGGCCACCGCGTGGGGTAGCGTTTTTCCTTATATAGTCAAAGTCGTCGCGGACATCGTCATGTTAGAAAATCAGATTGTAAAACCACAGCTCACCTCCCTAGTCACCAGCCTAGGGATGCCCCCATACCAGCACGTTTATCGGAATTCTCGTCCGTCACACATCTATGTCGAGGAGATAATTTTGTCGACTAATGCAGGGCTAGGCTGTGCCTCTGCCCCGGCTTTGCGGGGAAGCCAATGATCGTGGACTTGATCTGAGTCCAGGTCTCCAGTCTGGGGGTTTCCCGGTCGGATCTCGCAGCTCAGTAATTTTTTGGGTAGAATTGGCTGGGGTATCCCCCTTCGCCACCATCCCACATATGCTTTATCATTATTTGTAACCAATACTTGAGCTGGAACGGTGGAAGGGAGTGGCAAATATCACCCGTCCGTCGAGCTGGCGTCTCCGCGGACTCGCACCAAACTGGCGCCTTGGCGACGGACGGAGCACGATTCAAAGACGATGAGTGGTTCGCCGGTAGTCGGAGCCCTTAATTCAAAACCGACGCCGAGTTCTGCAAAACACCGAAGTGATTAACAAGCCTCTCTCTAAACACGATGCTAGACTTAGGGCGATCGGGTATATCCCGGTACGGCGAGCAGCCCAGTCGGAGCTCGTAGCATTGTGAGTGGCAGTAAGTACTGCTTTATGACCTTTACCATTCTTGTCCTATATTTCTGGCACGATGGTGCTTGTTAAGCTTGTTCTTGTAGAGCCTGGTCATGGCTTAACAGATTAACACCATATATATGAGCCAACCATATTATTCCGTGTTACAATGACACAGAAGTGACTACCTCATTGACAATGAACCTCAATCATGGTCGAATGTATACTCCTAGATACCCGATGGACAGAATCATAACACTGACTTCTGTCTAACCCGTGGCCACGGAGCTGGGCTCGGCAACATTGATACTGCCCGGGTTGGCACACAAACAATCTCCAGCTCGTGGATTTCCGCAGACGCAAATTAATGGCCATACGCAGGTAACACCGGCTCGGTTGCATACGTCCTGGCGCTTTTGCAGCCACAGGGACTTGGTTATATCGGGCTCTTCTCGATTAAACTGTATGACCTGGTCAGCGACGTGTATCAAGCCAAAGTTTGTGACCTGATTGGAGCACATACGACCGGAGAAGCCATTCCTAGCCCCAAGATGGCGAATAAGGCGAATGTTTTGTGAAAAGACATGATTGATTCCGAGCAGGGGATCAGTATATGCTGTGTCGCAGATTGTGCACAGAAGTCGAGAAATGAAGATTGAGCATGACAGTAACTGTACTCAGTATACTCTGGCTCATATATAGTCTATGGTAACCCATACAGTCCTCGACAGACTTTCGCTGTAGCTTCAGTGGTGGGATTGCTGACCTTCTTTAGCCCCGATCAGGCATACATATTCGAGTCCTCGTTGCGGGTGGACTCAAACTTCTTCCCAAAAAGTGGTTGACTTTTTACGCTGGTTATAATGATATCAGCCCTAGCTCTGTAAGGACGGAATGGTCTTGCACGCATTTTGCTGTCGAGGCTGTAATTGGAACAAAATCCATGATGACGAACACCAGGTCTTATTGAGTTACAGCCTCGGCCTTGAAGCAGAGTCTTACCAGCCTTCTCGTATATAGGCAACTCCTTACAATCATGGAGGCCTGAGGGATCAGTACGTCGACTTGGAAAGATCTTACTACTCTCTGCTTCAGCTGTTTCCAGAGGGCCATCTGGGGAATCTCGGTAACAGTGACTAAGCTCGGCCCGCAGGTAACAGCACGGATCACCTCAATTTGGCCTTGTCGCGATCACCTCAAGGGGGCAATGTTTGCGGCGAAACGCTAGTTTACGACTTCTGTGAGGATGTCAGACAGTCAAACCAGGATAAGCATGACTCATGGGACAAACATCAACAAGCTCTATTTGAACGACGGTCTGTGGCTGTAATGTAAATGATCATGAATACGTAACTAGCTAGAGGTACAATGCTGACATCACGATGGGCCCCAGGGGCGTGTACGACGTCCCAGCTCGTCGTATTCCGTTCTGGTCCTCGCCTTTATCTCCCCAGTACAGTGTCACCATGTCTGTGTCCTGACGACCCTCCACTCCATCCTCCGCAGCGCTTTGAGTCTGCTCAGTCTCTTCAATCGAGCGACACGGCCATAGGTCGATGAGATCCACCAAAGTTGGAAGATGTCCGAAGGTTGCCGGCTGAGGCCCTTTTGGCTGCTGCAGTGCGAGAAGGGTTGCCAGAAGAGCGAGTGCGAACAACACGTTTGCCGTAAAACAGACTTGCGGTATACGGATCTCAATCCCCTCGTAATAGATCCCGAACGCAAGGCTGAAGATCCAATGTATGACTGTCTTGAACACAAACAAGGTCATTGTTTGCCAGGTCAAGAACGCGATGCTGAAAGCGCCGTATCTGCGAGGTCCGAGTCCACTGGTAGATGAAGTCTCTCGCCACAAGCTTTCGTCCCTCGAGCATTGAACAAGCAGCTCCACCACGTGAAGATTCATGGTGATACCACCAAGAATGGCACAGGTCAGCAGGTACTTACAGACGAGCCAAGGCCCGAACGTATAAAAGCTCTGCCCAAGTGATGTCGAGATTCCCAGAAACGCTGTATAATCCTTCCAATTTGGTATCAAGCTCCAATCGTTGGTGTATGAACGACTGAAAGACCCCCAAGTTGGACCCAAGTGGCCAGGTCCACCGCCGACTTGATAAGCAATGGAGATTGCAGCAAACCACAAAAATCCTAACAGTGTGACGACCCACACAAGGACAAGTACTCGCCGTACTCGGAAGTGAGCCTTGAGCAAAGACTTTTGCCGAGCTTTAGGCAGGCTGGGTGTTTCATGTTCTTCGAGATGTTGGGCATCGTGGACGCTCATCATAGTCCGCCCGGACAACGATGCGAGCCATCCCTGCGTTTGACACACCTTCGCAGTATGGATGGGGTTGGTAGACCATGTGGGAATCTTTGTGACCATCAGAGCCCAGCTCGCGATGGACGCTTGTCCCAGCAACCCAAAACCAAGGAAGATCAACGCGTAGCCAGATACCATGTCACGGCCAGAGTCGGCAGAAGAATATACTGACTCAACCAACACCATGCTGCCACAAGCATAAGACGATATGAGAGACCACGCCCAGATGAAGTTAATCGGCCACCAATGTACTCGGGACTTGGGACAGCTCGTAAATAGGCGCAAGTTGGAATTGAACGTTAATTTGCGAGAGGCAAGCAGAGTGAACCGCAAGCTTGTTGAATGAACCAGGCCTGCGATGTCCGAAAGTGCAGTAACCCAGAATGAGACCGCCAGCTGCACGAAAGGAACAACGGCTTTGTGATGGACGTATGAGGGTGCGTAGCCGTCCTCCGACCTGTCTGAGATGGACTGTGCAACTGCTCCGTAGACGATAACGCCAATGCCCGTCAGCCACATGAACGTGAGGCCGATCAAACACACTCTGAATGTCCAGATCCCAGGATCGATCACTTCTAGAGGCTGCAGGATGTTCTCGGATGACTGTGAACCTATCTGTTGGATGTCGGATAGTCCTCTCTTCGTTTTCTGACGATGTGTATAAGGCTTTGGAACCTCCTCTCCATTCGACTTCGATGTTGTTGATCCATAGTCCCGCCGCCCGAGCGGTGTGTAGCCACCTTGAGACATCGCGCTGTGTAGCTGTGGTAGGAAATTCGCAGCCGGCGCTCGAAGTAATTGTGCTATGGTTACTGTTGTCGCTCTTGGACTCGTGTCCACTGCTACGCGTTCCGGATCCCAACACGCATGCAGTCCGACGGACTAAGAGGAAACGTAAGACTTACCACGGAGGGAGCAAACATATGCAATTTGATCTTTCAACGACTCCTTGGAGCCTACCGTGGCCATTGATAGGCAGCCCCCGTGATGTCGCCCCAGGGTCTCGTCGGTTGTCAATTTAGCGTGAAACTCGATGGAGAGCCTTAAGTCTTAAACAGTCTCCAGCCACGTCTGGAACCCATTTCAGCCCGCAAGGCAGTTTTCAAACCCGAGAGATGCAAGGCGAGGTGCGTCGAATGTTTTCACGAAGTAGAGTTAAGCATATACAGTAGTGGTATGCCAACAGTGTTCATTTCGAGATCAAGAGCAAGAGGACATGGAAGTTCAAAAGTGCTTGGCGTATGGTGGCAACACGGGGCTGCCATTCAATGTTTCACCAAAACCTTGACCTGCCCATCGTCCATAACCTACTGTGATTGGGGACGTTGCTTTGTGGTGGCAAGATTTCTCGCACGCGTAGCACAAAACAGTATCAATATTGAATTTCTCTTTTGTTCAAAATCTTCGCCCGGGTTTCCCTGCTGGGTGGAACATCGAAGCCGTTACATGTGTACACGTTGTCCGAACCATACCCAAGAACGCCGCTATTCCGTTCCAGAAATGTGTCCCCCCAAGGTATGTTCCTAGCTGCGCCTGTACCTGTCCAACGACGCTACCGGAATGTCCAGCAGGAGCGTATGCTTTTCCGTGTCGTCGTATATCTGTGCAAGAAAGCTCGGTTGAAGACGGAAAGGCCCCTAACCACCGTTCAATCGGAAGTTCTCCACACCCATAGTTGGTGTCTCGACAAGACTATCACGCGGAACGCCTTCCTGCTTGCGTCTGCTGTGAAAGCTGCGGCATTCATGCAGTACTTGAGCCCATTCTGCTAGTGACCGTCCACTGTATCGGGCCGTGCTCATCTCATCCTCCTTTGGCTTCACTGGCTTCACTTCTCGAACTCTGGCTTTCCCACGAGAGATACTGCTACCACTCGCTCCGCTACTTGCACTGTGACTGGATTGGCTGATGCCACTGCCACTTCCTCCGCTGACACCGCTGTCTGAACTCTGTCGGGATCTGAGTATGGCTTGAGCATTGGGAGGTAGCGAAGGCGCTGTCAACAATCGATTCTTGTTTTCCAAGTTAGGACGAGCTACGAAATATTCGAGAGAGAATTTGAAGGAGAATGTTTGATGCGGAGGTGTGACCGGCCTCTTTGGCGCAGTGATAGCGCTGTTGGGATCAGGAGTTTCACTGGAAGTCGAGGCGCCGTTATCGTCGGGACTTCCAGGTGGCGTGACTTCGCCTGGTCGATTGTTGCCCGGTGTGCCAAAGACACTCATGCCACGGAACAAGCTCCATCGTTTCTTGTTGCCTTGACTTGGTGCGTCGGCCGCTGGAATGGAGTTGAGAATGGATGAATGATTCGGAAACGGAGAGATTTGTGTGACAACGGAGGTTGGCAGATACTTTTCGAAATTCGTCTTCGACGACGCAATGATTGGTTGGCTATCGGTTCGGACAATGAGCAGGACACGGCTGGGTGCAGGTGAACAGGGGGCTGACGATGGTGGGACAAGGCCACGCATCTCGGCCTCTGCACTCAAGTATTGGTAATTCGCCCAGCATTTATTCAACCTGGCAGCCAATGTCTGGAAGATTTCCCTGCAGTCGTGTAAGTATCCACTCCGTGTTTTGACAAGCTTCGACTTACAAATCCAGATCCGTCACCTCTTCATCGTATCGTGCGACCTTCCAGCACAGCAGGCGATAAAAGTAATGTCGAACCATCGGCGACCAATGGCAAAAATGCGTCTCGAAGACATCGGCGTCCAACAGCCATTCTAAGACCAGGTGTCGCTTCCGTGCCTCATTATGTATTAGGATGGACCAAGTAGTGTACAAGAAGGCAATTGCTCGTATCTGAGTAAGAGTGGTCTGGCTTCGCAACATCTGCTTGCAGACCTCTAGCCAAAACGGCCAGTCGAGAACTGGGGTATCAATGTATGTCTGGTGGTATCGAAACATGATGGGGAGGACTTCCTCCATAAAATCGCAAATCACAAAACATGCGTCGTTGTTGTACAAAGAGATCTTGACAGTTGCGGCTTTGGTGACACTGTCAAAGGAGGTCAAAAAGAGGTTCCTCAGGAGGGCGTGCTCGGGGTCTAAGTCGCCCATGATATCCCTCAGCAACATGATCAGTCGATTCTCGGCGATCGATCGGGTTGCGTTGGCAATGGTCATGGGGAGAGGAGCTAAAGCATCCGGGCTTTCCATATGAGCACCCGTCCCAGAAGAGTAGCTTTCACCCCCAAATTGACCGGCTTGTTTGTAGATTGTTGTTTCGAGGATGATCAACATTTGCGCACAAATTGGCACCATGCCGGGAATGGATGCACGATCTCTCAACGAAACCTCTTCTGTCAAAAAGTCGGACACAAGGATGTGGTACTGCTTCGTGAAGACGAAGAATAAGTCACTATTGTGACCAGACCACCTCCCAACCCAAGGCTGATACCAATTGATCTTCTCCGAGCCTGGCGGCAGCGGTCCCCGGCGTTGAAGATGGCGTATAAAGCTTGCTTGAGATCCGATGGAGAGGCTGCGAACAGCAGGGGGGAAGTTCCCTGCCAGAGCACCAGAGGGCAAGTCCAGTTTCTCTCCGTTCTCCACGCCAAACTGTCTGAAGATTCGTCGCAGAGCGGTGGAGGGCAGACACCACAATCTAGTGAGCATATCTGCTACTCCTGGACAGAAAAAGAAAGCATAAGCACATGCTTTGCCAGCAAATGTGACCAAGCTTTGAGGTGCAGTTTTCAAGGACAGGATGCTTGTGACGTACTCCATCTGGGAAAGGAGATTCTGAACGAAGGTATTGCGAACATTTTGATGGACCGAATCAATCAAGAAGTCCGCCTCGTCCGATTCGAGCGAGTTAGTCGATTTTGATTTCGGTATCGAATGATGCTGAGGACTTTCTCCCGGAGTTGAAGCGAAGCCAGGTATTCGCCATTCTGGCCGGCTCATTATTCTGTTGGCGGCTTCCAGGAATGCGGGTCTATCCGTGCCAGATATCGACTGGTTATTTATACCGTGCAGCATGTCCAATAACCCCGTCCACCACTTGTTCAGGATCACCACCCGCCTGTCCACATCCTCCGCTCTAAGAGCCTTGGTGGAAGGGTGATTTTCATGCTTGACCAAGAACGGAATCAGAATTGTCCGTAGCACTTTGGCTTTCTGGAGGCTGGTCTTGGAGTTGAAGCCAGTGTATTCGCCGTCGAGACTGCGGAACGCCGTCCAAAGCGGATCCTTTCTCCTCGGGACTTCCGCGTTGAGAGCTGCCAGGCGATCGGACGACAGGGAGGATGGTAGAGGCGGCACTCTGTTCAGTGACAGTCTCGACTGTGATCGATCGTTGGACACGAAACTGCGGAGAGAAGTCGCACTAGAACTTCTCGACATTCGCTTGAGGTTGGTCTCGCTCTTATTTTTGGTCAGAGTGACAGAGGGTGGTCTCTGGACTGGTGTAGGTGTTGTCGAGCGTCGTCGATCTCGACTCTGCGTTGGATGCACGGGAACCGCCAGCAATGAGTCGTTCTCTTCAGGAGATGTTCGCAGTGGAGGACTCGAGGCCGCTGCCTCAGGGACAGCAACGGAATTGGCGGCAATTGCAAGCTTCCTTTTGCTGGGCGACCAACTCCGTTTTCTCTCCGAAGTATCACCTTCTTTCTGAGAGGGAGAGGCTGATCTCGAGGTGGATGGGCCCAATGACTTTCGGGCCAATGTACGCAGAGTCCCGGCGACAGAGCGACCCAGACTTCGGGGTTGTTCGTCTCTGTCACCGTCTGCGGTGTTGACTTCTCTTGAGTGCGGCTCGTCATCCTCGGCCGACAAGGAGAAACGAGCACTTGCCAACATCTTCCTCTTTGCTTTTCTGGAGACCCGGCGGAAAAGTTCCATGTTTGCCGAATGCATGCTCTCATTCACTTTGACTTTGGAATCGGAGGGCAGAGAAATGACATTTTCGGAGAAGGTGCGTTTGATCATCGACGGGTCAAGGTTCGTCCTCTCCCGCGCTGGTAGGTATGCGAAGCTAGCGGACCGCACCATTGGTGTTGGAGACGCTTCAAACGTGTCCGGAGAAGCCATCGTGGTGTTCGAATGGATCGGTAAAGGGCTGAGGACTTGTACAGGCAGAGCAGGCAGAATCTGCCCTTCTATCTGCGCAGCCATGGTCGTAATGGCGTTGATAATATCAGGTACGGTGCAGCGACCGATCTCCTCAAGGTGAATGGATTAAAGTGTGTATCGTTCCCGCCATCAGGGCAGGATACACCTGATGACGAACATTGAGACGCAAAGACGACGAAAGGTGGGCTCAGCCTGGTGGGAGTACGCGGACCCGGCGACGCTGCTGATGAGGCGAGAAGCGAAAGTGGTAAAAGCTGTTGGTCTGTGGCCAAGGCGCGAATGGATGTGACTGATAACGACAGGGGTGGTGCAGATAATGGCCAAGTTCTAGAATACAGAAAACGAAGGACCTAATAGAAACGGCGAGGACCGTGAAATGGTTGAATATGAACAACGAAGCAAGACGCAGAACAGTGTTGTCGGAAAACAGTGCAGTGCTCTCTCACCAGTTTTGGCGGCATGGAAATCAGAGCACTGCAGGATCAGCCGGTGGAGCGCCTGGAAGCGGCGTGGCGGCTATCTTAGTGGTCCAGACAAGACACACGGGCGTCACGACCTTGAAGTTCCGATGTGTCTCTAACGAGGCGTGCTCTCGCTTGTCCAGAATCAGGTCCAGGTGCTGAAACTGGTTATCTTTCCAGGGGTCTTCCATCGATAGCGCCCATCATCAATTCCGCTTGGAACACTGTTGGTCCGTATCTCTTGTTCCGTCTTATCCTTATCCACTGCCATCTTGAAGATCCAGGCTATATATACCAACCTTATGCTTTATCAAGATCGGACTTTCACTGATTCTGAGTCAACGAGCCACCCAGACCGCAGTCTTCTTCCTCGCCTGCAGAAACCAATCAGCTGTTGGAAGTACCAACTGGTCGCAATTGGTTCAGATCTCAACAAACTGCTTACAATGCATGTTAGACACGGGCAGGGAATAGATTTTCTTCCAGGATTTCGTCACCCTCGAATTACTTACGTAGACCACAGACGCATTTCCGCCCGCTACTGCACAATTCCTTCTTCTGTGAGTGGTCTTCCTTCTCTACAGTCAGATTCTGTGGAGTGCCAGCGTATAGATGCCTGAGGAAGCAGGCCACGAACTGAACATGCGCAACGAGGATTCAGCATTTGGCGAGAAGTGAACTGTGACACGCAAGACTTTGACATTGCGGCTCTTGGCGGGCGTGCAACGTGTCAAGTGTCAATTTGAGAGCTGCGCAGATAGTGCTGTCCAAGGCGTGGGCTTTCACACCGATCTGGAGATTCAAAGCGTGTGCAGGTGGTTCGCAACGGTGGGTACCCAAATCGAGATCAAAGATCATCATCGTAGAGCTGCATCAAATAACCCAGGCGTACACGCAGGAAAAAGAAGACGACAAGGCAGTAGATTGGGTGAAGTCGTGCTGGTCAACACTCCGGCAACGAATCCCCGATTCCAAAGCCTTTTATCTCATGCTAGACTGATTGTACAACGGAGTTTCTCGAGGTTGAGCGCTAGAATCAGTGATGTGCGGCTTCCTTGTCTTCGGCATCAATTGCATCGATGTCTTCGAAGAAATCCTCCTCTGGCGGTGTCTCCCCCGGTGCAGCTGCGCCTTCGATCTCCACGGCTTGGTTCTCGTAATCCTGCATCTCACTGGCAAGGTTGGTCTCTTCGGGCGATTTGGGAGCGGCAGGTGGTGTGAATTTCTGGACGTGTCCTTCTGCGTCGGAGGCTTTTGTCTGAGGAGGTTTGTATGCTCGTAGCTCTTTCAAGTAAAGATCCTGGATCAGGTCCGCTATAAAACATAAGCGGTGCACCTTGAGTTTCGTTTACTCTCTCACTGACCTCTCGACACCGACGCAGCTGCAAAGCTCCGGCGTGAAGCTGGGAGTGCTCTGGAGCTTAGCCGTGTGACTAAGCGGCTCTGAGGTTCTGGTCAGTGGCAGTACAAAAATGTGCAGCTGTAAACTTACACTGGCCCTAAGTGATTGCGCCATTGTTGTGCTGAAGGGATGGACGATAGATCGTAGCGTTCACTCGAGTGTTCACTTGGAGCGTTTGCACCGATAGCTCGAAATGCAGCTAATTCAAATACGGAAGTCACATGACACTGGCGGTTGCCTCGAGGCCAAACCTCAGATTCCTTGCCGCCTCACTTTATGTTCTTCCATCACCTTCTCCATCATCTCGCCATCACATAATCGCAGAACTCGTCAAGAATATATCTCTGCCATCTCTTCACCCTCCAAGGATCTCCTTGACGACGCGAACAACACCGGACGACGCCACTGACGACGACTTTTCGTGCACAGAAAACCATCATCTTTCACGAGACCTTCACTGGTTGACGGTCGCAGTCAGATTCCTCGTTTCGTTTCCGTCTCGTTCGCTCAAACCGCTGCGATCTCCTCTTCCCGCAATCACTTGCGCGAGAAAAGGTATTAATTTAGATAGTTGCCTTGGGCGCGCTCCATCTTTTGGGTTGTCTCATTCACTTGGTTGACGACCTGACTGACAGCTGCCTTTCCTTAGTGTACGACTCACGACCTTGAAGTTTGCGTCTACACTCCGGATCGCGCACGCTCACTCTCAATACGATCTTCACATTCATTCACGTCGATTTCACTGGCTCTTTGTACCTGCACGCGTGACGTCCCTCACTAGGCGAGGCCTCGCAGCTTCTGCCGCCTGCGGAAATCGCCCCCACCGGCCTTTGTCCTCATTACCGCCAAACTGTATTCTCCGTTGTTTGTCAAGACTTTCGCAAGTAACCACAATCTACGGACGACCTACAAGGGAATCAAGAAACGTCGGACACAGAGGCTGCAGGGAACGCTGGGCGGTCGCGTTACCAAGAACAAGTCGGATTCATCTGCGCTTAAGGCAGCCAAGATGACCACCCCCGGGCTTGAGAATGCCCCTCCAGACGCCCCAGCATGGCGCGAAAACCTCAACACCCATATGGTCTGCCCGGATTGCAACCAATTCCCGCCTGATCTCATCGAGGAGAATGCTGATACCATCTGTGCCAATTGTGGAAGGGTCCTTGCCGAGCGTCTGATCAGCTACGAGTCGGAGTGGCGTACCTTCAACTCTGATGAAGGCAAAGGCGACGACCCGAATCGTGTCGGTGAAGCTGACAACGACCTCCTCAGCGCCAGCAACGTTGGCACCATGATTGGTGGTGGTGGAGCAAATGTCTCGAAGGAGACACGCAAGCTCAAGAAGGCACAAGCCCTCCAACAGGACAACAAATCTGATAAGGTTCTCCAGGCTGCCTACAGCCAGATCGAGGCTTGGGGAGAGAGGGCACAACTTCCATATGCAATCAAGACCTGCGCGAAGAATTATTACAAGCGGGTCTACGAGGGGAAGGCCCTTCGTGGCAAGCCAGTCGACGTCCTCTTGGCCGGCTGTCTCTTCATTGCCTGTCGCCAGCAGAAGGCACCTCGATCATTCAGTGAAATATTCGGCTTGACGAACGTGCCCAAGAAGGAGATCGGCCGTATCTACAAGCATCTGGAGAGATTCTTGACGCAATGGTCTAACGACAGCATTCAGGCTATCGAGGAAAGTGGTGGCATTGCCAACCAGTCGATCGCATACAGCGCGACCGAGTCGACCAAACCCGAACAGCTCTGCGAACGCTACAATAACATGCTAGGAGGTGCATTCAGGGTAGGCAAGATCGCGGCGGAGCTTGCTCAGAAGATCCCAGAGATCAAGGAGCTGGCTGGACGAAGCCCGCTCTCAAACGCCGCCGCCTGTGTCTATTTCGCCAGTCACCTCGTTGGCCTCGGAAAGTCCACCAAGCAGATCAGCGAGGTCGCTAGTGTCAGTGATGCCACCATCAAGCATGCCTACAAGCACTTGTATGTCAAGAGAAAGGAACTCATCCAACAGAGCTGGCTTGGTAAACAGGACAAAGGCTTTGGTGACGAGAAGAACCTCCCTAGTGTTTAGCGTGCTGGGCTAGGATCGAATCGGATTCAGAGCAAAGAAGAGAACAACCCCATGTCTTCTGCAACCGGTCCAATTGGTGCTTTACTCATCGATGGGTGGTCCATTTCCCCGGGTGGGAACTTGGATCTCGACAACTCATTGTACTTGTGGTCAACTTGGGAGGGCGGTTGCGGTGCTTTATGACTGTGTTCCTATCAATACGGATTTTATGTTTTTCATTGGGGACATCATTCAGATGCCGAAGTCGACATAGCATTGGCGTTGGTGCTGGTTCGGGAAAACGATACCCATTCAGACTGGATGAGCTGGAGGCAAAAGATATTGCTGTAATCATAGAACAGATTGCTATGGCTGGCACAAGGGATGAAAAAAGTCCATTTACTGGGATTTCTCCTCTTCAGCGTTCTCTTCAGTCACTCGTGTGTCCACCATTCAAGACCAGTACGCCCGGTCCAATCAGGATCCAGGTTGGTACGCCTTTCGAGGTGACTTAGGTCGTCGTACCGTTCTCCGACGTCACTAGTCCCGCCAACATCAATGATCATCTTGAACGGGCGTGAATACGTTCTTGACTCCCTGAGCGCGTGAGGTAAGCGACATATGCTAGCGAAGGGCCGAAGGCCAACGGCGTACAGCACATATCGAGTATCGAAGCGGTCCCTATATCTTTCGAGGTTCTCTTGAAACGCAGTGCAATTAAACCTATTTGAGGAAGTGTGACTTTAGTGCCGCTTCAAAAATCCTTTCACGACGAGATACTTGCGCCTGCTCTGGTCCTGTTTTCCTCGAAATCATCTAATATGCCAACAGCATCTTGTTTAAGGTGCCTTTGCGGCCTTGTCCAAGAGCCCACAACTCTTCTTGCCAACCAAATTCTCCCAAATGAGAGTATTATGTGTCATTGTGACACCTGTCGGCATACTACAGGGTCACTAGGCGCATGGTATTTGAACCTCAATCAGTCGCCTAGCGAAAAGTCCCTGACCAATACGACGCCGTACAAGACCTCTGAGAAGTATACTCGATTCTTCTGTCGGGAGTGTGGCTGCAACGTCTTTATAAGGTCAAAGAGAGACGGCAGGTGGTCGGCGTGTGCTGGAATTCTGGACTTGGAAAGCGACGAAGTGCACAGGCAGGGACAGAACAATATATCAAAGGTCTTGTACCATGAGTATGTTACTGATGCAAGAGACGGTGGCATCGCTCCGTTTCTCACGAAGCTAGGAGAGCGAGACGTGCCCTCCTACACCACTGAGCCTGAGGACGACCGTGTTGAAACGTTGAAGGAGAAAGAGCTCCATGAATTGCGGGAGTCGTCTCTTTCCCAGCCAGATTCAGCTGTACAAGAAAGGGGCGATATGCTCGAAGTCTCTTGCCACTGCGGCGCGTGCCAACTCCGCATCGCCCCACCAGCCTATACCGACTCCAGCGAGGGTTTTCATGTCCCGAGAGGCGACAGAAACAAATATTACGCGCGGCTCTGCTGCTGCCGTTCGTGTCGTTTGACTCTGGGCTTCACACTGCAGCCTTGGACTTACATTCCCCCAGAGCAGATCTTTACCGTCAACAAAGAACCCGTGTTATTCGGTGTCAAGACCAAGGATACTGTTCAAATTGAGAAGTTAAAGCACTACCAGTCTTCGGAGTTCGTATTGAGAAGCTTTTGCACGGACTGTGGTGCCACTGTAAGTCCCCCTTACTCCGAAAAACCTGTCTCATCCTTATCCTAGTCATTGTTTATTGCTTCGTCGACAAGGTTACAGGCTAACGAACATCCCCAGATGTTCTACCAGAGCTTTGAAAGACCCCTGTGGATTGACGTGAGTGTTGGTGTATTGAGGTCGAAGGCTGGCAATGTGCTCGCGGGAGAATGGCTGGATTGGGAGAGGAACGAGGTTGCTAAGAGGGATGAAGCTGTTGACGAGGAACTGGTGAAGGCGTGGTTGAGAAGATGAGGAACATAGCATAAAACATGCTGGGCAACTAGGTGAAATGGCCCTATCTAAGCCACATAGCGCTGTACACACCAGTTGTACCATAAACGTTCAAGCCTCGACATGCTGTTGTTCCGGACATTCTGACAATGGTGCTCTGCATTTTGGGAGCTGCTTCTTAGTTCAACAGGAGCTGTCTTTGAGTTAAAAAATCCCACGGAGAACATACTCTCTCGCTGAAGTGACATAGTCAGCACGGAGATGAAGTGCCAGTACGGAGTACTTGAGACTCGAGAGAAGTGATAAGCAAGACGTGGTGGTGCAGCCTCGTCGGAAAAGATTCCCGGGACTTGGCGGCGTTGGAGAGCCGGCCGGCTTCAGGTTCGACTTTCAAGTTGTTCCATCTTTTCTTCCGGTCCACTTGCTTCTTACGACCTACTCAGTCCCTGGTTTCCCTCCGCTGCGTCGACCTTGTCCTAGTGATCACGACTTGCGCTATTACGTGTTTGCGGGAGACCGCTCTCAGAGGTAAAAATTCTATCACAATGGCAGCCGCTGCGAAGCCGACCAAGAACCAGCTTAGGCGAGCGAAGAAGAAGGTGGAAAAACAGCAGAAAGACAAGGTAAGGTCTGGTGTTTCTGCCTGGCTGTATGAAACTAAAATCATACAGGCAACTCCAGATCCGAGCCCGGATGCCTCCGCAAAGGACTCTACACTAGTACCGGTGCCTGAATCCGAACAACAACGCCCCAACAACACAAATGGCGACAAGGTCAAATCTGAGGAAGACACGCGCAATGGCAATCCACTTACAGACCCGCTCATCGCCGATGAGGGCAACCCTCTCTTCGACATGTACAAAGACATCATGGACAAATTCGAGGAGGCGGACAAGGAAGATCCTGCGTTGAAAGAACCTGATAAGCCCGAGGTGTATTATGACGACGACGATGATATCCCGGACGAAGAAGAAGAGAGCGGGGTGCCCAAAATTTCGAAGAAAAAGCGAAAAGAGATGACCAAGTTATCCGTCGCAGAGCTGAAAGCCATTGTCAAGAAGCCAGAAATGGTTGAATGGACGGACACATCTGCCCCAGACCCGCGCTTGCTTGTCCACATGAAGTCGTATCGCAACGTCGTCCCCGTACCGACTCATTGGTCGCTGAAGAGAGAGTATCTTTCATCAAAGCGAGGTATCGAGAAGCCGCCATTCGCATTGCCCGCGTTCATACAGCAGACTGGTATTGCCGAAATGCGGGACGCTGTGTTGGAGAAGCAAGCAGAGGCTACTTTGAAGCAGAGACAACGGGAAAGAGTCCAGGGCAAGACAGGCAAACTCGACATCGACTACCAGAAACTTTACGATGCTTTTTTCAAGTTCCAGACAAAGCCCGAGTTGACACGATATGGTGAGGTCTACTACGAAGGCAAAGAATTCGAGACCAACCTGCGACATCTACGACCTGGAGAGGTATCAGACGAGCTGAAAGAAGCTCTGAACATGCCGCCGGGCGCGCCCCCTCCATGGCTCATCAACATGCAGAGATATGGACCCCCACCCTCATACCCAGCCCTGAAAGTTCCTGGCGTCAACGCTCCTCCCCCACCTGGAGCAAGTTGGGGCTTTGCCCCTGGCCAGTGGGGCAAGCCGCCGGTCGACGAGGCAACCAATAGACCTCTCTATGGTGGCGATATCTTCGGCGTTCTACAGCAGCAACAGAACACGCAGCAAGGCGAGCCAATTGAGAAAGAACTCTGGGGTGAGCTGCAAGAGCAGGAAGAGTCCGAAGAAGAAGAGGAAGACGACGATGAGGAAGAAGATGAAGAGGATGGTCCAAGTGGGATTGAAACTTCAGCTGGCTTGGAGACCCCAAGCGGCATGAGTTCAGCCGTGCCAACAGAAATAGGCGGTACAGAAACGGTGTCAGAATTCGATCTGCGAAAACGCCGTGGAACCGAGACCGAAGAGTCATCACACCCTCGGTCCGCATACCAAGTCATCCCCGAACGCCAGACACGGGTAGAAGGCTTCTTCGGCGGCGACCGCGCATATGACCTCAAAGCAGCCCAGCAGCAATCCGCAGGAAATCTACCTGTGCTTGGACAAGAGGAGTCCCGCAAACGCAAGAAGCCGGGCGATGTGGATGTGTCAATGGATCCTGATGCATTGGCAGCGCACGACGGAGTGGATAAAGACGACTTGCGCCGGGCCTATGACCAGGGTCGAAAAGCCGAACAAAACCCCGGTTGGGACTTCCAGGAAGACCTTTCAGAGATGATTGCGACAGAATCAAGGAAGAGACAGAAGCGAGATGAGGAGAGGCGTGGTAGGAGGTGACCTGAGAGTTTGCCAGTGTATGCTTAGCCCCATCGGCGCGATGGGCAGAAACACAACATGATACCCAGCCTGAGGAGTACGCAGTGATTAAGGCATTCAAAACGACATGTACACAACCGAGAACCACTTCTGCAAACACTGGCCAGCTGTTTACTGATCTTTCCGCCTTCCCACAGCCCTATGGAGATCCTCCAATTGGAACGCCTTCACAGGCTGGCGATGCCAGCTGTCATGGCCCTGCATTTGCCAGGCCCGCAATTTGGTCGAACCCTTGAGAAAGGTGACGATACTCCCTGATTTACACGGCAACAAGGAGGGGGGGACTTATTGCAGCCGGACCAAGTTGACGACAGGATTCATAATCGATCCGGTGGTTCACATATCTTGTTCCCTGCCTGGAACCCATCGGACAGCCATTACTCTAACGTGGTGCGACAACCTCAGTGGTACCTTGCCACACTTCTGTTGGCGTTCGGTAAGAGCCAGCAACACAGAATCGCTAGGGAGGGGCCAGAAAGCCTGCTTCAGGTCGGGAATGCATTGAGGCATTGGGTTACAGCAACATGAACAAGTTTCATGGTACTGTGCGAGTCTCAACCATGTGGAGAAGTTGTTTCCCACCTTGTCGCCAGTCGTTTGCATGCACACGCTCGATCGTCGTTTCCGGTAGAGCTTATCTCTGAGTTACTACAACTTAAGTGCGTCAGCCCGTTGAATTCTGTTCCAAAGGAAAGAAAGGAGCGACCCCCAGAAGTCGGCAAAGAGCCTCAGAGTGGATGGAAGCTAAGCCGAGCGCTTCCCCACCTCCAGCACCAGTGTCTGTCGTCTTCTCCGCATCCTCGACAATAGCCGAGGAATTTCTTTCCACGGGAAGAATGGATGTAGAATTGTGCCCCTCGCTGCTGCTGGTCCGAGGCTGCATCTGCAGCTCCATAGCTGGGAATGAAGCTGTATGTCGACTCGTTCGTTTCTGACATTTCGAGCTAAGACCCGTTGATTTGCCTGCTTGACTGATTTTCTCGACGTGGGAGTTGCTGTCTTCCTTCACTGTACTCGCGAGTCTTGCTGGCCCCCTCTCCCTCTCAGGCTCCTTGCGCACCGCTGCATACCATCCGTCCCGAAGCCCAAGTCGAGTAAAGCCGTCGAGATGCCCACCTTCAAGTCCCGACAGCCGCCCATTGAGATGCCATGGCACCTGCCCGTATGGACATGGCTCTTTGACTCCGAGTACAGTCCTATGCGACATTTCAAGCCAGAGGATATCAAAGGTTTCACGAATGCGGCCACAAAAGAGCATCTCTCCTACGTCGATCTGAAAGAGCACACGACCCACCTCTCTACCGCTCTAGCGAAGGATTACGGCCTCTTGCAGGGTCAAACCGTTGCTCTCTTCTCCCCGAACACGGTGTGGTATCCATGTGCCATGTTCGGTGTCCTCCGGGCTGGTGGTGTCATCAGCGGCGCCAGCCCGGCATACAACGTCGAAGAAATGACCTATGCCTTGAAGACCGCGCAGGCAAAGTTCTTGTTCACGGTTCCAGGAAGTATCGAGATCGCGGCGGCAGCCGCCAAGAACGCAGGAATACCGAAGAGCAATGTGTTTCTGCTTGAAGGCGAGCTGGAAGGCTTCACTACCATGAAAGAGCTCCTTGAGCTAGGCAAGAAGTACGGCGAGAGTGGACAGGTCGAACAGTTCCGCCTTCCCTACGGCAAGAAGAACAAGGACGTTTGCGGTTTCCTCTCCTTCAGCTCGGGGACAACTGGGCTACCCAAAGCAGTCATGATTGCGCACTCGAATGTTATTGCTCAATGTCTCCAGATACAGCAGATCAGCCCAGATACCTTACGGCGGATTCTTGCGGTCCTGCCTCTGTTCCACATCGTGAGTTGGTCTTCTCCTCCGTCCCGTATTTTAAAGTCTTTCATCCTCTTCCCCTGTGGTCGTTGTCGCCTCAGCTTAGGTGCTGCTGACACTGTTGTTAACCTTTCTGCATAGACCGGTCTCGTTCATCAGATGCATCTCCCCGTGTTGCTCAACGCCAATGTCTACATGCTCCCATCCTTCACGATGGATGGCATGCTCCAAACTGTACAGGACTACAAACTGGAAGAAATGCTCCTTGTCCCACCAATCATCATTCGCTTGGTGCGCGATTCGAAGACCTTGGCGAAATATGACTTGTCCTCCCTGAAGCGCTTCTCTTCAGGCGCAGCACCGCTGTCTGCCGAAATTCTCGAACTTCTGAAGAAGCGGTTTCCAGGAACAGGATTCAAGCAAGGCTATGGTATGACGGAGTCGTGCTCCTGCATCACTGCCCACCCACCCGACAAGTACGACTTCAAGTACGCCTTCCGAGTAGGCACGGTCGTCGCCTCCACCGAAGTCAAGATCGTGGACCCCGACTCTGGAAGAGAATGCGGGCTGGACGAGCCTGGCGAGATCTGGGCCCGCGGCCCGCAGATTGTCATGGGATACCTGAACAATCCTCAAGCCACACGCGATACATTTGACAAGGAAGGGTTCCTGCATACAGGAGATATTGGCAGCATCGACGATGAAGGTCTCATCACCATCACAGATCGGTTGAAGGAGATGATCAAAGTAAAAGGCATTGGTGTTGCGCCTGCCGAACTCGAGGACCTCCTCCTCGGTCATGAAGATGTCGAAGACGTCGCCGTCCTAGGCATCTCGGATGACTATTCTGGTGAACGACCTAAAGCGTACATCGTGCTGAAGCCATCCACGAGTTCAGGCGATTCCCAAGCGGTGGGCAAGAACCTTATCAAGTACGTGCAGGACAAGAAGGTCCGGCACAAATGGGTGACAGAGATCGAGATCATCGACGAGATCCCCAAGAGCCCAAGTGGGAAGATCTTGAGGAGGGTGTTGAGGGATTTGGCCAAGAGTGGGAAGAAGGGCGTTATTATCAAAGATGACAGGGAGAGGGCGAGGCTGTAGAGATGCGACAAGGCGAGTAGCTCTTTTTGCTGGGGAGAGGGGGATGATTGTGATGAAGTGGTCGAATCGGTAGCGGGTGCAAGAGCAGAGATTCGAGGTGAGATGCATATCAAGCCACAAGAGAGCCTACTATTAGGAGGTACGAGGAGCAGGCCGAGATCAACAGACATGCTTTTGCTAGAGGAAGAGACTTCATGTAGTTTTTCTCGCCACAATCGTGAGATGAAGCCTGGCAGATGCTGTGAGGTAGCGACGGCGTCTTTGGACATCCTTGCAGCCTATGGCATGGTATATAAGCAAAGTGTAACTTCCAGCAAATTTCGCGTGTTGCAATGGATGACGTTGAATAGCAGGTCCGGTGCAGTTGTTGTGTAATGGGTTTGATCCCAAGAGGTGGAATTTCGTTGATCGTGAGCAGCACTTAAAACAAACCACCATAGTCCCGAGGCCTCCTGAAGCAGAAAGATCTGGCACATGGTCCGCAGAGAGGCGGACAGCTTGCGATCACTGTCTTCGCTAACGAGCAAGACGATTGCAACGGCGAAAGCTGGGTCATATGGCACACCTCACCAAATCGTGAGGGAGTCTGGCAGCCTGAGATGCTGGAGACGGGATTGCTACTGCGTATGACTTTCCAAGGGGGCCAGTGATGGCATTTAAAACTCGGACACCAGTCTTTACCTCTGTTCGCAAGAGTTGATTGTGCAACGGGCGGAAGTCCTCCAAGGTCAGGTCATAAGGTCAGTGATTGCGGCGCTCCAGGGACTCAACCCATGTCAAATGATCAAAATGCTCTGGAAAGGAAAAAGCGATCCAAACCGAGGACTCGTCTAATCAGTCTGCCATTTTCGCCTGTCCAATTCATACTCGCTCTCTATCATACAATACAAGGGTCAAGACGCTGATCATCATCACCTCTTTGTTGCGCGCAAAGCTTCTCGGTTGCACACAAGCCATAACCTTGACCCCGAGAAGTAGCGCTACAAGTTGAGATAAACCAATGCCTTTTGGTAGTTGCTTCGTAAAAGTACAGCAGTGCCAAGTTGGAAGTGCTTCGCCTTTTCTCGGTCTCATCTCATGTTGCCCTTCCTTGGGTTCTGAATCGCTGCCCGTTCTCAATCACCATCAATCATTTGTTCGGTCCCGTAATCCATCACTCACAGCATCAAGCAATCATAACGTCATGCAGCTGTAAATCTGCTGACCGTTTAGTACGCCTGGACGGGCTCGGTCTCGCGCGGGAGCGTGTCAGCACTGGGCTCATGGAGATCGGTCTTGGGAGCAGAAGGGAAGTCGTTCTCCTTGACGGGAGCCTTGCCGGTGGTGGGTGATGGGATCCTCTGGCGAGCGTTTCCAACCAAGTCTTGAGCCTTTGCAGCGGCAGTTCCGGTGTATTGCTTGACAGACTCCAGTCCCTTGCTGGTGTGCTGAGCAGTCAGATCTTTGATTTGGTTGGTTTGTTGACCAATAATGTGTCCTGCATGCTCAAGTTGGCCGTCGATGAGTTCTTTGTTTTCAATGTAGATCAAAGGGCCCAAGAAGATGACAGAGGTTGCGATCAGCGCCATGCCCCAGAAAGGAACAATTTTGATGAGGTAGTAGGTCAAGAAGGCGGCAAGGAAGGCCTGTAGGGCCGTCAGTGTTGCATCAGACTACGCATAGTGGGCTGGACTTACAGCAGCAGTGACTGGGATGTTCTCAGCAAAGACAATGCGCTGAATCTCGATGACGAAGAAGTTGATGAGGTTTTCAAGGTCATCGAGAGACGCTTCCAGAGTCTCCTTTGGGATCTTGTAGTATTTTCTGGGGCGGACTGAGCCGGCTACACTGGTGCCCATGACAGCCTTGCTCGCGGCTTCGGCAAGTGTAACAACCCCAAGACTCATCCAAGTAAGCTTGATCACGTAGCGAACGATGGGGAGGTATCGGGCGACGAAGATGAAGATGAGGGCCGAAGCGAAGGTGATGCCGGTTGCACGCTTGTTCTTCCACTAGAGCTTGTCAATTGCGTTTGGGATGAGAAAGGTGTGCGTGCTTACGCTAAGAAGAGTGTAGAAGCTGTAGAAGTGTTAGTATCGCATTCGGAGCGCAGGACTTGCGGAAGGCTCACAAGGAATGATAGTGCGTCAGTTCGGTGTTGTTCGCTTTGTAGTCGGGAACTTGTCTGGAGTTGGCCAGGTCTGTGAACTCGTTCTGGGTGGCGGCTGATTCGTTCTTGACACTTGTTGCAACTGGCTGGCAAACCTATCAGTGTATGCAATGGCTTCCTTTCTCATGTTGCTTACCCCATTCAACACTTGTTGGGTTGTAGGATGATTCTGAACGGCATTTGCGGCAGCTGCAGTGTCTGGAAAGAGTCAATAGAGGCGGAGGGAGGAAGGTATCGGTAGCTATGGTTTCTCGTTAGCAAAGCCTCCAGTCATGATGAATAAAACTGCTCACCTCACTGTTGACCAACGCATTTTTGAGATCATTAGCGCCGGTGCCATTGCTCTGAGGAGCTTGTTGCTTCGTCTCAGGGCTCAGGTTGCTCTGGAAGCCGGTGGAGCGGTCGTCGAAGGTAGACATGTCCTGATGAACGGGCAAAGATTCAGCCATCTTGATGTGTTGAGGGATGAAGCGGCTAGACAATTGAGGATGAGGAACTCAGGAGTAGAATCAATGCGTACGGGCGAACCAACTTTTGTTTGTATGAATGGGATGGAAAGTGGGCGATAGGAAGGATGGAGGAATGACTTTGTGGTTGAAAGCAGAACAGGCTTTGGAGGAGGCACGATGATGTTGAAAAGGACAGAGATTGCGGTTGAGGTCAAACAAAAGTGGATGTTGTGACGGCGGTTTGGGTGAACGTCAGGCCAAAATCCTGGCAGCTGCGCGCGGGTGGTTATGTGGTTGCCCAAACTGGGGGCTGTGACTGGCGGAAGTGTTTTAAAACCACCACCTTGATTCTCACTATGATGCAACTGTCTTCGATGGCCCAAATGGAAATATCTCCCGGCCTGGAGAAAGCTCGCGTGCTCAATGCGAAATTCACGACAGATTGAAAGCCAGGCACACGTTGGTCTTAACTCTACAAAATCATTGCTGTAACTTGCGGGTGCACTTGTGCCTAATTTCCGTACAAAAGCAGTCATCTCAACTCGCGCAATGAAACTGTGCTTGCGTAGATGGCTTGAGTCGGTTCAACTCGCTCAAATTCCAAGGAATGATGTAAGTTTACACAGCCGGTCAAGTTTAGCATTTCTGGCATGTGAAACTTGGCAGAGCCTGGAAGTTTCAGCCTTGTCTGCACATCACCAACTTGAAGTCCATATGAATATCAGTGCCACAGAGTCTTCGATGAGCACAGTCGCGTGTTGAGACAGCTCAATTCACAAGGTTGAGTCCAAGACAATTTGCGCCTCGAAGAACGGCCTTCTCAAGACCCGGTCGTGACATGCTTGGGTCCATTTCACATACGAATGATGTGCTGCTTGCATCTGACTTCCACCTGTTTTACAAGTGCCTGCTGCGGGCTATATTTCGTTCAACATCAAACCCCAAGGATGGAAATAGTCGCCCATCATCTTTGATAAATCCTGTCAACAGTCAGGCGGTGTTAGGCAGGACACAAGACAGATACTGGCGTGTTCGAGCCCAGCACGAGCACGAGGATGGAAATACGCAAAACATACGGCATGGCGTAGAGCTGCCGAAGCATGAACTTGGAATGAGGCATAGGCACAATTGTGCAGAAGGCGATAGACGTCTTGGGCTGTTAACGCTAATTGGCTCTATTCTCGCATTGAAGTACTGTTGCTTCGAGTCTGTGCTGTTCTTGTTGTCTTGAAGTCAAGCCGACGTCAGATGCATGTCAAGCAACCGGCCGAACGTTCGACCAATAGTGACGCTTCTCAAAGCCTCGATCTGATGTTCACACTATCCGGGGCTTCTTCACCATCACTCGCATCGTCATCTTCTGCACTCATGGCGTCTGCGGTGATGGGCGCTCCTTCTTCGCCCTTGTGCTTCGAGTCCTTCGACCCGTAGGAGATCACCTTCCATCCGCTTGCTTTTGTCTGGTCCTTCACGTATTCAGACATCGGGAACTGTCAATTAGTTAGCATACAACATTCCTTTCCTCGGGGCGATCCACTTACATAATGGTCGTTCTTCTTCATCGTCACTACCCATGGTACATTATCGAACGTCATTGCCCTCAGCCTAAAGTACGTGTTGTCCTCAATTTTGCTGACCTCCTTCACGAATGCATCCAGATCTGATGTCTTTACTCCGTTCACATGAGTGACGAAGTTGGTAGGTGCCAGTCCATATTGATATGCCGGCGATCCTCGACTTCTGGCACTAACGTAGATCTCGGAATGAAGCTTGCTGATCTGTTGGCGCACGGCATGATGAGGTTTTTGAAGAACAGCTCCACAGAAAACGACCGCTCTCGAGGTCTCCAAGTCCTCCGTCGGCACGGTTGGAACTCTCAGCCGGATCTCTTTGCCCTTCCGGACCACCAAAGCATCGAGCCACTCCTTGTCGTACATTATGTCGAAGTCACTGATCCGTGTGATCAGCTGGTCGTTCAGCGTGAGAACGATATCTCCTTCTTGCAGTAGTTGTCCGTCGCCAGGTCCGTTGGCTGAAGCACAGTCCACCTTTCTAACTATGAAAAGCTGATGTCGAGCCGGGTTGGCCTTGGCGACCTTGGATATCCACTCTTCTGACACTCCCATGATTCGACACTGTGCCATCTGTACAACGTATGACTCCATGTTCAAGATCCGAAGCTTGGGTATAATTCCAGACCGGATCTGATCTACCACGGGCTTCATCATGCTGGTAGCGAGGCCCAAGTGGTATTCCGTATCTCTGTGACTGCCTTGGCTTCGCTCGCCCATGTATGTCAGCCAGAGGGCTTGTACCACACCGTCAGCACCAATGAGGACGCCGGATGAGCATTGAGACGACAGCCCTGTATCCACAGTGATGGCATCGAGGTTGACAGCACGATATCTGGGAGCCGCTGCATTAGCAGGAATACCAACGGCCGTGATATCTGTCACGGTAGTCTTGGCTACCACAATGCGATGGTTCTGGTTGAAGCCCACGAAGATCGTGTCTGCGCCTTGCTTGATCATCTCCGTGGACAGTTTGGCGGTCTGGACTGGGGCATGGACCAGCGCAGGATCGTACTGTATGACCGTGTAATTCGTTAATGGGTGAAGAAACACAACCTTGCCTTCCGTCTGTATCGAATCTGCCACTGTCACAGTAATGTCACAAAGGTCGTACGGGACGGTGGCTCGAGAAACCACTACTAGGCCTTTCTCGGCGTCAATCACCAGCCCGAACCCTGTCCTTCTTGCTTGAGGATATCCATCAATCTTCACAGGCATGTAGCAGGAAACCTTCACGAATGACCGAACAATGTCAGCAGCCGCCGGCAAATTGACACCATCGAGTTGAATGAAATCCGCCGATTTAGCGACCTGTGGAACCGCAGGTAATGCCTTTCCAAGATTCTTGAAATCCCACAACCCCGTTTGATCGTTTCTTGACGACAGCCTCATCTTCGGATGCCAATGCCGATCGATATGTACAATAGTAGTGGCCCGAGTATGAAGATCCCTAATATGTCGATAAGAGATAACGATCCGTGAGCGATCAGGAATGGTTTTCATAACCTCGATGAATGCATCGATGTCCGGAGTAGGCTTCTGATCGACCGTGTCGATGATCCAGCCAGACAGAGCATTGTCCATCTTGAAGGAGCCTGCAGCCTCGCACACATACAATCCTTTGCATGCAATAGCATACAGCCGGGCTTGCTGGTAGGAGAGGTTGTGAAAGCTGCCGCCAGCCACAGTGACAAATCGATCCGGGGTTATGGCATGTAAATCACCCACCTCCAGTGTAACTTCGTGGTCCTCTCCACCGCGCTGGAACAGTAGATCGACCTTGCCTCCAACGCTCGAATCAAGAATGCCATCGAGTTCGACGAAAGAGGTCAACAGGTTCCCGTTGACTTTGATCAAAACATCCCCTTCCTGGATCTTGTTGTCTGCAGGACCTTCCGGTAGCACGATCTCGGCAACAAGCATACTGTTTTCGTTTGGATGAGCTTTACGGACCGCGGATTCCCAATTAGGCGTCAAGCCCAATCTTCGGCAGTCGTCGAACGGTTTCAGCATCCACTGAGTCTGTATCGTGCCTCGTGAGATTGGCCGTCCTTGTTGTAGACACTGCAGGGCGCGCAAAGGTCTGTCAAGCGGAAGGAAATAATCAGTCGCGGCGCCATCGACGCGGCCACCTGCCTGAAGAGCCACGGCATGGCCGCTGAGATTGACGACAGGGCTGCCGGAGCTTCCACCAGTGGCAGCGGCGGCGGCCTGGATGTAATTGGTGTTGAAATCGCTGTAGCCCTCACCGTATTCCGGAGCATTACGGTCCAGTCTGCTGATCACGCCCGACAAGATACTGAGCTTCTCTCCTGCGTCGTTTCCAACCACTCTGATCTCTACGCCGACTTTTGCGGATTCTGGCTGTAGTTTGAGCGCCTGGACTTGCATGTACTTGATAGCCTTTGGGTCGAATTGCAGGATACCGAAATCGTGGACAGGGTCACGGTAGACGGGTCTGACGTCGCACTACGTCCAAGTCAGCAAACTGTCACAAGGTGTGCGATGCGATGCGTAACTCACCTCCTCGTGGTTGTCAAACACGCAGTAGCCCCAGAAGGGACCAGCGCAGACAACATGGCGATTCGTCATAACGTAGCCATTCTCGGCGTCCACCACGAAACCGGTAGCCTGCGAGGACAATGACAAGTCGGTGTCAAAGGAACATGTTTGGCAGAAGTGTATTGACACCACACTCTTGATCACTCTCTCTATGGTAGCCTGCCACTCCGGTGAGTCTCCAGCAGCTGGGACGGTGTTGACAATTGGCAGCGAGTTTGTCTCGGCCTCGATGTCGTACACGGACCCGTTCTGCGGAGTGGCATTGCCAGGTGTGGGAACTCCATTCTCTTGCTTTAATTGCTTTTTAGGTCTCTCCAAAGCTGATCCAGGGCTCGTCCTTCGTTTGAGTCGAAGTTCTCCGTTAGCCGACATCGTAGAGGAAGTACTCGTGGTGAAGCGACGAGGGTTCGGAAAGCTCCAAGGGGTGGGACCTAGTCGACTATGCGGAAGGAAAGGTGCAGGTCGGAAAGCTGCAGCTGTGTCTATTGGCGCCAAAACAATGCGAAGAGGCTGAGTGCGGCCAAGTAATAGTGACTGTCCCGTGCTGTCTGGTGGTGGGCAAGCGCGGACGAAGGACCTGAAACGAGTTGGAAATTTGAAGGTTGATGTATTACAAGGTGATATAAAGGTTGGGGATGCCCTTGGAAGTTTGGGGCAAATACAGAGTATCATTCAGAAAGGAAAGCAACCTCACAAGGGATCACAAGTGGGTGAAATCTGCTGGTGTTTGTGATAAGTGCAGAACTGCAGTGAACTTGAACCTCGAATCAGACAAGGCTGACTGATGCATGCTAAAGCTGAGCCTGAGGCTTCACTCCCCATCGACCTCCTTGGCGTCCAATTGATCTTGCTTTCGCTGCAGCGACCCTTGCCTTTGCTTGACAGAAAAGAGTATTCGGGACAAAGAAGTGTGTCCGCAAGCATTGATCGGTGCAAACCGCACTGTTGTCACCCATCTCAATGCGACTAACGTCGGCGGTCCTTTGTTGAACAAGCGCTCGTTGATTTCCACTTACACTTGAAACTTGAACCGAGTCATCTTGGGCCACACGACAAGGAACAAGCTTCTATACTTCTTTTAATTACGACAAGTGCTATACATACAGCCTTTCCAAAGCTTGTGAGGTGCCGGCTGCAATGGCACAAGCCCGACAGAGCCACGGTTTTGTACCAATATTGTCTTCCATTTTCCAATTCCTCCATATACTCTCTAGATTGCATAATGTCCGCTTCAATGACCGTGAGACAGTGGATCATTCTTCCCTAGACTCGAGATTGTAGTAACACTACTTCAGGCTGCCTTTCGCGGCGCAACAGAATCCGAGGAGCCACCGCCCATGAAATGCCGTTGATCGTGCATGCGCAGTTCACGTACAATCTCCGTTTGCCTTGGAAGGCCGCCACCAGGATCTCTCGACCGACGATGCCCACTTGGCTGTCTGCCGTTCTGGTGTCGACAACGGTACGCTGTAGGTTGTCTCGACAGGGTCCTGATTAAGTCTCCCATAATACAAAGCATTTGTTGCTGTTCTTCGGCACTTTCAAAGCGAAAATGCCCTTTTCTTAGCTCTGGGTTGGTCCAGAAGTGGTCACAGATTGCTGTGGTTTGGCCGCAATTTGACTCTGGGCAGCCGCTTGGGCCATTGCCTTGTTGATACTTGAACTCGCGGCCTCGGGAAACAAACTATTCAATTTCTTATACAGGTCTGTCACTTGCGGAAGATGAGGTGGCGCAATCATGATCGCCGGTCCTGCAGGTAAAGCTCCGTTTGCTTTCTTCTTCGCATCAGCGATGGCGGCCAAATACGATAAATTGGCCTGGAGCCGCCGCATACAATCAGCGTATTCTTGGGACGGTGGTTTCGCTGCTTGAGGTGTTCCTCCGGCCGACTTTGGGGGTTCTCCGGGGCTGTTCGTGATTGCGTTAGTTGGATCTGATGCCGAAGTCGGCGACGTCGGTGATTGCTGGCCCTGGGTCGGCGTAGTTCCTGCTTTTCCTTGAGCCTGCAATGACACTACCTCTTGTAATAGATGTGTGTTGATCTCCAGTAGCACTGTCACCCGTTCTCGCTCTCGCGCAGGCGATTGTGGTCCGGCCGCACCGTTCGCTCCGGCTTGTTTCGCTTGTGATGTATGTTGCGCTTGCTGTTGTTGTGAAATTGCCCGAGCTGCTTGCGCAGCGTTTTGTATCTGTGCCTGCTGAGCCAGTGTAGGATTCGACTGCCCTTGTGAAGTCATGTTTGCCGGGATGTGAACCTCCAGAGGTGCGGACGTAGGAGGTAGATTTTGACCTAAGGATGGCACACTCTGTAGCTGGCTACGATTGGGGTTCGGAGGAGTTCCTTGACTCAGTGGAGTGGGCGTGGATCCATTCGAAGGATGGCCTGGTGCATAATGAGCATTCTGACAGGAGATCAAGTAGTGGCCCAATTGTAAGGTGCAGAATGATGCCTGTTTTAGCCTGACTCACCTTGTGATTGTGGGCTATAGCTTGACCGACTTTGCGGTCGCGAGCCCGCGCCAATCTGTGCGAGTTGCTGTTGATACAGATGAGGTGGGATATGTTGCTGAGGCTGTTGAGGGTGGGATGAGGCCCTCTGCACATGGTTCGGGATCACACCGGGTTGGAATGGAGCCTGAGCGCCGTGTTGGTCAAAGGTAGTCCCGGGAGGGTAGGCAGCATTGGGATGCTGATTGCTATAAGCGTATGGACCTGCATTTTGCGGGACATACAAGGGCAGGGCGGGGTTGTTCATGGCTCTCTCGCAGGAGCTAACGGTGCTTTGATTGGATCGTAAAGCCAGCTAAAGTACCTTCGTGAAGCTGGGAAGCGTAGCGTAGCCTTGAAGCAAACTTGGGGGTGATGCGTGTAGTGGCGCTGCATGGGCCGGCCGCCAATCTCAAGCCAAACGGAGCTAAAATGGACGCCAGGATCAGCCGGCTCGTGGCAAGGAGGGGCGCCGACAGGGGTCCAGGTGCTGGCAAACGACAAGATGACGAAAAAGTTTGGTGCGCGGATTGACTGGATGATGTGGATTATTGCGTGTGACAGTGGAAGGAAAAGGAAGTGAGTTGAGGAGACCGGGTAGCTACTGGCCACATGTGCACTGCATTGCATGACTTGGAGACTATTGTGTGCAAGTAAAGGCGCGATTGGAGCATTGAATGCTGCCGGACGTTGCAACCTTCAAGCAACCCATTGGTGAGCCGGACTTATTTGCCCTTCTTCTTCTTCACCTCCTCTATCCATTGTGAAGCCAACGAGGTAGGAACCACATATATTCTGACCAGTCCATCCACAATCTCTGTCTTGCCGTTCGAAAGCGCCTCCAACAGCGTCAGCTTCTTGCCGACTTTCAGCAGGCCTCCACTGCTCGTATCCATGTAGCAGTCGATCGATGACTGCTTGTATTCGTTTTTGGTGTCCCATGGTAGAGGCAGAATATAACTGAGATGATGAGTGATGGCATCCTTCTCAGCCCAAGCCTTGATCATGTCCGTCTGGTTATGCATGGGATAGAGCAACATGACCGGGAACTCCAGCAGACTTGTGGGTGACAGCGGATCTGGCGACAGTCGGATTGTCGCATCTTCCAGGTTCGGGGCTTGCCTTGACCCACGAACAACAACATTACGTGCCTTGAGTACAGTCCCCAACATTTTATTCTCCTCTCGTTTCCGCCTCAACTCCATCAGGCGTCGACGGTCCTGCGTCTCCTTCACTTTCATGCGGGCTCTGATCTGGTCCAACAGTTTCTTGAGGGCCGTGTTATTTGGGTCGAGCTTGTGGCCTCGTGATGCCACGTCGAGTGCGTCGAGCACTTTGTCCAGGGCGAAGAGTGCAGATGCCGACCGGTAATACGCTTTGATGTTAGATGGGTTGATGCGCAGTGCAGCAGCGCAGTCCAAAGTGGTCGACCTGTAGTTTTCTGATAGATCAGCCTGTGCCTCGAGGCAAGAGTGAATCCAGCATACTCAGCTCTAAATGGCAACGGGCTCGATTGACGTAGAGTTGCTCATTGAGGAGGGACCGCTTGTTGTCTTCTGCGTTCTGGTCTTCGGCCTTGTCCCACTTGTCCTCGCTCTTGTCTGCAAGGACGGCGATGCCTTTGGTATAGAACTCTTTCGCATCGCCCCATTTCTTCTCCGCTACCATTTCGTTTCCACGCTCTTTGAAGCCCTCGGCGACTTCAGCTTTGGTGCCTTCGTGTTGGAGCGCCTTGATAGCCTCGAGCAAGATATTCTCTCCATCTGCGCACCCCTGCTCAGCCAAGTACAAGAGCAGTCGTGGGGTTGGGCGTACCGTCAGCCGCCTCGTCGAGAGTATTCATGAAAAGGGGTGTTTTGCTCATGTCTTGGACGATCTCCTCGAAGCTTTTGGAGGAAGCCTGGTTTTGTTCCGGACCAGCTGCTGAGATATGCTGGTTGTACAGCTCCTCGATCGAAGTTTCTTGCGACGCATCTTTGAGGTTGACGCTTTCGTCAAAGTCATCCGGTAGTTCTTGTATTCGTGACATGCTGGCGAATCTTGCAAGAAGAGTTTCTTCAAGGAAAAAAATAAATGAAGAGAAATCGTGCAAGTTCATCGAAGGTGGATGCGGGGAACGTCCGGCGCGCGAAGATCCCTGACTTGTCACGTTACTTATGCCCCGATGCTTTTGCTCATCTTGAATTCTTCTCAGAGTTAATCTGTGACATATGTTCCTCTATCAGTAACTCCTGGGCAGATCTAATACCTTCTCGCTCACGTAGTTCAGGATCATTTCTCGGCTGACCGGCGCGATTCTTGGAACAAAGCACTCTCTCAAATACCGCTCGACATCGTACTCCATCGCATATCCCATACCACCGTGGGTCATCACCGCTCTCTCGCAAGCCTTGAATGCGGCCTCTGCCGCCAAATATTTGGCGCTGTTGCATGCCACTCCTACTGCATGCTGGCTTATGGTTGAATCTGTCTTGCTCCGATCGTATAGTCGTGCAGCATGGTAGGATGCTAGCTTTGCTGCTTCCAGGTTCATGTATGCGTCCGCCAGCGGATGGGCGATGGCTTGATTCTTCCCAATAGGCCTACCAAATACAAACCTCTCCCGAGAGTACTGGGCGGCCTTTTCGATTGCTGCATATCCAAGTCCTAGAGCTTCTCCAGCCAAGAGGCACCTCTCAGCATTCATTCCGTGCAAAATTATCTTGAAGCCTTGGCCTTCCTCTCCGATCAGGGTGTTTTCAGGGACCTCGTAGTGATCGAAGAAGACTTCATTAGCATCAACAGCCCTGCCGCCCATCTTTTTGATCTTTTTGAGCTCGAGAGCAGGGTTCGACTTGTCGACGTCTATACAGAACATGGACAAGCCTTCACTGGGCTTCTTCACTTCTTCCAAGGGTGTCGTTCGAGCGAGAAGGATCATCTTCGAGGCAACCTGAGCACACGTTATCCATATCTTTTGCCCTGAAACATGCGTGAGCAGAGTACACCAATAGTCCAGTAGCAACCTTCACCTACCACAGATGACATATTTGTCCCCTTTGCGTGTGGCAGTAGTCTTCAGCGCCAGTGTGTTCAGTCCAGAATTGGGTTCAGTGACACCAAAACACACTCTCCATTTACCGTTGATGATGTTTGGAATAGTTGACTCGAGTTGGTCCTTGTTTCCAAACCGGGCCAAAGGTTGTGTCTAAGAAAATGTGAGCCACAGAATGCTCAATCAACCAAATCAGTTTGGACCTACCGCATAGACGTTCGCATGGATAGACTGGGCTCCAGCCATTCCGGCGCCCGATTGCGAGATCGTCTGCAGCATCATGGTGGCTTCCGATATACCAAGCCCTGCTCCTCCAAACTCTTCGGGAAGTGCAATACCGAGCCATCCATCGGCTGCTAAGGCTGCATGAAGTTCCTTTGGATCAGTCTCCGTCTGATCATGCTGTTGCCAGTATTCGTTTGGGAATTGTGCGCAAATCTTATGAATGGCGTCGCGCACGGTGAGCTGCTCCTCGGTAAAGCCACTCATCTCCATAAGTCTCTGCTTTCGGCTGGCGGAAAAGTGTCTTCCATGATTGCAATATACTTGTTGCCACTGCCGAGGTCGTAAAGGAGTGGCTGAGCGTGACCAGGGGTTGAGGTGCTCTGAGAAACGGGAAAGACAACGCTTTGAAGCCATCAAGGAGAACAACCCAAGGGATCAAGACTGCCCACCAAAAGCCACTACGATGACAAGAAATGATTTGGGTTGCAAGCTTTATAGGTCGAGTCTATGATTTATGGGACAACCCCAGGACCGGGGGAAAGTGTCCGAGTTCGCTGTCTTCTCCAACTATGTCTCGGCAAGATTTCGAGTCAAGCCAATCAATGAGGGCTAACATCTCGGAGAGGGTCGCACACAGGTTCCGAGACGGCTCATCTCGGAATCGAATGCACCACGTCAGATCGTCGTTGACGCGTTTTGATCTCGCAAAGTTCGATCTTGGGCCTCAGCTCGAACGCTGAGAAGTCATGACAACGCACAATGACCCTGCCAACATCGATGGAAAACGCAACAGGCTGATGGAATGCTGTCCAAGTTCAGACTGCGAAACCTCGACGCATTACACGATCGGACGGTGTCGCGAGCTAATTGTTGCGAATGGCCGCCTTATCCGGAAAGGAGCGTTTAATGGATTCGGTGGGCATTGAATATAGTAGTCGAACACGATAACGGTTCTTGAGGACTCATCGAGGGCTTCTTTCGTCTTCTTTCATTCTCTTGAACATAGATCTCCCCGAGGATGTGAAAAGAGTGCATACTTGTAGCTTCGACGTGCACGTGATCGCGTTCCAGGTTCGCGCTAAACGCATTCGGCAGCCAAAACAATTCGATCTTCAGACCACAGAGCCACCCTCATCTTCTCAACCAACTGACCGTCAACTTACAGCCACAACAACATGCACCCCCTGCGATTAAACCTCACCAATCTAGAGACTCCTTGATACCTCGAACATCCCTCCGCATTGTCTTCACCGCGCCTCAACACAAACACGATGGCCGCCAGAGCCGCAGCTGTCGGAACGGCTTCCTGGATAGCTGCCGAGAAGGAAAATGCCGTGCAGCTCCTCCAGAATGAGAAAGAAGAGGTGATATACCCAGCTCAGCATCAGCTGGAATGGCTCAACGAGCATATGGCCGAGATATTCAGCCAAAGCCATCTGTAGGTCTGTTCCGGGAGTGTGCATCTTCAGCCAGACTGATCCAAGTAGGGACGTCGCAAATGTCTTCAAGACGCCCGGCAAGATGCGCGGCAAGACTCCTCGTACTGGAAGAAAGCGAAATGCCCAGGACGCAAGAATTGTAAGCTGCCTCATCCCTCAGTGGGACTATGCTAATGATGTTCACTGCAGCCTCTCAGCGACGTATTCTCATCTAAACCCTTACCACGTCAGAGTCCCCAGAAACAACCCGGTCCCTCGAAACTTCGCTTTCAAATTCCAGCCGATCAACATCGACAAACCGCTAAGTCGGTTACAGATTCTGGTTACCACACTGCAAGCCAGGAGGACGTTGAAGTAGACATGAGTTTCCACGTTAAGGCTTCTCATACAACAATATCGGTGCCTTCGGACACGACCGACCACATCTCCGACCATAACTTGGAAGACGTAGTTGAGGAAGGCCACCGGACCACAGAAGGATCGTTTCATTCTGCGAAGGAGGATCAGACGACAAAGGTCACAGTGCCAGATATGACATCTCCCCAGCATGAAATTCAAGTTGCGCCATTACCCCGACAACAAAGTCTTCAAAAAGAGCCGATAAGTGAACAACTGTCACACGAGGCTGATCTGGACGACCTTGGCTCGCCATCAGATGAGTCTACTCCCGACAGACCATTGGTACGGAAGAGCAGCTTGACCTTCGCGTCTTTGCCTCCACGAGATCCTCTGAAATCGAGTATCGGTGCCAGATTATCGCGGACGAGTCATGTTGACCAGGCACATCAACGGGGCTCAACCACTTTTGGCACTCGACAAACGTTGCCCCCTCATCAACTTGCGTCGAAGCCAGTCAATCGTGAGGACGAGGATGTCCCAATGCAAGATGCGGATGAGGAGGATGATGATGATGTGGTGGAAGATGACTCCAATGTTGAGATTCTGGGACGTGATTCTGATATGGGAAGTCAGACCACCAAGAATCATTCGAAGGCATCCACTCAGAGACTGCACGAAAAGATTGACATGCTAGGGAAGCCGCCCGTGCCTCGACCGTCCAAGTCAATACATTCAACTGCTGTTCTGGCCGACAGCCTACAACAGAACGAGCGACCTCAAACTTCGCGGCACGGAAACCACGAGCATATAGTCCACGACGATGACGATGACTGGATCAAGCCGCTGACGTCTCCAAATGTTGATCGGTCCTCTCCCATCAAGAGTACGAACGCCGCGGATACAGACGACGAAGAAGAGTTCGACTGTCGCGCACCTGAGTTGATCGCGTATGAGGAACGCATGAGATCACCTATTCGCATGTCACCAGGACCTGGTAAGATAATGCCAGGCTTTGGGCACACCAAATCTGCCTCGACTGCCACGCTGGCTTCACCTGCGAAAGCGGCCATGGCGCCGCCAGCAAGTCCTGCCAAATCTATATCGGTATCAAATCCTGCTCGGGCTACTACCACTCCCCACGGCTCGCCAAAGCGTTATCTCGATCTCAGCGCCTCGAAATCAAAATTGCAGTCCATCATGAAGACTGCGAAGGGCCTCTTTACAAGTAGTGCTAGTGTCTCCGCTGCTGCGAAGTTGGAAACTTTGTCACCAAAAGCCCTCAAGGTCGCATCGAGTGCAATGCCTGGCATGTATCCTGGTCTCAATTCCATGATTGAGGATAAGCCGCTCCCTCCAAGTCCACCAAAGCAGGCGCGGAAAACCCGCAGCTCGACAGAAAGGGAGAAAGAAGAAAAGCGGAAGGAGAAAGAGGTGCACCTGAAGCAAGCAATGGACGACCAGCTTGAGAAAGCACGAGCAGAAGAGAGGAAGAAGGCCACAGAGCAGAAGCTCGCACGCGAACGAATGGCAAAGAAGGAAAATCAACAGCCACAGCCTTTGAGCCCCAAGTATCAACCGGAGGAATCACAAACTGAGACGAGCGAGCCTCTACGGCCGACTCGACCAGTCAGGCTGGGACGAGAACCTCCTGTCAATAAGGCGAAGCCAGCTCCTGTGTCCATCCGGGTGGGCACCCTTTCACAACGAATGCCCGTCAATGCAGCACCCAACGCCCAGGAAAGCTTGACCGCCGAACCTAAACGGCCAGGTCTCAACAAAAAGATCAGCACCGCCTCGCTTCAGTCGTCAGCATCGACAGCGCTGAAGACGTCCGTACATGGTCCGCCCGCAAAACCGAGAGCTCTTCTTGCGGCCGAACGGAAAAAGGAGCAGGATGAGCGCGAAGCTCAGCGCAAGCTTGAGCAGAAGCGAGAGCTCGAACGAAAACGTGCAGCTCAGCAAGAAGAGTCACGCAAACAGGAACAGAAACAACGTGCTGAGGCCGAGAGGCGCGAACGTGAGCGAGTGGCCGCGGAACAAGCTAAGCGACAAGCTCAGCAGCTTGCGATTGAGCGCAAACGTCAAGAGGCAGCTCGAAAAGCAGAACAACAGCGCATTGATCGAGCTGCGAACGAGGCCGCCCAAGCAAGACCTCCGTCCCGTCTTGCTGCCCAGAGTGCAGGGCGGTCCCTCGTTAATCATCCTCTGCCCACGAATCCCGCAAAGCCTGCAAAGAGGCCACTGGAGGAGGAAGCCGCCAGCTCACGTCCACAAAACTCGAAGTATGGGGACGCGATGCCTCAGGGTGACACAAAGCGGCGAAAGACAGAGGAAGAGAGTGCTATAGATCCAGCGCCTCGTCCGGTCGTCTCCGGCGCTCCTATTCGACAGTCACAGCTGGGAAAGAAACCGTCAATCTTCAACCATCCTGCCTATACACAGGCGCAGCAGACCACACAGCCTAGCCAATTTCCTCAACCTCCTTCTCGAGCAGCGCCGCCTCAGATGCAACAATATGCCACTGGTGGCAAGATCCCGTTCGCCGATGTTCCTAACCCACCTACACACGCGAAGACTCCTGTCACGATGATGCAACAGAAGACAATTCAGACAGTCAAATCCTCACCCCAGTATCCGAACGGGGAGGCAATCCATCTACCAGAGATCCCGACCGACTCGGAAGATGAGGATTCCGACGACGAGGGCAATGGATTCGCGATCCCTGATTGGGCTACCCCTGGTCATCTGACGGAACAGCTAATGCGCCAAGAAGGCATGGATGGAGATGCAGTCTTCGGGCCTATTGCGCCTTTGAAGATCGAGGAGATATTCTCCAAAGGCAACAAGGACAGATTGAAGCGGCTACGAGACCGCACCAGCAGTGCCAACTGGGCGCTCAGCGGAGACGGCCTGACACTTGAGGAAGTCAAGGCAGACCGCGAACAGCGCGAGCGCATGCGTCTGGAGGGTGGCTGGAGGTATGGGAACTAGACTCCACACTCACGGTGTACGCTACAGGCTTGATTGTTACTGATGTTTAATGAATTGGTGGCTGCTTTGGCCGATTGCGATTTGGGAATTGCGGAGATGGCATAAAGACCCATGAAGGCGCAAGCGGGATCAAGGTGCGAATTGTATAGAAACGGCGCCGCCGCCTTGTCAGCGAGCAGTCGAGGCAAAGCGGACCTCACACTTCATACGTGAACTGAATCGCTCGGGCGAATTTCTGTTTGGAAGTGGATGAATGATAGACTGCTTTCGATCCCATCTCGGTATTCGCGCGGCTTGGTGATGAGATGACGCCATATAATTCGCTGGTTCTACTTAAAGAGGGGAAAAAGGCTGGAGCGTGCGACTTGTTGTGTCTCCGGCTCACTACACTCTTCTGCGCGACTTGTTCGGACAATATGTAATTAAGAAGAACTGTGAAAGGTCGTGGTCGTCCTTGTAGTCGAACATAGATCCGAACAAGATCCGAAGCGAATGGCGAATCCGAACTAGGTTTGGCAATGACCGTGTGGCACAAGAGGCTCTTCTCCAACTTTCGTCACTCACCTGCGCCTTTGTTCCTTCGATCTGGTAACTTGACTCATCCAGCAAGCATCACTTCGCACAAGAAGCTCCTCTTCTTACTCTGAGGCTCCTCTCCTACCTTCTTATCCATGAGATATGCCACCCTGAGTGACTTCCCTGGACGACAAGAGTTGCCCAATCACGCGTCTTACTACCCGCCTCGTCTATACTGAGTCCACAGTTTGTTGCTTGTGGTCCAGCGCCATGGCTTCGTCAGCAGCGGTGTTGCTTGGGAGGCAGTTGAAACAGATGCAATCGGACAAAGATCTGCCGGGCATCAGCTGCGGGCTGGTAGATAACAACGTCTTCGAGTGGGAGGTCATGCTGATGATGAGCGACGAGTGCAAATACTATGGTGGTACGGAATCTGTTATATGACCGCCGCATCTCCGCTGACGAATGCTAAAGGAGGTTTCTTCCGAGCTCGCCTGTCTTTTCCACCAGAATACCCCCTGTTGCCGCCAAAAATGAAGTTTGAAACTCCCATCTTTCACCCTAATGTATACCCGAACGGAGATGTGTGCATATCAATATTGCATCCTCCAGTGAGCTGCCCCGATTCGTTTTTGCCAGGATGGAGGGTTGACATGCTTGTAGGAAGACGACCAGTATGGATATGAGAAGGCATCAGAAAGATGGAGTCCAGTACAGAGCCCCGAAACAATACTCATATCCGTCATCAGCATGCTAAGTTCCCCGAACGACGAGTCTCCTGCAAATGTAGACGCGGCCAAGATGTGGAGGGATGATCTCAAAGGATTTCGGAGAAAGTGCCAACGGCTGGCGAGAGAAAGCCTGGGCGACGAATGAGCGGTGGATGGTGGCCAAGGAGCTTGAACTATTCATGATCACGACCTTTATGTACGGACGCATTTGGTCCTACGATCCGGAGGAGCTCCAGAAATCCAGCTCGAGCATTCAAAGCCGGTAAGCAGGGTTGATTGATTTTCTGCTGTGATTTTCAGCGTGGAGTTGGAGGCGGCGGCATTTCATGCATTGGAGCATAAGGGAATAGTTATTCGGGCACCAGTGCAAGCACAAGACTGCACGAGGTTGGTTGGCAGAGCAGTCTATACAACCAGGGTTAAGCTACGTGGAGCAATCCTGGGACGAGATGACATGTCTCACTACGCCGACGGACTCAGTGGCCGCCAGTGACGCAGCGGACTGTTATATCGAGACACTATGCGGGTGCTATGGACTGTAAGCGACAATTCAATCGCTTCATGAAGCAATGCACAGCTCCTCTTGGTCAGCTTCGAAACGCCGTTATAGGGTAATCACTGCTTGTCAGCGAAGGGTTTCAGTCTGGACTTGTTTCACTGGGCGCCGTTTGCCCAACGCACTCCAGCTCACGATAAGGTTGCTGGGGTTTAGGATTATCGAAGGGAGCAGACTCGCTCAATCAAAGTTGTCAAAAAGAGAAGTACTCCGTAGATATGGCTGAGCAAGACCGTCACTGGCTTGGGGACGGATCCAGAACCAGTTGCGGATGCCCCTGGCAAGGAGGCTCTGGAAGTCCCGGCACGTGTGGCTGTGGCTGTGCAGCGTACTGGCGAAGACTGCAGCCTGGCGGACTGGATCAACGCCGGCTGATTCGGTGAGCGCGGCAGCTTTGACCCATCAATTGTTTCACAATCGACACTCCAAATAAAGGCCATCTCACCCAGGCCAACTCCCTCGCTTCCTTTAAAGTCCTTCTTTCCTCCTCTTCCATTTGCCACTGTTGTCAACCCTAGAACACTATCTGTCATGACGATTTCTACCCATATCGTCCGCCGCAGCATCGAGTATGCCCACAGTGGCATGCTCGCGGTCACCGAAGCTGAGCAGCGTAGCGATGGCGACGCTACGCAAGTGTCTGCTATTGCAGCCTTAATCTTCCTGCTGTCCGTCTTCGCACTGATCTTGACTCTGTTCTCCGTAAGTGGCTTTTCGAGCATCACCTGGCAAAGCCTCTAATTCTGTTGCAGGTTGGCTACACTTATGGACACCTCCTTCCAATCCTCTGCATGGTCGAGAGTCCAGAGACCGAAGCCTACGTGCCCGTTGGGACAATGGACCCTACAGAGCCTCCTGCCTACTCCGCCACCACTCCGGCACCGAAGCCCACGAATGGTCAGCCCGAAGACCCCGATCTCGACATCGAAGGAGATGCCGAAATCCTCCTCGTCCGCAACAAGCCCTTCACATCCTCAATCCGCGCCACCATCCAGCACCTCCGAGCCCGGGCGGGTTTCCTGTCCCGCTTCCGCGGCTTGTCAATGTTTCTCGCCTGGAATATGCTCTGCGGTTTCTTGATTTCGGTCATTGCAAACGTGTTTCTAGGAAACCGATTGGGAGTCGCGTTTGCCGCGATTGTCGCCGAGACCGCCCTTGCAACGTGGCATATGGCCTGGGTGCACATTGTCATCTCTGAACCGAGCGAAAAGAGATGGTACAAACGTATTCCTTCAATGCGAACTTGGCCGAAAATTGCTCCTGCGGTGGCATTGTGGGCAACCACCAACCAAGTGGTGTCTATTCTGCCCATGTTGGTCTGCGGCTCCTTCGGCTCTCTGAACCGTATGAAAGATCCAGAGTACGAGCCAGGCCGGAAAGACTTGTACGCGGTGGGCGGCCAGGGTATGCTCGGGTTCACCCTCATGGTGGTATTATTTGTGCTTCTTCAGATCCCCGCGACGGTCACTCTCGTCCGTGTCGCAGCTTCAATGCTTCCAGAAGAGGATGAGACCATTGTGCCCTTCGACCGCACATTCGGAGGCAAAACTACACCTGCTATCATCGGCGGTCAAGGCAAGATTGGTTTGGTGGAGGCGTGGAGAAGCTTTCCCTGGGCAAGCCGTATGCGGCTGCTCAAGTTGATGATCAAGGTTGTTTTGATCTTCATGGCCACCTGGATTTTGGTCACGATTGTCATGGTCGCTGAAGCTCACCTCTTGTTCGGCGACAGCCTGGGTCATATGATGAAGACGGTGCATGGTATTTCTGGGTCGGGTCAGTAGCTAAGATGTCAACTCAACCCATGGATTGATATCTACCACGCAACAACTCGGTCCTGACCTTGCGGACAAGGCTTGTGTACACTATGGAATTGGTTTTTGCACTGGGGATCGGATGGCAAGGGTGGTAAAGCATCGATTATGCCTGGCGTTGTACAAAATGATGAAAATTTGCTGCCAATACGTACGAATGAGAGCGGGAATACAAATTCATAAGAGACGTTTGTTTGCTGCTACTGGAAGGACGAAAACATCTCGGGGCTGTCCAGATTGCCACAGGTAAACCCCACGGCTAGAAGGCTCACGGAATTGATGCCTCGGCTCGACACCACCAAGAAACGTGCAGCGTCCAAGCGCGAAATTCGGCGTTCCTAAAGCATATGATACTTCCCGCATCCAAAAAACATCTGATTGATAGTCTGAACTTTGTGTCCTCTCCTGAAAATCCAATGCACAGTATCCAAGTCGACTCCGACCGACGAACTTGCACCAGAATCGACGACGATGATATCACACTGTTGAACAAGTCGCTTCGACCTTACGCGACTGCAACTGCCCAGGCTCTCCCAAGCTTCTGGGCTCGCCGTTGATCCCTGGGATCCGCCTGCCCGTCTTGTGTGTTGTCCGGTCGAAAGCACCCACAAGCCTAGCCACAGGAAAGCAGAGACATTGCTCTGAAGTTTTGGCACCGAAGTCTCTGGCGCACCATCCTCAACACACTATCCTCCTCCTCTCTTCTCCTCAGCAATGGCACCCTCCACGGCCCCAATACCGACTTCGATAGACCAGCTTCCCTCGACAGAGGAGGTCAAGGAACAAGTCAAAGAAAAGGCAAAAGGCGCGGCTTCAGGTCTTCGCTCGCTGGTCGCTGGCGGTGTTGGAGGCGTCTGCGCCGTTGTGGTTGGCCATCCTTTCGATCTGGTCAAAGTACGACTACAAACAGCTGAGAAGGGCGTCTACAAGGGCGCCATCGACGTGGTAAAGAGGACTGTTGCTCGCGAAGGTCTCGCACGAGGTCTCTATGCCGGGGTCTCCGCGCCGCTGGTGGGTGTGACGCCCATGTTCGCCGTCAGCTTCTGGGGATATGATATGGGTAAACGGCTCGTCGATACTTTCAGCACCGTCCCGATCAAGAACAACACACCTCAGTACAGCATTGGGCAGATCTCGTCGGCAGGATTTTTCTCCGCTATCCCGATGACGCTTATTACCGCGCCCTTCGAGCGTGTCAAAGTGCTGCTGCAGATCCAGGGCCAGAAAGAACTCAAACCAGGCGAAAAACCAAAGTATTCTGGTGGCGTCGATGTGGTCAGGCAGCTGTATAAGGAAGGTGGTATTCGATCTGTGTTTCGAGGGAGTGCCATGACTCTGGCAAGAGATGGTCCCGGCTCAGCTGCGTATTTCGCGGTATACGAGTATGTCAAGCGCAGTCTGTCGCCAAAGGATGCTGATGGAAATGCAACTGGCGAATTGAGCCTGCCCGCTGTTATGACTGCTGGTGCCTGTGCTGGTGTGGCTATGTGGATTCCTGTTTTCCCCATCGATACTATCAAATCGAGGATCCAAACAGCAGAAGGACGACCGACTATTTCTGGTGTCGTGTCAACGGTATACAGGAGTGGGGGTCTCAAAGCCTTCTTCCCTGGCTTTGGTCCTGCAATAGCAAGGGCGATTCCGGCCAACGCGGCAACGTTCGTAGGCGTGGAGCTTGCACACAAGGCTATGAAGTCAGTCCTTGGTTGAAAGAAGCGCACATGTAAAGATTGAATGGCGTGTAGGGTTTCATTTCGTTGACAAACAGACCAGCCTGGGAATAGAGCTAATTGCATGATAACCCGAGTACAAAAGACCGAGTGAGGCCATTAAAGTGGTATGTACACAAACAGGATTCGTTATGAAATTTGCAGATTTGTGTTGCAAGATTTAATCATCCAGCATTTGCATATGCAAGGGCTCAGAAACGTTCCTGCGCCGAATGCCCTCCTTCACTCGAGATATCGAATGGTAAGCGTTGCGGTCGAAGGAGTAAGCGTCGTCTTGTGGAAGTTTGGTCAAAGCTATCACTTATCAGACCACCAGACCATACAAGAATCCGGCAGCTCTTGGTTCACAGCCCATCAATTCCTTCCCGCCGATGGCAACGCCAACAAGCCCTCCAGTGAAATGTTTGCTGAGTTCACATCACCGCACAGCATCTGCACCATCCGTCGTTGCGTGTCCACCCATACGCAGGTTGACCCCCCCCGTAAGCGTACAATATCCTCATCTCGTGGTCCCGGGATCGAAGCAGTGGACAAAGATGTTGCAGTGCTGGCATTTATGCTTTCTGTCGAGGTCTCGTTGAAGTTCGGAGTACATTGGCGGTCGTTTCGAACACTCACTGGCCTCCCATCGACCTCAAGGATCTCCAGAATAATTTCTCGTACAGAGCTGAACATGCTAATGATCTCTCCTCCCTTGCGCTTTGTAAACTTTGTCTTGATTTTGAACTTTGTCTCGCGCTGCTTGAAAAACTGATAGTGTATGGTCAAATTGTCCGTGTGTGCATCAACCACGAGGAGAGGTCGGACGATGGGAACGGAATATAACCTCCTTCCTCAAACGCGGTCCAACTCACAGTGGTGATGGGAGAGTGAGAAGAGAGTAAAAGTGACGAAAGGTAAGACAAACGATTCAGCATCCCTTACATTGTCATGCTGAAAGACAGGACCGGTGGAGGACAGAGACTCACCTCATTTGCTCAATCGTAAGCCTCAGCACTATCAAGTGTATGATAGGTAACAATCCCACAGGAAAAGGGAAGACTCGACGTCACTAGGTTTTGCTGAGTACTTCCCACCATGTCTAAAGGTCACGGATACCAGTAGAAGCAAGCCATTAAGGACCAACTCGAAGTAAGATGTTGACAAGGATGATGTGGATTCAACAACGAAGCTCGAACTCAACACTTAGTACTGACATGTTCTCATCGTCTCGATCAGCGCTGTGCATTTCCAAACGCTTGTCAGTAGGGCATCAGATTTGAGTTCTCACATATTAACACAGTATTTGCTGCGATCGTAGTAAGTGTCGGTCCGCTCTAATCTGACTGTTCCCAGTGCATCCCACGTCGCAATGGATATCTGATGTGGATTTTGATGCCGGAGCAGTGGTTGGCGTTGATAAATGCTCCCGATGGGGAGGCTTTGGCGCTGGGTGGCTTGTATATCGTTCCTCTCTGGCTCCTCCGTTGCTCACTTAGCTGCACCGGCCTCCAATGTCGCGTCATGCTCTATTATCAGGGAATTATCTCGAAATGGCTTGTGAGGAAGCATGCTTCGAACAAGGGACTCGCTCTTTTCCATTTCATAGAGTTGTGACAGACAGAGGCAGACTAAGAGTGATACATATTTCTCTCAACCAACAAAGTTGTATCAATCCGAAGCACTGACGTTGCTGGGATAGGGCCATATGATATTTGCTCGAGAGTATCGAGCTCCTGTGTTGCCAGTCAGCAGTACAAAGCGCCTGTTGCCGGGCTGAGAGTGAGACGGCCGGCTGAGGCCGGGCTGCTTTCAAGCTTTACTCTCGCAGGATACGCCCGGCGAAGGAGTTGCAGATTCCGAGACACGGCGAACCACCTAATAGGCTACCTGATCAACGCGAGATCTTTGGACTCACCCAGAGGCTGGCGAGATATACCTCCCTTTCTGTCATCAGGTCTTCCCGCGAATTGATGGACGAACTCGCCACTCCGAGAAGAAATCTTGCCAGAGCTTCGCTAGTGGAACCTGTCACCGTTGAAGGAGAGTAACTGTCTTCTGGAGGATGAACCAGATCTAGCCGAAGCTGAGTGGCACACACAGTCCCAGACAAGCGCCAGACACCGGATGACCAGACAAGATATCCTGGACTCGAACCAAGAACACGTCCCTGCTTTGGTTTCCGCGCCACCGGATACAGAAGTACGCCAGGGAATTTAATGGGCAAATTCGGAGTGGTGATGATTTCTGAGATGGCGGGGGTCTTGTTTGCCACAAGGTGACGGCCCGGTCTCCGAATAGCGAAGGTATAAACAATATCGACGTCCTGTAAGGTGAATGATAGGGCGTTTCCACCTTTAACGACGATCGAGGGGAGATACGATACTCCCGAGACGATTGTTGGGCAGCCCACGACTTGTCTGCGACTTCTGGGTGCCGTTTAATTGAGTGTGACTGAGAGAGGCAAGATACTTTGTGTCGTGGTCCATCGAGCTCATAGCTAAGGAAGATTGGACGCTGGAGTCGTTCCCATCAACATGGCTGCCGTGGCTTAGCAACCCAAGGCAGCACTGACGCGATGCTTGTGCATTTCGAGAACATGTTTCGCCTCTTACCACACCTGATACTCACCTGCCTTCCGGGCCGGAAAGATTTTTGACCCTCTTGAACATACGCAATCCTACCACTTTGACCGCCAATGTAGGTTCGGCAAACTTCCAGTGTCACTAGGCTTCGTCTCTGATACGGAAGTATGAAATCTTCGAGACGTGATGTTTCTGATCAAAGCCCTGCTTCAGAAGACGACAAAGAATTGCCCTCTACAGGAATGTCTGAGCGACAGATATAGAGGAGCGGGCGCCATGAAACCGGCGAGACGACCTCGAGACCGATGCTAAGAAGATGGGTTGAGACACGTTGTAGTGCTTTCAAAATAAAGACCATATCGTAGGTCTTCATGTTTGGTAAGGACTACCTATCGTCAATGGGATCATCCACCCAAGGTGCTAACGGGATGTTGATGTTGATGTTGGAAGGAAGCAGGGTGAACACTCCCCCGCCAGAAAGTCACAATCCTGAACTTAGGTAAGCGGCTCGGCGACCACCATTGCAAGGCGGCGCGGGCAACTCGAACGTCTCTCCTCCCACCTTTGACAACATTTCCTTACCTACCGCCTCTAGTCTGCCAGAATGGTTCTTTCTTTCATTCTGGTCCAGAATCGGCAAGGAAAGACGAGATTGGCCAAGTGGTGAGTTCCCGCTCTCATCCGCAACCCTTCACCCACATCAGCATTGTTTCAGGCATGTTAACATTATGCGAAGGTATGCGCCGTACACAGATGAAGAAAAGGTCAAACTGAAGGGAGAAGTCCATCGGCTCATTGCTCCCCGCGATCAGAAGTACCAGTCCAACTTCGTCGAGTTCCGCTCCGCGCCCTCTTCCTCAGCCTCCACGTCGCATTCCCAACCTCTCGTCCGCCAGAACCTCTCCTCCACGAAGATCGTGTACCGGCGATATGCTGGCCTCTTCTTCTGCGTTTGTGTGGACGCGAACGACAACGAACTTGCGTACCTGGAGGCCATCCATTTCTTTGTCGAAGTCCTCGACCAGTTCTTCGGCAATGTCTGCGAGCTTGATCTCGTTTTCAATTTCTACAAGGTCTATGCTATTCTCGACGAGGTCTTTTTGGCAGGGGAGATCGAAGAGACGAGCAAACAAGTTGTCTTGACGAGGTTGGAGCACCTGGACAAACTGGAGTGATGAGCACAATATGAGAGCACCGTACTTAGAAAGGTGCACAATTTCCTAGAGCAAGGCATATCGGAAACCAGAAAACTACCATATCGCTCTTCGACGGAGAACAATCTAGCGAACATCATATCACAAGCTGGAACATGAGCTTGGCTGAACCAATTCCCGTACAGAGGCCCGTGCCGATGGGGGGCAAGGGACGTTCAGCCGTTACTAAAGCAGCGGATGGCGCCGAAGATTTGAACAAATCCGACTCCTTGTCATGGGAAAGAAAGATGGTCTCTCGGAGTCGGTTTCGGTTCTGTCTTCAGCAGCGCAAGGGGGAACGTCGGAGGGAATGCCAAAGTACCAGCGGAGGACCAGCCATTGGAATGCCGCCACCAGAAGCGAATGCGCCACTCTGTATGGGTGGGTGCCACAAGACGAACCAAAGCATCAGGCGAGGTTCGAGGGAGGGGCGCATATTGGCTGCCGAGCAGTCGTCCGGAGCAGGAAGCAGGAAGCAAGAAGCCATGTTCAGTCTGGAGTCATCAATGCATGATATCCGTATGGATTTGAAGCCCTTCCTGTCCCGAATGACGTTCCACTATCGCTTCAGGGCCGAGAACCTCTTCGCCAAATCATCCACAGTTGGCACCTTACCAGGTACTACCCCTCCCGATGCTGGACCTTTCCCTTTTGCTGCTCCAGTTGGAGCTGATGATTTCGCAGCACTGTTGTTCTTTCCAACTTCTCCTCCACCGGGCAACTTGACCTTCGGGCTGAGATTATCTGATCTTGCCCCAGGCGGGGCCACGGAGACTGGACTCTTTGCCCCGCCTGGCTCGAGGCTCGTAGGAGGAGTCGCGTTCTGTAGGCCTCCAATATCAATCTTGGTAGGCCGCGAGGGCGTCGATGGAGCAGCACTGTCTGCGAGGATGGGTGCCTCCTTCGTTCCACCTCCGACCCCGCCATCGTCCTCGCCGTCCACCTCCTCTCCCAGTGCTTCAACCTGCTCACTCTCTCTATGAGGTGGCCAATCCACACTATACGTCCTCGCGATCTCTTCGAGATATGCTTGCACGAGTTTCGCACTTGGCGGGTCGACTTTCAGCTTAGCCACTACCCGGTCGGGCACGCAGTTATCTTGATTCTCGTTCGCGCGGACTGCAAACTCTTTGCCAAACCGCTCAATCAGCATATTTCGGACGATGCCCAGTTCTCTAACATCCCGAGGTAGACGAGGTGCAGCGTATATGATGCTTGCAGCCGCCTCTTCCAAACCTGTGTCGTCGCCTGCCTGAGCTGTGCCCTCTTTGATGTTCTTGTCCCGCATGTCTAGTAGACCCGCTCTTGCGAGCAACAGTTCTGTGTAGAGCTCCAATATCTCCATCAATTCCACCGTAATGTCTGTGTGTATGATATTCTCGACACGTATGCGCGCTGATGCTTCGCGGGATTGGGCCAGCAACTCGGCCATTTCACGCCGGGCGCCGACGGAGAGAGCGGTGTCCTTCTTTTGAGCATTGCGCAGACGAGGGATGAGGAGGCGGAGTGTGGATTTCAGTTTAACCTGCAACGGGATCGTCAGTCAAGGCCGGAGAGCAGTGTCGAGGAACCCGGTGCGAGAGTGCAGGACGAGGATATTTCAGCTGGAGCCTGAAACTGGAATTTGCCAGACGCAAACATCAAAATTGATATCAGCTTTCGCAGGGAGTAGAGGAGGACTCACTGTCTGAGGTGACGCTGCTGGCATGTTGTTCAGTTGTTGCTTGTTGGGTGGATTGTAGAGCTGAAAGCCTGTTGAGGATTTCGCGGGTTGAAGGGCTTGAAAATCGCTGCACAGATCGCTCAAGGAGAAGACAGGATTGCTGTTTGATTTGAGTATCAGCCGCCAGACTTTTGAGGCGACGATCCAGGAGTGGTTTGCAGATTAAAGGTGTTGCAGTCCAGGCTGAACCGGCGGAGTGGGGTGGAAGGTGGTGGCGGGGAAATGCGTCTTTGCGCAGGGGACAAAATATCACGATATGAGGGATCGGTATCAACAGCTGCATTAAACCAACTATATACTTTCGAATTCCGTGGTGGTAAATCCCTCCTCACTTCCCAGGCCAAAGCGACCCTCTCGAGCCGCCATATTTCCTCTGGAAAAATACCATCCTCCTACTGTGAGCTCCAACATGAGAATTTCGCAACAACAAAACAGACGTGGATATCGTTAGAACACAAGTCTCCAACCCATAGATATTCTGTGTATGTGTGCGGTGCTATCAACAAATGTCTTCCGTCTGCGCAATATCTCCAACAGAATGAATGCAATGGTCGACGTGGCCGCGTGCCCCTTACCGGCATTACCAGAATGATTTCGGACGTTGAAAAATATGTTCGCTCAAAATTAACGCAATATGTGACGAGAATGGAATGTCGATGTCAGGTCGTCCAGCTGATGGAGTCTGCAAACCAGCTGCGGGAAGAGATTTAGGGCCGATAGTCTTGCTCGAATCTTGTGTGCTCGGATGGAGAGCTTGAGAGATTGTCGAGGAGGATGAGCATCATAACATCGCAACAGCGCACAAAGCTAGCGCCGTTAGGATGCTGTTCAGCGGAAGCTGCACGGTTGAAGCAGCTCCCGTGCCAGGCACGATCGAAGGGATTGATGAAGCACTCGGCCCCGATGGAAGCGCTGTTGCTCCGGCCTTGGTTCCAGTACCCTGGGTAGGTCCTGCATAGGTGGTGTGGTTGAATAACGAAAAGTATGGAGATTGTGTTGGTAGTCTGGAGCCGTACTCGGTTGTGGTCGGCTCATCCCATGTCAAGGCTGCAGGGTATGAGCTCGTCCAGGCGGCTGATGAAGAGGTCCAAGAGCCTTCTGACGAGGTTGATGCTGAAGAGGTTGTGGCCGCTTCGCTGGAACTAGGTGACGTGGAAGATGACGAGGCTGAAGGCGAGGAACTGCTGGATTGGCCAAAGAACTGACCACCGCCTCCGTTGCCTGACGGGCCTGGATGGCCAGAGCCCCAGCCGCCATGGTCACCCTGGTCACCACCAGTATTGAACACGACGAAATTCGCGGTTGCACCCGGCGAAACAGTGACAACACAGAAGGCACCACCACCTGCGCCCACGCTTGAGCCGCCGGTCATTTCGTTCACACCATTCTGGCTTGGGTCAATCGCGCAAGGCAGTCCATTGCAACCACCGTTAGGGCAGTCGATCTTTACGCCCCATGTTGGCACCTGATTGCGAAAAGGGGTTGTGGGTTCCAGGTAGATTGGATTCCATCCAAGCTTGATAAACGTGTTGCCCGAGTTGTCGGTATTGGCTCCTGCGACGTAAGGAGACCAATTGCCGTAAGGGTTTGAGTTGGAGCCCCAAACACAAGCTTGATCAGTGCCAATTCCGGGAGGGTTGATATAGTAGTGCGCGGCTGTTTCGCACCAGTAATCTGGATCCGGGACAGCAAGACTAGCGTAGCTGGTGATTGAGGTGGGAATCAACATAGCTTCATTTCCAGGAAGAACAGTCTGGCAGAAAGCAACAACACCTCCGGCGTTATTTTGAACGCCAATGTTGCTGCTTGTCGACTGGCAGTATGGTTTGTCAGGGAAAGGCTTCTGTATGTTGCCACTGTTGTCGCAATACAATCCACCATTCTGAAGATCAAGTCAGTATGAAAAGCCAGGGTTCATGCGGACGAGACTGACCATGGACTTTGGATAGGAGTAGGACGTCGCACTGGGGTCCCATTGCATAGAGACTTGACCTGGTGGGCAAGCATAGGGACAATAAGAGCCTGGCGTACATGGCTGATTTGGGCTCATGGCCCATCCGCCATTCTGTTCTCCAGGCGTCACTGAAACCAGACCAGTATCAGAAGGAAATGCGCACTGCCCTCCACGCTTCTCCAGGCTTTGATTGGAAGTTGTGGTTTCCGGGACTGCTCTTATTTCCACCCCCTGTTCTCCATCCTCGACAGTAGACCTGGCAGCGACTTCCCGGCTTGCGCGATGTCGTTTATGAAGCACGTCCAGGTGTTCGTGGATTCCACTGTGCTTTGCACTGGCCACGGAAGCCAGGAGAATCAAGAGCGCGCTGGCGCCCGATGTGATCGTTCGTCTCCGCATTTCTGTGGTTGATGTTTGTGGCTATAGTTGTTCGTGTGAGAGCATCGCCTGGCGATACCTGGCTCTGTTTTGCGACGGAAAATGCGAACTCGTGAAAGAGTGACTAGGGTCAGTTGGTTGGTAAGGAACGTGGTGCTCGCAGAGCGCGCGACAGCAAAGACAACACAAACTCCAGCGACCACAGAGCGAACAAAGTGAACAAGATCAACGAGAAGGAGTGCAGGTTTGGAGAACGAACCCAAGCAGTAAAGGAGAGCGCAGATCGAGCTCTCGAGCGCAAATTGCCTGTGACGATAGGCAAGCCGGGGCAGCGCCCGTCTGGAGCCATGCAAGGCTGGCGCAGAGACGACTCCACCGCTGGCACTGTTTGTTTTGCGAATTGGGGAAGGTCAGGGATGTAGGGCCTGATCGCGTCAAGCCGCGCTCCGCTTTGGACTTGTGACAATCTCCAAAGACGAATCACAAATGTCCCGGGGCGAGCTTAATTCTTGAGCTTGATGGGGTAATGTCCGTGGGAGATCTGGGTGATCGAATGGTAATGAGGAAATTGGACGTTGCCATGTGATGCAACTTGGAATGTTGGCAGGCAATCTCGCGTCTCTCGATCGCGAGCATTTCCCTCAAGGTCAGAGCCTGTGATGCAGAACGAGAGGCCAATTTGCAACGTCTCTCTGGCCGATTTGAAGAACGCGAGTCGAAACTTGTGCGATCAAATCTGTTCGACTTTGATACCATGGCTCTCCCAGAGATTCGACCCACTGGTGTGAGCAGCCCCTTGTTGTGGTTTCTGGTTGGCAATGGTTGCTGGGGTTCGGGAGTAAAACCGGGGGCTTGAGGCGCGAACTTTCTGGCACCCCTCACTGGCACGCATCGGGATTGAAACGCGCCACAACAAACCGCCTCCACCGTTTTCTGTCAAGTTCGACTGTGTGTCGTAGCTGCAATCTGTCGCCTGGCTGCAACGTCGACATGCAGGACAGTGATACAGATGGTTCATCAAGAGCGACGCCTGATATGAAAGGAAGATAAAGCCCTCGTTTGGAGTGTGACAACAGCATTGGGGCTTTCGCCGCCTTGGCAGGTGGGTTTTCTCACTTGTCAGGGCAGTATGCACCAATTCGTTCCAAGCCCTCAAGTGTTGTCGTCTTGAGATCGTGCCGTGCAGGTTGGATGATCCTCGAGCTCCATAAAGAGTTGCACTGTTTTGACCACAGGTTTTACCCAGACGGGCGGGGCAAGTCCTCCCAGGGTGATTCCAGAGCAAAGCCTCTCCAACCCCATGCTATACAGTAGTGCTTTGCGAGCAGGACGAATTCCTCTACTTCGTCCATCCACTCCAAGCCTTCTACCCGCTCTTTCTCATGCGCCGAAATCCATCGCCGCCAAACAAAGTCAATGTCGGCCGCCAGACCATCGTCCCCAGACTGAAGCTGTCGGGGACCGAAACCATACGAGTTCAGCCTTGCTGTCTGCTGCACTGGATCATGGTATTTCTCCAAAGTCTGCAACTGTAGCCCACGGTTGGCCAGATTGCTTATCATGGTTTTGCCGAATGGGTCATGCGGCCGGATAGGTTCGTAGACGACTATCGCGAGTGGTGTTGTGTCGGCGAAGAGACCTGAAAAATACCGCAATACTGCATCGGCGTCATCTGGGGGCAGATATACGAGGCAGCATTCCGAGATGATCAAAGTGGGGAGCGTTTTGTCTATGCCTGACAGTGGTGCCTCCCTCCTTGGTAGATCTCGAAGATCTTGCGGGTGGATGATGTAGTTAGGCGAGACGAGGGCAGCCTCATTTTGGGACAGTTCGACCTCTTCTGCACGCGTGTCGACACCCGTCCTCGTTTTGGCAGTAGCTGAAAACGCGTGACCGCGCATCTTCGCGATTTTCCTCCTCGTGTTAGCTTCGAAGTCGAGCTCATGGTAAACAACGTCGAGCTTCCGTCGTTTTTGCTTCAGGCGAAAGTACCTAGTGTCACTCCCAGCGCCGAGGGAGATGATCTGTCTGCGACCATCCCCAGCAGCCAGTAGGAAAGTGTCCACAACACGATCAATTCCCATTGTTCTGATGTATGTCCCTGACAATCGTAAATTGAGAACTTCGAAGAGTTATGCGCATCACTAGCGTACCTCGATTCATCAGCGGTAGACGTCTTGACACAGGGTCTCCCTCGTGCAACAGCGCGGTGAAAGGATCTTCGAGATAACCAGCGTCAACTGCACTCTGCCGCGAGGTTGCAGCATCATGATCCGTTTGCTGAACTATCAGATCATGATTGACTTTCTTTTGGTGCGAGTCTGGACCGCCTCCATTCGAAGACCCCATTGCCTGACCCCTACCACGTCCACGAAGGCCTCCTCTGCGGAGGGAGTTCAGGTTCGGGATCAATGGTGCCGACATCGTCGATTTACGGAGGGAAGAGATGTTGGCACTCAGATAATTCCGGCCAGAGCGGCGTCTCCCAAGACCAGCGACTTTCCTGGAGTGGTAAAGTGTGGATAATGCAAGACGGAAGAGTCAGAGAGAGTGCTTTCACATGAAAGTCGGTGGATTCCCAAGTTGAAGCTATGACGCATGCGGGTGACGCCGGAGCCTCTGCACGTCACCTTCTAGTTTGGCAGCTTCGTAGCTTTAATCTTCACCTTCAAGCGACTGCCGCGATCAAAATCTATGCAAAGGACATGTCACCCACTTCGGAATCTATCAGAATCTAACTCGCCAAGCACGTCAAAGTAGTAGTAGTAATATGAGGAAAACGCGCTCGCCTGGGATTGGCAGTTAGAGATTCATGTCTCGCAATCCAGCTGACACTGATGTTCATGTTTCTACTGAAGGGTATCTATCTAAAAACGTTCCGAGCACAAGCGAACATGTCGCGCATTGACATCAGATCGATTGACCACCCATTGCTGCGCCGGCGACTGTGCAGACCACTTCATCAAGCGTAGTTGAAGTTGTTCCGGCAAAGGGGACAACTGGAGCTGTTAGAGCTCTTGAACCATCTAAAAAGGCACACCCCATGAAAAGTGTTTCTACATGTGCCGCATCTCTTGTTGGGTGTTTGCATATCCGTGCCGATGATGGAATAACAAATGGCACATTCACTTTGTCCTTTGAGAGCACCTTGTACGTTTCGTCGAAAAGCGACGAGGCCTTCGATAATGCTGCCAGTACTGAATATGATGATCTGGATGGTTCGGAGCCAGGACTGCCAATTCTTTTCCGAAACACCCACTCGAGTGCGCGAAGAGACTGTCGGGGAATCCAAGGGATACGTCTTGGGTAGTGAGACGGCAAGAGATATTGGTGGCGATTCAGGATCCACAGCAATCGAGGCTACCGTCTCGGAGCCACTGAGCGAGGTCTTGACTGCCACGGGCGAATCGCCTTCATCTTGTGACTGGCCTTGTGCCCACTCGGAGACTGTGGTAGCTGCAGCAGCGATCAAGGTCGGCGCGAAATATCTCTGAGTCCACCCTTCCAGCGGAGATTTGACGCGATTCTTTTGCTCAATGAACCAGCTCCGAGTCAGTCCAGGAAGGTACAATAGGCAGCAATAGTAAAGATACGTAGCCAATCGCTGCTCCTCCTGTTCTTCTGTTTCGCCGGCATTGACCTTGAAACTGGTCATGTCGCTCTTTGATGCATCCAGCGGACGGTTGCTCGTTATCCGTCCAATCTCACAAATCAAGTCGAGGAGGCCTCCCAAGACAGTTGACTCCTTGATATCTGCAGCGTAGGCTGCCTGGAGCTTGTAGGAGGCCTTCGGGAAGTGGTCGAACACCAGCATCCAGCAAAGCAGATAACTTCGGCGCAGAGGCATATTTGCCGTCCCGGAAGCTTGTGGCTTGTCTAGGAGCAACTCCAGGAGCTCCGTGGGAAGTTGAGCGACTCTTTCTCCCAAGGCAATGTCTAAGGAAATCTGCTCCTGCGCCGGTGGAATTGATCGGTGTAAGAGATCGTACGCTGCCCCCAAAACAGAATTTTCAGTCGACCGCAGGAAATGATACAGCCGCGTATCATACTGCGTGTTGACGTGCGAGAGTTGTCTCTGGAGCAGCTCGGCAGTGATCCTGCGAGGTTGGTTGATCTCGTCCGCAGTGTGATCGAAGCTGTCCAGACAATTCAATAGGGCTTCTTCGAGTGGGCCCTCGGCCGCTTTCCATGCTTCAACCAGATCCTCATTCACTTCGCTCAGAGTTGCCAATGATCTGATGCGTCCGTATAGCCGAAGCGCTGCCTGTAAGACAGGAAGATCCTCTGCCAAGTCGTAGTTGGCTTGCAGGATAGTCACGAGACTCTGCAGTATTTGTTCCCAGTGTTCTCCGTAAAGGTCTCTGATAGCTTCGACGATTGGTTCGAGGAGCTTCAACGCCAGTGTCCTCAAAGGAAGCCCCGCAGGTTCATCGGCAATCATACGTACCAACGCTTGCATCAAAAAGTTTTGGCGCTGGCTAGGGATGCTCTCCAAAGGCTCGGAACTCCCATTAAGCAGGAGATCGAGGAGAACTAATGGTCTTAGCTGGATATCTGATGTCAACGGGAGTTTGGAGCCCGTCACAGCAGCAACCAACTCGTTCAAAAGCTTTCGCCCCTGTTGCGAGCTGAGCAAGTAGTCTCGGCAGGTAGCAATCAAAGCTGCGGATTGAACGACCTCATCTGCACGATGCAGATTTTTTGTTTCAGCCTCGAATTCCGAAATGATCATTGTGGGACCATGTTCGTCAGCAAAGCGCGAAGCGACATCGGTGAATGCCAGGCCATGATAATATGCGTTCGGAGCTAGCGAATCTGTTGACCGAAGTACATCAACCCAGACCTTGCGAATTTGGTCGTCGTGCATCCACTTCTGAACGATAGAATGGCCTTGCGAAAGGGCTTCGGCTGCCTCTTCTAAGATTTCTTCGCTGATATGAAACCAGAGCTCGTTCGCAGCCTCCATGGTCAGTTTTTCGTTGAGAATTTGGAGAGCCAAGGGATAGTAGATGTACAGTGCTCTTCTATGCTCTTCAGAATTGGCTATCGATAGATCGGTGTCGAACATCATCTTCGTCACGTACAGAACAAGCCGATAGAGGAGGGAAAACCCGTCCGAATCTCTAAAAGATGACAACGTGGTCGGCCGTGTTGGAGTGATTATGGAGATGAGCCCACGCAAGGGACTAGTTATGGAGAGCGATACAGGTGGGGGAGTTAACAGATGATTCTCAAGAGCATGGTCCCATTGACTGGCCGTGGGGAGGATTGTACTGAACAAGCCTTCTGGCTGGGACGTTTGGGTCTTCAGGACATCTCGGGCAAGATCGACGAGAACGAAGACGGAGAGAGGGTCGCCTTTGCCGGAGAGCTGGTCCGCGATGAGCGTCGTAGAAGATGCTGTAGCTGAGGATGGACCCGTAGGTGTCGTTTTGAGCTTTGCCAACAACGAGCTTGCCAGTTCTGTTGTCTCAGGGTCATCAGAGTCGGAGAGCAGGAGCAATTTGCTGAGAATCGTACTGGGCATATCATCGGAAGACAGAGAAGGGATCGAGATACGTTCGCCTAACAGGCTCAGCAGAAAACGGAGAGTGGCAAGCTGTGAGCTTCTCTCCATACTTGGAGATAGCTGGGCGATCAGGTGCTGGCAGCAGCTCTTGTGCAAGGCGGAAGACGCAAGCTTCGGATTCTGAAGTACGCCCTTCAACGCCTTTGCCGCGGCTTCATCTTCGAGATGCGTCAGTATTTGGTCAATTATAAATTGCTCGACTTCCGGAATTCGTAGCAGGACTTCTTCGGAAATCGTCCCAAGAAGTCGTGAGAGTGCTTTGGCGGCGTAAGTGTTTCCCCAGGATCTGATTAGTTTTGTGAACACTTGGTCTGGGTTTTGACCGGTGTGTAGGAAGAGAGAAACTAGATATTCGCTCGAAGGAGTGTCAAGGAGATCCACCGCATTCGACGCTAGGAACGATTCCAGTGACTCGGAGGTCTTTATGTCGGTGGTGAGGGTCAAGATCTCCAAAACACTGGCAGCACCATATGGCCTGCCGTTGCGTGCTTTCAACAGCTCGATGGCAACATTGACTAAGTCGGCACCCGATCTCCGGATGACGGCTACTGCATGCTTCATCTCTGATGCAGAAAGTTGTGGAGCTTGCAGGACAAGGGATCTGAGCTTGAAAAGCCGGCGAGCTTGAGCGATCACACTGTCCTGCGACTTCGCGAAGTCCTTCGATGACTCTGGCAATGAGAGCTTCATGCTGTCCCCAAGGATTCGTGTCAACTTGTCCCACACAGTCTCGAACGAGGAGTACAATCCACGGCGGAGCATGCTGAGGAGGACTGATGCCGACATCGTGGCGCTGAACGAGGTCGGAACATCCCAGGAGTTTTGACTCGGATCCAACGCAATATACTGAGTGATTAGAGGAAGAAGAGCATCATCCAATAGCTTCACCGAGGCGTGATCGTCAACCAACAGTTCTGTTAACCAGAAAGAGATCTCAGCATAGACGGACCAGGCGGGTTCAAGATTCTGGCGCGGCTCCTCGTTGCTAGTCACGCCAGCGCGTAGGGATTCGAGGAGAGTCGTGGCGTCTTCCAGCTGAACCTTGCCATCATTGGTGACGGTCGCCCATGCCGCAGGCGGAATCTTCTTGATAAGCGACCGGACATTAGACCAGAAACCGACCGGGCCTCGTTGGGAGCCTTTTCGCAAGTATTGAAAGAGCCGTTTCGAGGCAGCCGTCTTCGAGGTGTAATCGGTCGTCCAGATCTCGGGCCGGACTGATGTGAAAGTTAGAAGGGCTTCCGACAGCTGACCAGATGAGCCAAGCTGGCCGCTGTGCATTGCCTTGCCGATGAAGCAAGAGCTTATGGTCTTCCAATCCAGCTCTTCAGAGATGTTGCTCGCGCATATCGTGACTAAGCTGCAAACCGCTTTCCGCAGAGTTGAGTCTTGATGTGAAGAATATTCCCAAAGTCTTCTTTCTTGCACGATGGCCTTGATGCCCTCCCCCACACCGGACTTCCCAACTTCTCCGTCGGTCGAACAGTTGGCTTTGATAACTTGACTGAGCAGCTGCACTGCGTTGCCGACCACGCGCACGAACTTGGCTTCTGCATCGTCGGGTGTGGTCGATCGTTCATCACTCAATGTTTGAGATGATTGGACTAGTATAGCATCGTTGGCATACTCGACGAGCGCACTTCTGTAGACTTTCCAGAGAGCCCGCCTCTTATCCTCGGTGTTAAATGCCGTGGATAACGAGTCTTGAGCAGTTCGCGCGACCAGTCGATCACTGTCATATGCACCGGATAGCCATGCTCCGATTACCTTTGGCAACTGGGGAGCGATTCGTTTGCCTGCAGAGGCGGTAAGGGCGCCTTGTAGGGTATGGGCAAGTTGACGTACTCTCCGAGCGTTGTCGATCGAGGTTCGTGGATACAGGTTAATCTGCGGTGACCATTAGGCATAAGCAAAGTCATCAAGAAAGGCTGGCATACCCAGGCTTCCAGTAATCCAGCATCGATACCTTCACCTGATTCCAATGAACCCACATAGTCTTGTAATTCCTCGAGCGCCTTCGCTTTGGTTGTACTGTCCTTCTTTCCAAGATTTCGCAACGTGACAACAAGGTTGGCATTCGAGATAGCACTTAAATCCGGTTGTTCAGCAATGTATGAGAGTGAGGATGGCGCAGTCTGGAAACCAGTCGAGGCTGAAGAGCCGAAGCCGAAGGCGGGAGATGAGGACCGGAAGGCAGCAGAGGCAGCACGAGCGCTCGCAGCAGAGGCTTGCGACTTGAACTTCTTGCTCATGCTGCCGTGGCGGTCTAAAGAATGAGGTCGTCAATGGAGGTTCGCTCTTTGCGATTTCGTGGGAGCGCTGTGAGTGAGGGCCAAAATTTCGAGAGTTTGTTGATGACGTCGCACATCGCCAAAAGTTCGCGGTGGGGTGCCTTTGTAGCCTAAACGCGTGCCCATTTCGCAGGTTACTGCATCTTCTGTTCACCAAATCCCGAAGATACTGATACTTGAGCCTGGCCTATACCTCAAATCGGCTGACAGCCTGCGCCTTCTTTCGAGCTTCGTCATGTTACCCTTTTACCTCTTCAGGGTTTAAAGATCTCTGCTCACCAGTGTAGACCGACTACAGCAGCGTTTCCTTCCAGGACAAACACAAGGGAGCAGTGGCCACATGAGGTCTCGCTCCCAAGATGAAGTTCTTCATTGAGTACAGATCACTACTTCTGAGAAAGGTTGGCCCGACTGACCGTTCACAGTGATCTTCCGGTTCTTTTTCCCTATCCTCGTGTCTATCCTGAACAGTATGCCTACATGTGCGATCTCAAACGGACACTCAGTGCAGGAGGTCACTGTGTCCTCGAAATGCCGTCCGGTACTGGCAAGACCGTTTCCCTGCTCTCCCTGATTGTGGCGTACCAGCAGCACTACCCCGAGCATCGCAAGCTGATCTACTGCTCCCGAACCATGTCGGAGATTGAGAAAGCTTTGGCCGAGTTGGAGGCTTTGATGAAATATCGTTCCAAAGAACTTGGCTTCACCGAAGACTTTCGAGGGCTGGGTCTGACCAGCAGAAAGAATCTCTGCTTACACCCTTCCATTAAACGGGAGAAGAGTGGCGCCGTCGTTGACGCTAGGTGTCGAAGTGTCACAGCCGGCTTCGTCAAAGAGAAGAAAGAGCGAGGAGAAGACGTCGAACTGTGTGTCTACCACGAGAATCTGGATCTCCTTGAGCCTCACAACTTGATCCCTCCCGGCGTGTTCACCTTGGACGAGCTTCTGAAGTACGGTGAGGATCACAAACAATGCCCTTACTTCACTGCCCGGCGCATGATGCCTTTCTGTAACGTCATCATCTACTCCTACCACTACCTCCTCGATCCCAAAATCGCAGAGCGTGTCTCGAAAGAACTGTCGAAGGACTGCATCGTTGTCTTCGACGAGGCTCACAACATCGACAATGTGTGCATCGAGTCATTGTCCATTGACTTGACTGAAGACTCCCTCCGAAAAGCAACCCGTGGCGCCAACAACCTCGAGCGCAAGATCGAAGAGATGAAGGCCTCGGACGAGGAAAAGCTGCAGAGTGAATATCAAAAGCTTGTGGAAGGGCTGAGGGAGGCAGATGAAGCTCGTGCGGAAGACGCCTTCATGTCCAACCCAACTTTGCCCGACGACTTGCTGAAGGAAGCTGTTCCTGGCAACATTCGTCGAGCCGAGCATTTCGTGGCCTTTCTCAAGCGCTTCATCGAATACCTCAAGACTCGGATGAAAGTCCTTTACGTCATTCAGGAAACTCCGCCCTCATTCCTCACCCACCTGAAAGAATTGACCTTCATCGAGCGCAAGCCTCTGCGATTCTGTGCCGAAAGACTGACATCTCTTGTCCGCACCCTAGAATTGACAAACATTGAAGATTATCAACCGTTGCAAGAAGTTGCCACATTCGCCACGCTGATCGCGACTTATGAGACTGGGTTCCTCCTCATCCTGGAACCTTTCGAGACCGAGCAAGCAACAGTCCCGAACCCCATTCTGCACTTTGCCTGCCTAGATGCATCGATCGCCATCAAACCAGTCTTCGAGCGTTTCTCCTCTGTCATCATCACCTCCGGAACCATCTCTCCGCTGGAGATGTATCCGAGAATGCTCAATTTCAGTACCGTCACTCAAGAATCGTACCCGATGTCGCTTGCCAGGCGATCGTTCCTGCCCATGATCGTGACAAGAGGTTCTGATCAGCAGTCTATCACTTCCGGGTTCCAGTCTCGCTCGGATCCAGGTGTGGTCCGAAATTATGGCGCCCTGCTGTTCGAATTTGCCAAGCTCACACCCGATGGAATCGTCGTCTTCTTTCCGTCCTATCTCTACATGGAGATGATTATCAGTATGTGGCAGGGCATGGGCATTCTGGACCAAATCTGGACTTACAAATTGCTCCTGGTCGAAACACCTGATGCTCAAGAGACGAGTCTGGCACTTGAAACCTACCGGACTGCCTGTGAGAACGGTAAAGGGGCAATTCTGCTTTGCGTCGCTCGAGGCAAAGTGTCTGAGGGTATCGATTTTGATCACCATTACGGACGGACGGTGTTGTGTTTGGGCGCGCCCTTCCAGTACACCGAATCTAGAATATTGAAGGCACGCCTGGAATTTCTGCGAGAGAACTACCGAATCAAGGAGCAGGATTTCCTATCTTTCGATGCCATGAGACACGCTGCTCAATGCTTGGGTCGGGTGTTGCGAGGAAAAGATGACTACGGGATAATGGTGCTTGCCGATCGTCGATTCCAGAAGAAACGCACCCAACTGCCTCGCTGGATTTCGGAAGAAATTACGGACGGCCAGACTGGGTTGAGCACGGATGCTGCGGTTGGAATGGCGAAGAAGTTCCTGAGAACGATAGCTCAGCCGCTGGGACCTGGGCAGAAGCTCCCGGATGGCTCGACGAAAGGCAAAGATAGCTGGGATTTGAGAGAGCTCGAAAACTTTCAGAAGGAACAGCAGCTACGGCGAGGAGAAGGTGACATGGGTAGAGAAGACGCAACGATGCATGACTACATGCGCAGCGAGACTAACGAAACGCGAAATGGGACTAACGGCCACGTTAACGGACCAGACGAATTCGATGACGATATTGCCGATGAGGACCTTCTCATGGCCGAAGCCATGGTTGTGGAATGAGCTGAATCATACCTTCGCAGACCTTTGGCTGCACAATCACCTTCCCAACCTTCCAATCCAACAGCGTTTCAACTTTTTGATGATGGTCTGGACCGGCCAGCCAGTCCGTTTCTGACTATCTAGCAGTCGGTTCACCAATTCCCGCCGGTCTTCATCTCTTGTCAGCCACTGGGCACCTTGGGCCGTCAGCTCCCATCGCTCGACGCGGGATGGGTACTTACTGTAACAAATTGGTCCATACGAGTTGACTACCACGGAGTCGCTGCTCGCACAAAATGCCATTCCACAGATTTTGCGGGCATGGGTTTCGTTGTCGGATGCCGTTCCCGTGCCATTAGCCAACAAAATCATGGCCACGTGCCAATATTGCATCGCGGCAACTGCAATTGTCAACGCAATCAAATCAAAGTCGTCGACTTACCATGACACTCTTGCACCATCTGTATCCTGGGGAAAGTTCCTCCATCCGACTCGTGATAAGCCTGGAATGGCAAGTGGCTACGCCAGTGCTCAATCGCCATACGGAGCTCACCCAGTGGTCCTCCGCTGTCTGCAGATTCAGCATTGATGAGACTAGCCAAAAGCAGGGTGATTTGGTTGGCATGGTCATCATCGCGGCCCAGATCGAGATCAACCTGCCCAACGTCAACTTTCAGAGGGCACTCATTGATCAGAGAGAACGTTATATCTTCGCGGAGGTAATTCCATAATCCGGCGCGCAGGAAAGGATCCCTTGGGATTGTCGAAGACAATGGCGGCATCAATGAAAAAGCACCATAAAGATGGCGGTTCGGATCTTCTTCCTCTTACTTTGGTCAGCAGTCGTCAGAAGAAGCCCGCCAATTCTGAACCCACCCGCCAAAATCTCATACGACCGCAACAAACATGTGGCTGCTAAAGCCGTTCCGTTCACGATCGCGGCGTCGGCTTCATCAAGTCCGATCAGAAGTCGCAAGCAACAAGTGTGGTAACTTTCCGCCAGGGTCTTGAGAGCAGCACGGCCTGTCTTACTCTGGTGGATAGCTGCAAATGCAATGACAGCACTGAAAAGCAGACTATTCCACAGTGCCCGCTTACCCACGACCCGTCTAAAGTTGTTGTCCAGATCATTGAGATCATACCATGGTGATAGCACTCTCAAATAATGCTCGAAACACTGCGCAATCTCCTCACTCTGCAGCTCCACACTGGGCTCACCAACAGCAATCGCGAAACCCGGCTCCGTCTCGTCCACATCCTTCTGGTCATGCGACCGTGTCGAGCGTTGGACGGCTCGAATCTTCAATGGAATGGTCCGGTCGCACCAACGGCCACTTCGTTCACATCGCCCGCAAGTCGGTAGGGTCTCATCACCTTACACGGAAGTCAGAAAGAAATAGTCGTGACTAGCGAACGTGCTTACATTTCAACTTGCGCAATCGACATGTTCTGCTGCAATTCCAACGTCAAATGCCTCGTCTTGCTCAAAGCTGTTGCCTTACCAAGCTATTACCACGGTTAGGCACGAAACAAGATGGAATTTTAAGGCGGCTTACAGTTCTTGTTCGCAATCTTAGGCATGGTCTTCTTCTCCTCGTTGTTTTTTAAGCTTATGCTGTGCTCGTTGTTCGAGCGACCTACAAGAGGACACTTGCAGTGGGCGCCGCCAGAACCTTGGCACAAGGCCGCCCGAGAAGTTATGGAGAAGAATTCTCGGGGAAGCTAGTCAAAGGATATATGGTCTTACTTGACAATTGATAAGCTCCCCGCATCGCAGGTATCTATAGTGTACGCCAGTTACGGACTTTGACCAAAGTCATAGCTATTGCCGAAACCTCGATTGAGATATCTTTCCAGCACCTCTCCTTCGCTCACGAAGTCAGCTCGAACGTCAAGATCTCCAATACTATCCACGAACGGTTTCAGCTCTTCTGCAAGCTCCAATCTCATCTGATTACGGTACCATGGTGCAAAATGAACTACGATGCATAGTCAATGGACGTCTCCCTGGAACGGATGGAGGTACGTACTCATTGCAAGCATGACTCTGACCTCGGGGGTCGTGTTGGGCATACCAGCGTGCCAGAGCCTCAAATCACGGACAACTATACTGCCCTTGGGGATCTGAGGCTGTAGTGGTGGCTTGCTCCTAGCTCTCTCCTCCAATAGCGGCGTTTGAATGCGACCGGAAGCCCGCTCGCCATGCGCACCTTCTTGTGCCTCAATGCCAAAGCCATTGTGTGTCCCCAGCCATATCTCAGTGGATCCGTTTGCCGGGCTTATGTCGACTAAAGGAACGTTCACAACCAGAGCGAAGGGATGATCTGGATGCATGAAGTCCGCATCAGAGTGAACTGGCTGTCTCTGTGGGGGCGATTCTGGTGTCGGGGGCATTGCTGAATTCCCTGAACAGAATGTCAACTTTGGACAGGGACCGAGTATCGCGGAGGTTATCTGTGTGGCTATTGGATCTGTACATCTTCTATCAGCTAGAATGGAGTGCAGGAGTGGGTTTGGACAAACTGAGAAAGATTGAACGGTGGAAGAACTCTTTCACCGGAGGCGGATCTTGCTGCAAATTTCCTGGGTTGTAATTGAAGGGGCTGTCCTTGCCTCGAGAGCGCAAAACCAAAGCATCTGAGACCATTCGATGGTTCAGCTTATCGAGCAGATCTGTGTCGACGGCATTTTGGATCACGACGAGTCCATCATGATGAACTTGCCGAACTGCTTTCTGCAAATTCTGTTCGCTGAGCTTGCCTTGGGTCCTTTCCGTAAAGCTGGCACTGACCACTGCTGGCTGTGTCATCTGTGGCTTCGAGGTCGACAGTGCTCGAAATCCGGTCTCATGGACAGAATTGGGCAATCTATGCAAGCTTCGGTGACAACGACGAAACCCGGTGCGAAGAGCTGACATTCTGTGCAAGTGCGATAAGAGGAGAACAGGAAGTTGACAGCAAGTAACTTGCCATCTTGTTTACGATCCGTCTTTATCACTCTAACTGTGAGAGTTTCTACACATTTCATTTCCGAGCTTCGGCCAAAGTTGTCTGATCAGGTAGCACATTGCTGAGGGTCCCCGCATCTTACAGCCAACCAAGGCGCGAACAAAAGCAATCCACTCCGTGGCATATTCTAGGCTTTAAAACTTTATCGTTGAGACCGAATCAGGGCGACAGACACTGGCCGTTCAGGAGTTCAGAGACATGACTGGAAAATCCTCAAGCAGGATCTTTGGTAGCAGAAGAACCTTGTTTGTACAACAGCACATCAGACTAAGAACGGTATCGTTCATCAACGTACTACCACCCAGAATTGCCTAATAGCCGGTAAGACTTGTGCCCCACTAACCGCAGATTCCCCTTCAAGTTTCGACTCCCCCTTTTCTTGACCCGTGCCAAACTCAAGGTCTGGAAAGGTGAAGCGGGTCTTTTCGGCGCCGCATTGATCAAACTGCATCAGCCATGACCTATCAAGCGAGTTGTGGACGCCCAATTGAGGCTTTTGGAGCCAGAAACGAGCCTTCTGCCCCAATTCTACCAACACCCTAGCCGTTATTGATATTCAACGGGGATGTGCAAGTGAATGAGTTGACTTCTGGAATCTTGAAGGCATCGATCATGCTATGGGCTGTCAGATAATACAACAGATATGAGGGAATACTTACCCTTGAATAGAAGCCCACATTCCCAGTCCGCACATTCCGAGCGAAGCAAGGAAGTACAACACATGCCAGACGTTGAATGAGATTTGCAGAACTCCTCCAGTCCAAAATCCGCGAATGTACCGATTGACGCCTGTCAGACCTCGAGAAGTTCGACCTATCGTGGGATCAAATGTCCCTTGAGTGTTCTTCCTGATATCGTAACCAAGCGCGATCCATGGCGGGATCGTGTACGATAAATTGAGCAGGCAGGATGCGGACATAACGCCAACGAAGTAGACGTATGCTGGAATCGCAGCGGCGATGATGAAAGCGATACTCCACCAGATCGGAACAATTGCAGCATAGAAAAACTTTCCTCTTTTCGTGGTCATCAACGGAGCGCGGAAGATGTCGACTAGGACGTTGTTGTAAAAGACTTTGATACCGATGTTTCCGTATAGACCTGCGGCGATAAGACCACTTATAAGAGTGAGCGTATTGCCTGTAGATAGTTAGCTCTGCTTCGAGAAGGAGCAGAGGTGTACGAACCGACTGTTTGCCATCCATAATCGGAAACCCCGAGGTATGCTGGATTGAAAGTGTACTGTCCTTGATAGTAGTAGATAAAACACCCATAGACCATATAAGCGGTGTAGATGACTGCCTGAGCGACGAACATTCCCTTAAGGAAATCATGAGGTCTTTTCATTTCCGCCCTGTCTTGCTGTTAGCCATGAGACTCAGACCGGCAGAACCAGGGCGTTGCAACCCTAGGATCTCCGGTGCAGGTTCTAGAGGAACACTCACATGAACTCGACGAAGAGTTGAAGACCCGCCCATGCCAATACTCCTGAGAGCATGCCATTGACAGCACCGAGAAGATTCGACGTAGGAAGAGCTGCATAATGCACTTTAGGAGGATAGACACCGTTAACAGGCGTGATGGTTGTCGGATCAATTGCACCTGATCATGTTAGTCTGTGCTTTCAAGTTTGACCTGGCATCACTTACTTCCGACCGATCCCAAGGTCGCAATTGCGTAGTTGGGCGGGTTATGCGCTGTGGCGCCCATTGAGACAAAGATTGCAAGAATGTTGGCCCAGAATCCAAAGTTTGCGATCCACCCGTAGTTCCTCAAGGTGCGGATCTGAGTCAAGAAGAAGCCGATGATGACGAATATCAATGGACAGACAATGTAGCAGATGTGGTATTTGGACATCTCCGAAATGTTTTGACCAAACAGGATTGTGACTTGCCCTAGGAGCAGGAGAAGGGCGAGTGCCTGAAGAACATTGACGATATGGCGAGCGACGGTTCCCCATGCTCGGAATGCCAGATCACCATAGTTGCGCGCGGGAAACTCGTGCGAGTCGACTCCCATAAAGACCTTCCAGATCAGGTACCCACTGTAGACACTGACGATTCCGAAAGTTGTGAAGATGGCACAGCCCGGACCGAAACCGAGCGTACCGATGGAGAAAGGGACAGCAAACGGGCCGAGAATATCGGTGGTGATCTAGACTATTAGCTAGTTAGATGTAATCGGGAAGCTGCTTACCAGGTAAAATATTGCGCCCCATGATGCTGTACGGAATGCACGACTCGCGTTCGACCATTCATCTTCGGTAATAACTCCACCAGCGGTAGAGTCTGGATGGGATTTAAGCTCCTCTTCTACGGGATCTGTAGTTTTCTTTCGCGAGAAGACAGTGCGCCATTGCCAAACCGGAGATTGTAGCTGTCGCTGTTCTTCACGTGTGCGCTGCGCATAGTAGTGGTATTCCTCGAACGTCACGTTGGAGTCATGGACTTTCCGTTGACTAGGTGGGAAATATGACCGTGTAGCTGATGGGAAGGATGCTGATTTCTCGTGGTCGGATTTCTCGAACACGGCCTTGTCAGCCATCTTTGCTTGGCTGCGAAAATTGGCGTTGGAAGCTTGTTTAAGCTTGTGTGAGCTTGTCTGCGCTTGGCGTCTCCAAGATACTAAGGGTGGAAAAGAAAGAAGGGAAAGATAGGGCGACACATATATTTTGTTGACGCTGTCACGCCTTGATCTGAACCAGGCAACCAGCTCGAAACCGATGTAACCCTCTTGTGTAGCTGGACATGCGGGGTCTTCACAAATTGGGCTCTTATCACAAAAGAATCTGGAAAGGGAGCATGACGTCGGCGATTGACTCGCTGATTCGATTGAGGCTAACTGTGGGGAAGTGAATTCCGCGAGTAAGGCACATCAGCGACACCCTGGTTGGACGCAGGGTGTATTGAGCTCACCTACTCTACGAAGCGAGACATGGACCCCAACCTACCATTTTCTGGGTCTCGTCGATGCGGATTCGAGGAATGTATTACGACTTGATATCAATGTCGCATCGATGCTCAATCGGTCGACATGATTTGCAAGCATTGATTTCTGTTGCGAAACAAAACATTTGTTGGAGGCCTGGTTGGCCACTTTTCCACGTGCACACAATTTTGTGCATCAGCGACGGCACGAAGCTTTTCCATACTGCCCTTCAGTCTCGACGTGATGCCTGGTCATCTCTACTGTAACATATCAAGCCCTCTTCACCTTCAACTCGTCGGCTTTGCACCCTCTTGGTACTCGCTTTGGGTCTGAGACAACGTCTTGCTTTACGGGCCACCATGTTGAACAAGCTAGTCTGTGCCCCACAAGACGCGCTGCAGAGCACTTCTAGAGCCAGGACCAAGCAAGTAGAAATCCGAACTCAATTTTGTCCATGAAGATCTCATTGTCCTCGTACCCGGCATGAAACAGGACTGCACAAAACAGGTCTTTTCCCAATTCCGTACTGCGCCGGTCTGTGACACATAGACCGTGCTAGATTTCGGCTTTAAAACAGGAGCCTTGGGGACGTCATTTGTGCGTGTGAAATGGTGCATACCGGAACTGACCCTAGTGACCAGGTCGTCTTGAACGAGAGGCTCCGCATTCGAACCTTGATGGACTCGACCAAAGGCGCCCTGGGCACGTCGTGATCAAAGATCGGTCCCAATGCCAGCTCACTGTCGTGCCGGCGCGCTAGAGCAGTGCCTGCTTTGCAAACTGGGCGCTCTTCCGGAAGAAGGGGACTTTTGGGACGCGAGGACAACATCTGAGACTGAGGAGAGAAGGCGATATTCAGGAGACAGGCCCCAATCGTATGTATGGGTGTTTTTGACCAATGCGAACATGGTTTGACCTCTCATCTTCCATTTACGGTCCTCGAAGATGCTTCCATTCTGCTGCTGGATCCCGAACCTTTTATGCGAGGACGGGCATGACCTTACTCGTGTCCGTGGACGAACGATGCCGTCAGTGCTGACGATATCTTGTGACAGTGTCAACCCGTGCAACGGTTGGCTTGGGATCGTCGATGTTGGGAATGAGAATACGACTACTGTTGGCTAGAAGAGTCGTCTGCTGGATGTGAAAGTATGGCGCCGCTGCTCAATGAAGCGCGAGTTGATGCGGAAAGGGAGAAGGAACGCTGCGGGCTGGCGTGGACAATTGAACGAACATCCCTTCGTTGCACTTGACAAAGCAGCTCTCGACTTTAAGACGGCTTGGCCACAGGTGTCTTGGCCGCCGATTCTGCCGTCATCGAGATTGCGGAGAAGTCCCTGGGGTTTTAGCGTTCGGGATTCTTTGCCTCTTTTGCGTCGAACTGGCCTCAAATTCACGAGTTTTTCGGGCCGGAATTTCCTTTGCAGGCTGAGTCTTTCAGGGACATCTGAGTTGGGCATTTCTCGATGTCGATCTTGCACATCGGGTTGGACGTGCCTGCATGAATATCCACGTTCTGATATCAGAGCACCGGCCCCCACCTTCAATCTTTCGTTTTGTCGAGGCCGACAAGGTTCATATTCAAGGGCAATGTAGGAGTGAGGTCTCTGTATTTTCGTTCCTACGCCGCAAGTCCGTCCATTTGGTGTATAGCAGGAATACAGCCACACCAACCACAACATGCCTCATGCCGAATGTCCTGAGCCTGGACCGCCATCAGCGGAGAAGCTGTTTGTCAACGATGGTCCGTTGTTGGCCGGGCAATACGCTGAATTGCGACCGACGGCGCTTGAAACTCCGATTGACGAAGCTCGGAGGCGATATGCCGAAGATGGCTATCTATACATAAAAGGATTGTTGCCAAAGATCGACGTCCTCAAGGCACGAGAGGAATATTTCACGCTGCTTGCGCCAAGTGGAGTTCTGAAACCAGGCTCGCATCCAATTGATGGGATTTTTGACAACACCAAGGACAAACTTGATTTCCCAGGTATAGGAGCTGGCTTTGCTGATGCCAACGGTCGTCCAACCGGACCGCATCCTGAGGTGGCCACCTTGTTTGTTGATCTGGCGCTTCAGGCACATACAGAGAATTGGTACAAGGAAGACTTTTGCAAACATCCAGCACTGAAGGAATACGTTGCCAGGTTGACTGGCTGGGGCGAGAATACCCTCGGCATCAGAAGAACCCTGTTGCGAAACAATACCCCTGGTAACAAGGCAATTGGAGTGCACTATGACCAGATCTTCCTGAGACATGGCGAGGATACCGCAGTGACCGCATGGGTTCCAATGGGTTCTATCTCCAGAGAAGGAGGTGGACTGATCTATCTCGAGAAAGGACATACGCTTGGCGCCGAGATTGAGCAAGAGTTTACCAAAAGGGCGAAAGCTTCGGGGCTGACAGATGAAGAAGCCAAGAATGCCTTTAACCAAAACATGATGAGTGGCGGTTTGCTGGCGGACAGTCCTGCCGAATTTGGGAGGCAGTGGAATCGTCGTTGGCTGTTAACATCGTATGAGGCTGGTGACGTGGTGCTCCATAACGCATATGCGGTAGGTCTCGAAGTCCTGGTTGGTTGTACTCGCTGACAGATCCGACAGATACATGCCTCCACAATCAATCATGATCCCGAGAACAAGATCCGACTTGGAACAGACTTGCGGTTCGTCAATCGAGCCCGACCTTGGGACACAAGATGGGGAAATGACTATGCTTTCGGAGATGGCGTCTGAAATAGGGCTTTCGATGGGCTGGTGACGCAGATTCAGCATTCCGAACTTGTAAACGTTGAGTTGAAGCCGGCGGTGTTAAGAGACAGACAATCCCGGGAGGGGGAGGGGGGGGGGGGCGGCGAGGCAGACAGGAAACAACACAAAACCAAAACACCCACCCCAACCAACCACAAACCCCCACACACCCCCACCAACAAAGAAGGA
>JAPDRK010000032.1:0-20795 GCA_030247875.1 Cladophialophora chaetospira
TATATATATCTATTCCAGGGTCCTCCACACACCCCATTAGCGAGGGTTCTCAGTTACGACCTTCCTGTTGTCCAATGGTCGATTGTGGTTCAAATTCTAGCTCTTCAACATGGATTCTGGGCCTTCCACGCACAGCCCTCTTGATTTCATGCCCAACCTTATTTCGGGTACACACTGTGTATAGTCAGCCATTTGAACATTCAAGCTCCACTCATTCTGCTCACAGCATATCAATGTCTTCTCCCCGAAACTCGCATGAGACGCTATCAAAGCTTTGACAGGGATCTCTCCTCGGGTCACTTTGACACGACTGCTAAAGTCGGAAATCTCCGCACGGTCGGTTTTTCGTACAAAAATTTGAATCTGAATTCTCTACGAATGGTCAAACATCAGTCCTCTACTCCACAAGCGAAAAAGAGCCATGGGACAAAAACAGATACCTTGTTAACGTCTTTGCGCAAGAGCTCTTCCGAAAAATCCGAAATCCACGCAATGTGTCCTAAATTTACCTGAAATTAGCCATGGCTTACTTCCTATCTCAACACTGTCGAACTTACGAATATGGTCCACCTCCCAAAAGAGCGCGACCTGGCGCAAGTCCACCGGAGCTCTGTCAGGGTTTTTAAAGATTTCGGCTATGATGGAGATCAGGCCTGCGACCCCAGTCCCGGTGGCGAACAGGAGAATGCTGTTGAATCGGTGAAGCTTAAGGTTCTGACCGTAGGGTCCATCGACGAGCACGCGCTTCTTGACCTTTTGATCGACTAGGGATAGTCGCTTCGTCAAGCCACGTCGCTTTTCAACAACGCAGACTGCTACATCCTCACCTTGGTCGTTCTTGTACCACCAAGCAACGTAAAATGGATGGTTTTGGAAAGCTGAACGCCAGTCCAAGTCAGTGAAACGCAGGTAGATGAACTGAACTCCCCGGAATCTCCATGGCCTGTTTGGTCGGATATGAAGGTAAATTGCGTCTGGCATCAATAGCTGTCTTTTCGTGGCGATGTCTTCGTAAACGATTGGCTGAACGACCGCCTGACTTGAGAGAAAAAGTCTCCCACCGTTGAATTTAGAGTTTCTGTAGGCGACGAAGATCCAATTCGCTATGAATTTCAGGCACAAAAGGGTAAGACCGATGACCATGTAAAGCCGATGTGAGGTCCAAGGCATGCCATCCGTGTGAAAATACAGGAAGACGTAGATCGTGAGGCCCAAGAAAAGATGGCTTAGCGCAAACACACTGTAAGTGCGCTCCAAGAAAAATAGGATGCATAGCAAAGTCATCAGCAATAAGGCGCCGCCGCCCTGGTGGTCAAAAGTCAGCGTTAGCTTCGAGAATGCAGAACTTATCTTACCACAAGACCTGTGATGTCGACTCGTGTCTGTAGTGTCACTCTCCGCGTTGTTGCGATCGAAATGACATGAGCAAGAGCCTGGAAGAAGACCACAGATCCCACGTATCGATGAAGAATGGCATCTGCACGAATTCCTGCCCGCGTCTTCTTTTCGGAAAATACACTTCTTCGCCTCAGAGACAGTGGCAGTGCGTTGATGAGAGAAAGCGTCCCAGCATTTCGAGAGAATTGCGCCCAATCTCTACTTCTGATAGCCAGAAAGACCACATTTCCGGTAAAGTGGACAACCACGAATATTACTTCAAACCAGGTGATACTCGTAGAGCCCCGTGAGAGTCGAAAACGACGGCAAGGGCAGGGAATGGTAGCCTCATTTGACAGGAAATTCGTTGGGATGATTTCGAATATTATGAGTATCAGGAACAGCAATCCCAGGCCAGCTGCGTAATACTGAGTTGCTTCCATCTTATGGTACCGCCGCCAACTGCTTGTCGATGTTTCAGCTCTCAGGTAATATAGTCACTTTTCTTTTCTAATGGCCTGGGTCCCAATTAACCGAAAGAACCAATTATAGCCACTTTGGCAACCTCTCAAGGTCTCAATGACCAGAGTGGGTCTGCTGTCGGTGGATTTATATATAGTAATCGTAATCTCATGTGACGCTTCGGTCGAGAGTGCGAAGGCAAAAAAGGTGGAATTGTTTACTTCTACAGTACATAAACGTCAGCTCTTCTGAGACTGCTAATTGCCTCCAATGGGGTTTTAAGAGCAACAATTAGTGAGGACAGATGTGGCTTGCATATCCGTTCGAGACGATTCTCTGAACTCCATATCAATGTAATTTTTTCCTTAACATTCGAATCATCAGCACCGTTGGCACGCTATTGCTTGACAAAAGCCAAGCTTTGAAAAAAATTCGACCAACTGATCAAAGTCTGATTGCATGACGCTCGTCATGCGGCGACGTGCAAAGCTGTGTTCGAGCGATCCCAGGACGCGGAATGTAGTTCTTCAGAAAAAATTCGATGCCTGAAAGTCCTTGAAGCGGCGTTCCTCTTCTTCGAATGTTTGTTCGATACGCTTCTGCTCTTTTCGGAATCTCAGAACCGCATTTTTGATCAGCTCAGTAGCCGTACGCACTTCTTCCGCCATCTCCTCGCACTGGAGCTGTAGTTGATAGTTTTTCACAATTTCAGCTTTGAGGAGCTTGTTTTCCGCTTCGAGTGAACGAATAATCCGTGTCCGGGCACTGTCATGCAAGTTGTTGCGTGCAGGTGATTTGGCTGGAGGAGAAATATGGCCATCGCGAGTAGGGGTGGCACTATCCGAGCGTGGAGGAATAGGAAGAGCTTTTTCAGTTATCGGCGTGACAGTAGCGCTCTCCATGACAGGATCTTGATGTGTTGTTACAAGTTTGGCTGGTGCACGGCAAATGACGAGACAAAACAGTGTTATGGACTTTTCATGATCGAGACGGAGATAAAAGAGCTCAAAGAGAGGAACCCTGGAACATGAGCGCCACCAGGACTATGTTAAGTTGACGTGCTCCACCGAGCCGCCTTCACCAAGCCAATCAGATACGCTCCAGCTCCCAACATCACAGTAACATGGAGAACTTGGTGACTGGCCCCCCAGTAGTCGAAGACTCCCGGTAACCACTTTTCGGGTATCTATACGCTTTTCAGCCTCAGGACCTGACCCAAATCCAAAGGGTAATCTCACTCTTGTGCTGTAAGAGATCGCGCCGGTGGTGGTGAGCACGCCCGTCAAAATCATCCAGCCCAGGCTCACTTGTCGATTGTCTCTCGGAAGACCGTACAGACTGATACTGTGAAGGATGTATATCAATGGTGAACACCCGAATGCGATATAGGTCAATACGCGGTAGATGCGAAAGCGTGGGGTTTGAAATCGAGGATGCAATGTCGCTACAGCACAAAGCGCCGCCAGAATGGATGTCTGGCATTGGTCAATGAAAGTTGCCCATGCTTGCGTCTTGGAGATCTGAACCCACCATACACCAGTAGGCGTGTTGAAACTTACTTTGGCCGATGAATGCCAGATAGACCGAGGGTAATGTCGCGGTCCAGACCAGCAAGACAATGCCCAAATAGTCGAGCTGATTCCACACCGACGCGACCTGGGGGCTGTGATTGGCTAGGGTATGGAATCTGTTCTTTCTCAGTGAGATAGTGATGTAGGGGTGAAAAGAAGCTCACAACGCTGAAGAGAGAAAGCAAAGTGAACTTCCGACAGCGAAGCCAGTGATCAAAAGAATCTCCATTGTCTGACGATCAGATTTTGAATCATGTAGGTGGCGAAAAGCGTAAGTCGGACAAGACAGGAACACCACGAAGCCGGCCAAGTGAGTCCAGATATTCACTCGTTGACGTTAGCTAAAAATCAAGAGATTCATCGTCAGACGTCACCAGTTTCGTTGTGAAGGGAACAGGCGCTTTTCACGCACATGCGCCACGACCCTGATGGCGGTCTGTATGTTCTCAACGATTTGAAATCGCCAAGTTCAGTAGGGGCGTACCGATAGCCTCTGATCAGATATTCGTTGTCTCTAGGGCGATGCTCAGTACGTGTCACAATTCGATATCACGTAGCGGATACCTTTGCCACAAATCTGGAAAGGTGTTCGTCACTGATCAGCGGCCCGGTCGGTGAACAGAGAGGTGTGAGAATATACCCAGGTCTTCCCAGTGCATGAGTCCACTTTCATCGTCGACACCAGACTGTGTTTGACCAAACCAGTTGACGTGACCACTCGTTCGATGCAAAGGCATCATGGACCGATCAACATTCGCTGTCGGCTTGGCCTCAGAGGCAGGAGATTGAATGAAAATTGTGTACATCAAAAGGGTACTGTAAGATGGATACACGGACTCGTCTTCACAAAAGACTATTTTGAGGGAGAAAAGGCATGTTGTGTTCAAAATTGGAAGTGGGGCCGAAAAGACACTCGACGGGTAATCAGCTACTGACGGAATTCTCACCATACCTACCTTTGTGGTCATGAAACCCAGGAGTATAAGAGGATATCCCTGTCTCATCTAAACCATCAAACTACGGTGCTAGTAGACGACAAAATGGATCGGGAACGAGCAAATGTCGCCAAACGCAAAAGAACACAATTCTACCGTCGCAAAAAGGGTGTTCTTAAGAAAGCGTTTGAACTTCACGAAATGTGTCAAGCGGAGGTTTATCTGTGCGTACGCAAAGCCGGAAGAACGTACATTTTCAGCTCTTCAAAGACTGGGTCGCCTTTTTCAGAACAAAAGTTGGTTCGTATCGCCTGTGCCTCGAAGCCAGGGCCGTGACCTAATCGACAGTAGGAAGAAGTCTATCCTCCGCCCCAACGGCTATATCCGGACGATTTTCAGGAATAGAAGGACGTTGAAGGTGGACACTCTGAAAGCGATCTTCTCCATATAGATTTGTGATATCTACTCCACCAGAGCTGAAGACACATATATATACATAACACGGCTTCGGCCACACAATCGATATTGGTCCAAGTTTTGCACTTTACCTACTCAGCTCCAAGCATTTTATCATGAATACCAATCATGTACGTCCTTCGACCCCAGGGAAACGAACGAATAAACTACAGAGTCCTCTTCAGGTGGTCACAAGGGGCGCCACATCCGAAACAGTGATGTCTCCCACAATGGACAACAACCGTAAGTTGCCCGCTGAAAGGGCATTCATTGCGCTGATCTAGCAGGGAAACGTCGGTACCCAGACTATGTGGAAGAAGCTCACCGATCGCTGGTCGGTGTCCTCAACCACGACAGCCAAGCAATGGTATCGCGGAGACCTTTTGCCCGTGAGAACGATCGACAATTGGAAGCCCCTTTGAACGCGCCGTTCCGAGGACAACTGTTGCCTCAAATCGCGACGGATACAGCCACAGCTGTCCAGGAGGGGCAACTTCCGGGTGGTCAAGACGTAGCGGGAAAGTCTGAGATCAGGGTCTTCGCCGCAGGGAGTTCTTGGGCCGGTCCAGCCGTTCCAATACAAACCGCAGCACACCCGCACAGCCATCTGTCCACCATCGATCAAGCAGGTGGCCATACTCCCGTACAACACCTTCGATGTCCGCACTGTAGTCAACTCATGCGCTGGCGCTTTGTCGTTGAGCCTACTCAGCCCGTCCATAACATAAGTCGCCAATCCAACGATCATCGACAGTGGACTAACGCGGCATCAGCTCAGCATCGGCACATTCCAAAGGATCAGGCATGATCTGCGTCAATGAGCAACAACACGACCTCAGATGGGGCTCAAAGTCTTTGGCTGTCTAAGATCGTGGTCGTCAGGTCGGCGTACTGAGGAAGAACAATGTCGTCACGTATGCGCAGAGCGCCACACAGTGACTGATTGCCGATGTTCTTTTTGTCACTTTCCAGTCTAGTCGACAAAGGAGGCGCAAGATGTCATCTTCATCGCCGGAGATGCAGTAGCATCGGTACAATTAATGTAACTAAAGATAGATCAAAAATGCTGAAACTACGAAACTAGATTCCAGAAACACTCGAGTATCTAGACTGGTCTTGCTCGAAAGATATGAAAATAGTGTGAAGAGCAATTTAAGTTACATTGATATGTGGGACAACTGGTCGAGCTGCGAGTTGCCGATACGTTCAACCACTTAGTCTTTAAAACATCCCCTTGTTGACAATTTAGTCTCTTTCCGGGTAGGAATGTCCATTTGATTGCGGTGACATCATGTCACAGAAAGTTTCAGGAACAGATCAATACTCACTTTGAATGCAAGGATCAAGAGGTCTGCCAGCTCACCCCCCAAGCACCATCTTCTTCTTCAAAGGTTGGATGATTTATCGTGTAGTATCATTTGATGGTAGAGATCGCCGCAATTGATGTCTCGAGTGTTAGAAATGCGCCGCAATGGACAATCCCGTATGTTCGGAGGTTCTGTCAACTTGACCTGATGCAGCTATTTGACGAGGAAGGATGCCATTGGTGAGTTGATGATAGACGTTTCAGTTTAGTGAATGCTCCCTGTGTTCTTCCGCCCTACTGCTGGAAGAAGATCCGTGCATGTCCTGGAAAGCAGAGCACCTGTCATGCGTTGATGCAGCAGGGCGATTGTAGAATATTTCTTGCCTCCTCGAGGCAGATCGGCAGGCTGTCGCCTGCGATTGTACCGCAGAAATTGTGAAGCAAAAACAACTGAGGCGAATGGGATTGCAATGTCTGTATATGTTGGATCATCAAACAGGATACAGCTATAACGGGACAGTGACTCGTAACTGTCACGAACAAAGGTAAGGACAGAAACTCTTCGCCAGTCTTGGCTTAGGCAACGATGACTTCTAGAATTTTCATGCCCATCTCGTCCGCCTCCCAGACCTTGGCGATTCTCATCCTTCTGTCCACCTGCTGGAATAAAATGTCAAAATCTTGGACTGTTCTCTCCCTCGCCCCCGAAGTGAAGAACGTAAGCATGGTCATGTCCATGGCGCGAACATACGTGCTCTCGGACAACACGTACTCTTGCACAAGAAGTCGACTTCCTGGTAAGACCAAAAGCGGAACCAAGTGCGTGAGAATTTCGATACATCGATCATCGGACCAGTTATGGAGGATCCATTTCATGAAAAAGGTCACTGGTTGTTGAAAGATCCTTCGCTGTACGGTGAAGATGTCGTGGGCTTGGAACAAAACCCTCTTCTGGAGATCTGGGGGGATCGTTTGCTCCGCTTGAGTTCGATTCTCTTCCAGATCTTGCACAACGAAATGAAGGTCAGGATTTTTCCTTGCGATCTCGACCGCGGTCTGTCCGTTTCCACCGCCAACGTCGACAATCACGGACTTCGGTTGTTCCTCCCACGGAAACAGATCGCTTTCGTGAGACCACCAGCAGACCTTTTGAGCCATCGACAGAGATTTCAGTCCGTCTTGGAATAGTCGGAGATGAGAGTCTGACTTGATGACTGCGTAGAATGGTTTTTTGAATGCTATTTCCACCGCAGTCTTGCTGTCATGGGGATCGCGGCTCGATTGTTGCCTCCGGCAAAGACAAGTCTGGCAACATAGTCACCGCGGAGAGCACGAGCTGGAACCATGGGGCTAGGAGAGGGATCGCTCTCGACAGCTCTGTATGAGATACTGTGCCATGGCCTGGAGACGTTTCTTGAAAGATTCCCTGGCTGAACGCGAACCGCAGCACTCGCTCGAGGAGTGATCGGTCCACGGCGGTGATTGATGCGAGCTCGTCAAAGGCCACTGAACCTGCTTCCGGCACCTTTCCAACGAGGTCGAAATGGACAATGGTGCGTAAGAGCGAAAGGCGGACCCGAGCGGTATTTGTCATATCGATCAAGGTGCGGGTTGGACCCTGGACTTTCTGGAGCATGTCTTGCAGCAAACAGACCAACGACTCGCGAACATCAGTCAAATCACTCTCAATTGGGTTTGAGATGTCGGACCTGTCCATCTGAGGGTTCACATTGTCGACCGCGGTGAAGCGATCGGTGACCTCTATTAGTCTCTTACCCAATTCGGAGATCTCGCTTTGGATTTCGGCGGAAGCCCCCATCGTTGAGAATACCATACATCCCGCGAAGAGAGGCTGCTGGGCACTCTCACTTTATATGTATCTGATGACGGCGAAGAAATCGAGATCGCTTAAAAGTTCGTCAGTACTCCTCAGTCACAACCAATGTCAGCATACAGGATGAAAATCCTTGACCAACATCGGAGACGTGTCATCGAGACGCCAAGCCAGGACTATCCCCATCCATAGACGACACTATGCTTCCTTGATTGGATCCACTATTTCAAAAGCGTCTGTTCGCTCTTTTTACATCACATTCACTCTCCCTTGGTTGCCCAAACGCGGTTCCTCGCTTATTGCTCAATCATTCCAAGGCTCATAAGACGCTCATCACATCTCCCATCGGCCATGCAGCTTCGCGAATTACTCAAGAACACGACCATACACCTCATGCCATTGATCAGCCGTCACAAGCGTATCAAGAAACTCCTCAACCAAATCTTCGTCAACGACACGTGGCTCAGGCTTCTAGAGATCTATCATCAGTCGAATTTCGAGATTATCGGCGACTTAGACACATACAACGTCATCTTCGTAACAAACATACCAGACGAGGAAGCAGACGAGGAAGCAATCTCGTTCAGAAAACAGTTCTTTAGATCTTTGCAGCCTCATACAAGAGATGAGAACGACCGCGAGGTTATTTTCGACTGCGGGATGGTCCTTGACGTCCGACACCTCGAGGGAATAGCGAACCCATTAGACGTTGACGTTCATCGACTTACCAAAAGAGACATGTTCGGTCGCCCCCGAACGTGGTACTACTCACACGCGCGCGCAACATTGAGGAGGGCTTCGATCAAAATCATGAACGATTGCCTTGTCGTTGATATATGAGATAAGACATAACTTGGTATCACGGGATAGAGACGAATAAGCACAAAGTATCTCCCCCAAATGACCTGGGCTCTACATTCCTCGACAACAATATGTTTGACCCCTAATGGAAATTTTGACTGAACCATGATGAAGTCAGCAGTATCGCGAGCCCTGCTACCTGTGTTTCGATCGAACGGGTTTGTTTCAGTGAACTGTTGCTCAGCGAATCCGAACCCCAATAGCCTCCAAATCTGCCGGAACCGTCTACTGTCGCCAAAGCGGCCTTCGCATTTACCTCGACCCACGAACGGTATTTCGTGCAATTTTTGAGATGTTCGGCCTGAAAATCTTTGTCCAACCAATCGACAGGCTCACAGAAATTCTTGATATCTAGGGGAGGGAGACCTTTGAAGACTTGCATATCTTGGGTGCAGTTTCCAAAGCGGTCGCACGCGTCTTCGAGGATCCCGTGAGATCCTAACCTACCACTGTAAGTGGCCCGGATGAGGTTTTCAATCTCTTGGTGACCCAATTTGATCGACGTCGTATCACCACTAGCCCGAGACAGGTGTCGTCGAGCACGAATGCCGGCAACCTGATTGTAGGTGAACAATCCGTGAACGGTGGCATCGCACGTCAGCTCTAGACGCTTTGTCGGATCGTTTTGGACGAAGCGAAGTCGTTGGCCATCCATGTACAAAGAATCATTCGTCAGAAGCTGGGCTCCCGCCATCCAATCCAGGCCTTGTCTCGCCCGACGAATGAGATCAGTGTCGGCAAAGTCAAAAGGCCGGACGGTACTTCGTGGCCAACCGAGGCCAGGTCGGATCAGCTTCCAGAACCACCGTATATAGTATAGAGACACTTCAGTAATCTCAGCGGGCCGCGGTCTTTCGAGAGATGCGTTGAATATCTGTGCGTTGTTGGCACTATAGAGATGATTGGTAATGCTGTTCTTGTACACCCCGCCCAGATCTACAGACGGCCATAGCGACAACTTGCGTCCTCGAATTTTCCATTCTGCGCCACCTCCACAAAATTCTAGACTCCAGGAATCTTGCATGATATCGTGGAGAAATGCCGCGCGAAATGCGAACCGCCTCCTGAGAAGTGGGAGACGATCGACGATATACGACTCAGGATATCTGTTTTCGTACTGGTATGTGTAGTGGAGGAGATCCAGGAGGCAAAATGTCGTCCACCCGAAATCGTCATACCCTTGAGTCAAGTACTGGAGAATTGTCCATCTATTCAATGAACGAGAGACGACCTTGCCGAATATGTCATCAACTTCACCCCGATCTTCACTCTGTTGGAGGAAAGTGACGTAGTTGATCATCAATCGTGAGGCATTGTCACCCGTCCAACTGCTTGCGCCTTTCCAATTTCCTTTCTTCCAATAAGATTGCGCAAAGTCTCTCATTAGACTTCCTACCGTCGAGTTTGGAGGGAAATGGGCCCCAGAAACTGACTCGATGGAGATGAACGACAAAAGAAACAAAGCTAAAAGTCGCATAACTGAAGAAAAAGCGCACGGTGTGGCATTCGGAGAAATGCCTCCTTGTTGGATGATTGAACCACACGTCTTGTTGATAATGCTGGACCTGATCACGGCTGCGCTTGGTGGAGCCATCTGACGGCCAAAATTAGAACGATATATATTGGGAAGCTCGTAAGCCCATGGGGCGGTACAGGACACAGTCATGTCTTGCCAACACCGCAGCGGAACAGAAATATCGTGTTTCTTGATGTTGCATGCCGTACAGTACAACATCGTTGGTAGATACTGAAGAAGGTCGATAACAGACTGGCGATGTTTCGAAGGTTAAGCCATCATGAAACCGAGAAATCCATCTCGGCACCCCTCGTCCACTGCGTTCGGCAGTATATCTTGTAGCTGGCGTAGAGGCTCAGTGAGACTGGAATGTAAGTGTAGTTTGTTAAAGAAATCCCAACAAGTTCAACCGACAAAGCTTGCGAATATCCAGATGGCGCTAACGCGGTCCATAGCTGGCATAAAAACACTGTGAGACAGAAAATGATGCCAAAATACGAGCCAATTCGACCAGTAGAATGATTGTGGCCGGTTCCCGATATGAATCGTCCTTGTTTGCGGAGGCCACTCCGAAATTTGACGTGTGCCACAAAAATGGTCAGGTGGATGAGCAATATTGGAACCCCACTGGCGTCAACCACACTGCTTAAAAACACATCTGAGAATTCGGACAGAGCCGCATATCCAAAGACCGTCAAGCCAGCGGAGATGAGAAGAGATATCAGGAGTCGCCCGCCCCGATCACGCGAAGTGAACACAGCGGGAGCTTGTTGTCGTTCTGCGAGCGCGAAAAGAGCTCTGGAGACTGCGAAAACCGTCGAGAGCGTCGAAGAAAGCTGCACAATCACAAAGCCAATTCGCAAAATTTCGACCACGATGGGACCGCCCTTGTGGTGCACTGTGGAGATTATTAATGGCGATGCGCTTACGCCATAATCGGGCCCCAATTCGACGAGGCGGACATCCGTAAAAGGGACCGTGATCCCAGCAACGACCGCAATGAAGACACGGATTATCGTCAGTGTCCAAATTAGAACTCGCATGCTTAGCCGCAGTTCGCCAGGTGTCGGATTTGACTCAAAAGCTGCAAGGCTGATAATGTCGAGTCCACTGGGGCTTGTACCGGAGAAGAACAAGACCGCTGCAGCCCCAAAAATCCTGCCATTGAAAGCACCTGGATTTGTCCAGTACTCAAAGGGTCTGTAGGTCGGAGGCTGGCCCTTGAGACTAGCGGTAAGTACCGCGAATAGGCTGTGACATGGTTAAAAGGCTGTTCAACTAGCAGGAAAGACTCATAAACGGACCCGACTCCAATAATGATGATGATTTTGGCCAAGCCCAGAAGTGTGGCGATCCCTACGAAATGCATGACTTTCAAGAAGATCGTCGATATGACCATCATGATGAGAATACTGAGCAACGCCACAATGCTGACCGATGGGACAGCCGTTTTCATCACTTTGCCGGCGACCATCATGTCCAAAGGAATGATCGTGAGACAGTGAAAGATGTAAATCCATCCAACTGTGAAAGCCCAGGCTGGATCGATGTAGTGAAAGGCGAAAGAAATGAAAGAGCCTGACGGTTGGTATATCATCATCTCCGTCAGAGGATCGAGCGCACAAAAGAACATCGTGCATGTCAACACCTCCGAGAGGAGGATGGAAGCAGGACCGCCGGCGGTCAGTGCATCTCCGTTGAAAAGGAACAATCGATCATCTACAATTTCGTCAGAAGAATTCATTAGGTCTTGGGTAAGACGAATGCACCAATGGCTGCGCTACAGGCAACAAGGATCAAATATCGATACGGCAATTTTTGAAGTTTGGGCGTTTTGGAGAGAGTCAACAGACGGACCACGCGGTTCATGGTGTTGAAAGCGCCGGATTCAATTTTAGCAAGCCGATTCAGAGAATCTGGCAGGGTGGAAGATAACGTTGTCAGACAGAGAGGCATCACTGTGTATTTGTAGGGTTTCGTTTCACGACAAATCGCTGGATGAAGAACACATGTCTTACATCAGATTCATTACAAGACTAAGGGCTGTGCGGACCTCGGATTGTGAAGACTGTTTACATCGTCTTTTCATCTTTCCATTTCCCAGCCCGATAGACACATTACTACTGTTTTGGAGAATTCCGTTGGCATAGCCAAACAGCCTCCTTACGTCTCGCTTGCTCGATACTCGGATGTGGAATGCTTGTGTACAATTTCTGATCATCGGCTTAGGAGAGAAGAATCAAGGTCAGTGTGCTATTATTGATTCTCTGAGCCGAGAAATCACAGTTGACCCAGACTTAGGAAAAGCAGTGATGTGATCCATGCCAACTGGAGAGACTTCAAATCATGAACTGACGTGGAACTGGCCATATGGTGGTAGATTGGAATCAGCACCGAATGAGACTAACAATTTCTGCCCATCTCCAAATCTGCAAGCTTAACAAATGCTTGAATGAACGGGTCTGGTAGCCACATCTCCATATGAGAGTCAGTGAGCTTTGTATGACCGGTATCTGATGGCCTAGGTGATGGAACGAGACTGGCGCCCAGACTCGAATCGCCATGATCGTCGTAATCTTCGGATAGGTTAGACTCCCATTCCAGTTTGATCGACTTCCGAGGCATTATCAGGAAATTGCTGAATGGCGCCGAAGGAGAGTCTGTTGACTCTTCTAGCACTGGACAGAGTTGCTCAGTGCCCTTTTGATCTCCTTGCAGATCTTTTTCCTTCTCTGGAGTTCGATCGCTTGCACGCTTCTGTTTCTGACAGGAGCAGCGATCCTGAATCAACCTCTCGAGAGCTTCTTGACGTCGTTTGCGATATCTGCGCTGTACATCCGTCAGTGTGACGAGGACAAATCTTCGGTGTCTCCTTTTAGCTACCTGAGCAATACGATTTTGAACTCGACGTCTCTGGGTAACATCAGAAATCTTTGTCCAGTCTTCTTCTTTCATCTTCTCGGCACAAGGACTGTGTTCATCAAATTCACCAGGGGTAGCCCAGCGGGAACAGCCAAAATGCAGTCGACGCTCACGCAAGACGGAGGTGTTACGTCGATTACTTGGAAATCAGGTTATGTGAGACGTATAGGAGAGACACTTTGAAAGCATGAGATGCTTTCCAAGAAACCTTTATAGGCAGAGAAAATTTTCAGCTGGATCCGGCTAGAGGGTTTGAGACCATACGAAGCATAGGAAAGCGTTGTTGCGCTAGACCATTCTCGAAACTCTACATCCCACGGTGGCTCTCCCTTGCGAACACCTGCGAGACCAACAAGCATCAACATTTCCAATCTACTAGTCCTCCTTAGAGATTACCGACCTGGTAGACTTGCTGATCGTTTTTGCACCTGATACTACGTGATTGTCACGACGGGCCATCTTGGGTCAGATGCTTGTGGTCGTCGCGTCAGGCCCTGCATCCAGTCAGGCGTCGTGGTCGGAAAATTGTGAACCCGCTCGTGGCTAGGGAGCAGCAAGCAACACCCAGCCTCACGGTACTGTCATTCTCAAAAACGGTTTGTCCAGAATCACACTTACCTCAACTTCAGAGAGCATCAGTGGTGCACCTATCGCCCCACTCAGTAAGGCATCATACCTTAGGTGGCTAGCCAGAAACCTTAACGATCGCCAATCATATGAGTTTCAGAAATTGTCTTTCTACAGCCAGATCACGTCTTTTGATTTCTTGACGTGTAAAGTCACTACGTAATTTGACAGATTAGCCTACTACGGTAAATCACCTGAAGTTAAAGGTCAAAGAATGTAGTAAAGGATTTTATCATTGCTAGCCAGGTGTTTTGCAATAGCCGTCACGGTTGTTATGAGCACGGTTTTAGAGGCAAGGAAGCATCATTACCTTGCGAACCAGACATAGGTTTTGAGCAACGAGGTATTGTGATGTGCAGATGTAGAGCACGCTGTAAGACATTATCGCAAATGCCACACACATGGGATGATTGGTACTGTAACAAATCTCATGCAGATGGTAATAGGATTCTGCAAGCATGCAATTAATATCAAAGTGCCGAATATCATTGCGCGCTACAACCTTTGGTGGTGGTGGAGCTGTGGTAGAAAATCTACTGACATCAGAACCTTGTTTCGCTGGCCGGAGAATGGCGGCAACTAGCTCGACTTGTGATGGCTGCATCCCAGGAAATTGTGGCTACGTGCGCCTGATTTAAAGACCTTTCAACCTGCGCATTGCTGTCCGGTGTTTCCTTCAAGGCCTTCATGCGCGAAACGTTCGCGGCGTCATCAAGCCTTACTGTATCGACAAAACTTTTCGCAGTGGCTTCGCCGTCATGCTGCCCCACGTACTTCTTCCTCGACCTTTACCCCTGAGGGGCCCCGTCCTCGGCGCTGGATGTGCTCCTGGGTCCCTCCCTACTTCTCGTCCGATGATACCCCAAGTCATCGTATCTTACCTGCGGAATGATGGCAACAGTCACTGGCGAGAGTTAAGAGCTCTGTGCTCAGTACTTGAATGGTGGTAAGTTGGCTGCGCACCCACGACAGCATAGAACATACCATCAGTATAGATTCTGTGACAAGAAGACATTGCTGCATGTGGCATGGCTCATAGAATGTTGCGAGTGTTAATCATTCTATTATCGCGCGCTTGAAGGTGAGGTCGCAGGTCAACATTGCTGACGCCGATAGTGCGAGTGTGGGGCATTTACTGCGCTACGGTTCCCTCCCTTGACTGCGGACGCACTCGATCGTCGACACGTTTGTAATTCTGCAGAGATCGCATCTCGACTCCGTTCTGCGTGCGTTCACATCGTCATGGAGGACTCGAATGAGACAGAGGCATCATACTCTCCCAGCCTCTGGGTGATGCAAGATTCCATCGTGCAGGCACACGACAGCCCTTTCGATGGTCAACAGATCTGGTCGCCCTTTGCCGGGACCCCATTGAATACAGTGGATTTGCAGGATGCGCCCGAGGCTGCGAACGAGCAGCAACGAACCCGGAAAAGACAACGGACGCTTCGAAACAAGTTACCGCTACTCCAGCTTGAAGAGTGGGAACGTGAGCGTGTGTACAATGAAGAACCACCGATTTGCGTGCATTATGCCGTCGATTGGAAAATCTGCCTTGATGACAAACAGATCTCTAAAAATTCCGAACGCAATGTCGTTCTCGAGCCCGCTTCGTTCTGGCAGGCTATCCTGCGTCCCCGCTTGGAAGGAATGGTTGAGAAAAAGATGGGGCATGTGCAGAATGCTCAACCATACGAGACCATCATTGTCACGTCCGTGACTGCAAGAGGCGAGCATGACTTGACACACGAATTTGAAGGATTGGGCATCGACTGGACAGATGTCAATTCGCAGCTAATTGATTGGAGCAATTTGTTCCAGGATGGCAAGAAGTTGCGCATCGATCTTACCTTCTATTACCGGTCCCAGGGCCCATCACCATCTGGTCCAAGCGTCGCTCGACGAGGTGGACGTGGACGACTGTCCGTCACTCAACAAAGGATTCAAGAGCGAAGTGCTCGCTTGCAGGCTGAAGAAGAGACGGAAGGGCGAGCCTCAACGTGGGCAGAAGTATACCAGAAGGTGCGATGTCCCAGTGCGTGTCCCAAAGGACCCCACTGCTTCATCGACGAGGAGGATCCTGAGAGAACGCACTACAAGTTGTACACCCTGCATCTTCGACGGCTTGTGAAGCACAAACTTGAAGGGGGCAAGTTTGATTCACAGGGCGATATCCCGGATGATCTTCGCAGAGATCTTTATGCTGAAGCGGATAGGGCAAATGCCCGAAAGCGTACGGCACGAAGGACATCTCCAGCAGGGCCCGTGCCGGTCACTATCAACAACAACTTTCCAGAACAGTCAAGTGTGGGCCCATTGTCGGCGACTAAAGTGTCTGCTGATGGGCGTGGGTCTGCTGACCTGCTCAGTCCTGTTATTGTTAGCGGTCATCACGATGTTGCCGTACACAATTATAGCACATGGCTACAATCACGCTACGACGGCACCATTTACAAAGAAGCAATTGTCGCAGCAGAACAGCTTGTACAAAACCGCATGCTTGGTCTGGATCACCTTCATGAGGATAGGAATTGGCAGTTCTTGGTGAACGAGGGTATTCCAGTTGGAATAGCTCGGCGATTTGTTTGCGACATCAAATTGTATTTCAAGCATCTGCATACCGAATGAGGAAGGGATGTACACATGTCAGCAGAAAAATTCAGCTCTGGAACATCGGTGATGGGCGCCTGGTTATGGATTGCATGGCTTATAAAACATTATGTTAGACCTTGAAATACTGTGATACAATGACAACAATCAGCTTTCAATGAATATTCCTGCATGTCTAAAATCATTCCGTGCCGATTCCTGATCTTGACCCACCCGATCTACACACCATTGTAGGTATCCACCCAGGTCATCATAACGTGCATCTTCATACTGTGTCCAGTGCCTTTTCATAAATTTCTTCAACCGAGCAAAGAAGAGCTCAATCGGGTTGAGGTCAGGTGAGTATGGTGGTAGGAAGACTACCTTGACGCCAGCGTCAGCACACATCTTTTCGAGAGAAGGTGAATGGTGAATGGATGCATTGTCCATGATCAGCACGGATTTGGGCTCTGGCCATCGGCCACACCAAGTCAGCAATTCAGCAACAAAGTCCTCGAAGATGGCGCTATCTGTGGAACCACGAAAGATGCGGGACAGAAGAATCCCGTCCTGTGTGTATGCCGGGAGGATCTGATACCTTGATCCCCGTTGAAGTCTTGTCACTTGTCTTGCGGCGGTGCCTTTGGGGGCTCGCCCAAATCTTCGGAAACCGTCTTGCCTATTTGCACCAGATTCGTCCAGGAATACCAGGTGCTCGGAGTCAAAGACAGCAATGTCATGGATGTACATGTCTCGAATCTCAGGATTACGTTCTTGGGCTGTGCGGCTGGACACCTTCCGAGACCAGCCAGATTTGCGCAAGGATCGGCTGATGGTTGGTACGGAGGGTGGGACGGCATGCGGGAAATGCTTTTGAAGCAAATCTGCCATCTCGTCGAGGAGTAGATAAGGCTTTACTTTGAGTTCAGCTTGCAGTAGCGTCAACATTTCAGACGTCATGCGTTTCGGCCGTCCGCCGCCATTACGGGGTGCAGTGGTTGTGCCGTAACAGTGGAGGTTGGCGCTAATTCGCTTCACAGCATTCGTACTGCACGGAATTTTGGCTGCAATTGCTGCGTAGGTCAATGCTTCGTCGCTGAGCATGCCACAGATTAAGGCGTGCTGATCCGCGGTGAGATTAGGCGCCATGATCAACATCTGTCTCACTGTCATCCCCTGGTTGTATCCTGCCGGAAATGTAGATGCAGTCTCGTGCCAAGGCTGTCAAAGGAGATTCCAGAAGGTTCCGTGAGAATACTAGACTAATCTCGTTTCATATTAGCTTGCGAAGTGTTGCATTTCCCCCGCCAGCACGTGACACGTAATACCGCAGCAAAGCTGAGCGATTCTGCTGTGGCTGCCGTTGTCGCGTTGGACAGAATTAGACCTTGCAGGTTTCAGCCTGATCCTGTACGCAGCGATGATTCCGATCTTCTCATCGTCGTCGCACTGTACAGCGATTGAGTCGAGAGTGCCTGTTTCGCCATGGCAGCTGCGACATCAGGTCGTAAGCGCGATCGTGTCCGGCAATGGCTCTCCTCCCGTGGTTCCACTCCGTCCGGTAGTGGCCCTGTCTCTGCACTAGTGTCCACTACCACTTCGCAGTCGACCAGCCTCCCAGCATCGACGACGACGCAGCAAGATTTCCACGACCGAGTGCTCTCCCTTCTCTCCTCGGAGGCTCGAGATACCATTCAACGACAAAGCGTGACCAAAGCGAAGGATGTCGATACGCTCGTCCAGCAAGCTCTTGTGGCCACGAGGCAGAAGCAGGCGACATGCCAGGCGAAGAGATGGACCTTTACCGTTCGTGGACACACCATAGTCTTGAAAGATCAAGCAGACGGCGTGGCGAAGTGGCTCGATCGGTTCAAGCAAGTCGGAGACGTCGCCTCGAATGTTGATCCCGTGCATGTGGGACTGCCGTGGGCGGGCATTCGTCTTCTACTGGAGGTAAGTATCGAACATATTAGGAAAGCTATTCTATATGCGTGGAGATAGACTTGAAGTTCACGCTAAGAGTACTTAGGCCGCAATTTCGGAACAAAACCAGATGGCGGCTCTCCTCCTCGGTCTCGAAACAGCCCTCTACCTGTCGAATCGTCTCCGCGTGTACCTGGGCTATCTGACCATCCTTCCAATCAGTGCGGCTCGTGACAATTTTGAAGCCTGCTTGACCGAGTTCCACGCGATGATACTACGATTTCTGGCCAGTGCCATTCGTATCTATGAAAAAGGCAGCATCACACGTGCGTTTGAGGCATTTTGGCGCAATGAAGATATGTCGACCTTTGAAGACGAGTGTAACAAGATGGCCCACCGTGCTGACATCGAGGCGAAGAACTGCGATCGGGACTTGAGTGCTAGAGATCGTACAGCACTGAAACAGCAATACCAAAATCTCCAGCAGGTTTTAAAACAGCTGGAATCCTTACGTATCATAGGTGCGCAGATCGACAACGTGGAGGCGAAAATCGACCTCGGCAAGCTTCCGATGGCCTCTGGGGCTGCCTTCAACTCCCACCATAACGAACACGATCCTCGATGTCATCCAGAAACTCGAATCGATTTACTGCGAGAGATTCATGACTGGGCCAATGACGTTAATGGAAAGTGCATCTTTTGGTTGAAAGGAAAGGCTGGGACGGGTAAGTCGACGATATCGCGCACGGTAGCGCAGACATTCGCCGAACAAGGGCGACTCGGCGCCAGTTTTTTTTTCAAGCGCGGTGAGCACGATCGCCAAAATGCGAGTCTCTTCTTTACCACCATTGCGCTCGACTTAGCTCGTCAGATACCGGGATTGGCGACATATATGCACCACGCGATCGATCAGGACCCAGGGATCGCCCACAGGACGCTGAAGGAGCAATTCGACAAACTCATCTATCAGCCTTTGATCGACATTGGCCCCAGCTCGTCCGCAGGACCTATCTTGGTCATCGATGCGCTGGACGAATGTGACCGAAAAGGAGACATCCGCACCATTCTCTCCCTCCTGGCCAGTACGCGACGACGTAGCTCAACCCCCGTACGAATCTTTTTGACCAGTCGACCAGAGCTACCAATCGATCTCGGATTTGCACACATTGGTACCGAAAGCCATCGCGATGTCGCTCTCCATGACATTCCTCCTTCCACGCTCCGACATGACATTTCTATCTACCTGGAGAGCGAATTTCGTGGGATTCGAGAGGAGCATAACTACCTTTGGCCCTTCGACCAATCCTTGGATGCTGACTGGCCAGGTCAACAGACTATGGAGGCCTTGGTTGAGCTCTCTATGCCACTATTCATCGTGGCGGCGACGATTTCTCGCTTCGTAGGTGAGCATCACGGCGATCCACGCGACCGTCTTGCGACGTTTCTCGATCACCTCAAAACTGGGCAAATGTACCAGATGGAGAACACGTATCTTCCGACACTTTCTCAGATATTGATCGACGTTGAGGAGCCACAAGAAAGAGATAAACTCTGTCGCGACTTCCGTGACATTATAGGTTCGATTGTTCTCGTGGCCAATCCTCTCTCCGCGGAGGCGTTGTCCCAATTACTCCAGGTCCCTAGACGAAGGATTGATCACCAGTTACGACTGCTACACCCAGTACTGTCCGTACCTGCCTGCCCTGACTCACCAATCACCTTGTTCCACCTGTCGTTCCGGGAATTCCTCGTAAAGAAAAGTCACTCCGATCGAGCACGGCTGTTTGCCGTTGACGAGTCGTTCACGCATGCATGTTTGAGCGACCAGTGCCTCGCACTGCTCCAGAGCCCTGGCGGTCTTCGAAAGGACATCTGCGAGTTGCAAGACCCTGGGATCCGACGAGAAGATATCGACGCAACGGTTATTGACAAACATATTTCGCCCGCTCTCCGATATGCCTGCCGCTATTGGATCTATCACCTCCAGCAAAGCGGACGAATAGTCTGCGACAATGACATAGTTGCTAAGTTTCTGCAGCAGCACTTTCTGCATTGGCTCGAGTCTTTAAGCTTGGTGGGAGGTATGCTAGAGAGCGTCAATCTGATCGTCACACTACAATCACTTGTGGAAACAGAGAACAGCCACATATCGGCTTTTCTGAATGATGCGCGACGGTTTGTGCTCGCGTTCAATTCCATTCTGGCACAGGCCCCGCTGCAGGTGTATGCTGGTGCCTGGCATTTCAGTCCGCTTCAGAGCAATATCCGTAGTGCTTTCCAGGACCAGGCATTGGGAAGCATTCGAGTGATCAGGGGAGTTCCGGAGCAGTGGAGCCCTTGCTTATTCACTTGCGAAGGCCACTCCAACTGGGTCAGGAGCGTGGTATTCTCGCCCGACGGATCTCGCGTGGCGTCA
>JAPDRK010000032.1:22128-56229 GCA_030247875.1 Cladophialophora chaetospira
AGGCTCATCTGACCACACCGTGCGAATATGGGATATACAGACGGGCGAGTGTCAACACACCCTCGAAGGCCACTCCGACGGGGTCTGGAGCGTGGTGTTCTCGCCTGACGGATCTCGCGTGGCGTCAGGCTCATCTGACCACACCGTGCGAATATGGGATATACAGACGGGCGAGTGTCAACACACCCTCGAAGGCCACTCCGCCGGGGTCTACAGCATGATGTTCTCGCCTGACGGATCTCGCGTGGCGTCAGGCTCATTTGACCACACCGTGCGAATATGGGATGTACAGACAGGCGAGTGTCAACACACCCTCGAAGGCCACTCCGACTGGGTCAGGAGCGTGGTGTTCTCGCCCGATGGATCGCGCGTGGCTTCAAGCTCAGATGACAAGACAGTGCGGATATGGGACATTATGAAAGGGACCGAGTTGCTGTGCCATGATTCTGGTATATTCCCGGTTTCTGCCGAATTTAGTAAGGATGGCTCGAGTATTTCAGTCAATGGTCAAATCGTCACAACATCCTCAAGTCCGCCAAATCCTACCTCAGGATCGCCACGATCTCGCCCTGTCTCAGCATCTGGGGGTAATTTGAGCGTCACTGATAGCTGGCTCATGTGGGGCACAAAACGAGTTCTGTGGCTACCGCCTGAATATCGTCCTGGAGAATTGGCGAATCGCAGCAACGCCATTTCCATAGGAAGCGGAAATGGTCGTGTTACTTTGGTGCATCTGACTGTCTAATAGTCCTCAGATGAGGAGACATCATAAGTATTATTGTAAGAATGAACAGAATTGTGTCAGGAACTACTGCAGGTGGGCAATAAAATAATGTAATCCCCTAAATTGTATCGGGTATTACGCGTCAAAGGATCAAAAGACAAATTTTGTGGAGCAGAAGGGCGGAGCTCTGCAATTGAGATCATTGGACAAAATTAGTCGCGAAAGCTAGCTAGCTTTGGTATAGAGTGGAGTGACGCATTGAGCCGTCTCCACCAACGTCGTTCTCGAAAGTTCCGGCCACCATGATTTTACGTATGCCGGTTTTGAGAACGACAGTACCCTCCATCTCTCCTCGATTACGCTTTTAGTAATTCACTCATACATTGCCCCTTCACCGCCATGTGACCCAGATGCTTTTCCAGTCTCTTCAGACAGAGACTCGAGTGAAATTGGTCCAGCCGAGAAGATGGGGCATTTCCTAAACCACCCTTCTCCATCAATTCGGAATCTTCAATCCTCGGCACGACATTTGAAGGTTGCTCGATCGTGGAAGGCAGCCTAATCGCGGTGAATATCGAATCCGTACAGATTGTCCGTGTATCTAGCTACGTTGAACTAGCCACGGGTGTATCGCTTCCACTTGCAATCATTGATAATACCTGAATACCGCACAATCACTGTCGGCCGTCACTCCTGGCCGGCCGAGGCTGACACGCCGACTTTATATGGCACTAGGATGTATCGCTACGATGCGCATTCTCGTTTGAATTCTCCGGACGATTATAGCAGATTATTGGGAGACCAGTCGCTGTGATTGTGGAATGACCTTCGGTTGTAACAGATCGACCGTGTAAAGTAGGAGAGGGGATGGAAAAAAGTACCATGACAGGTTTTCCGGTGGACTGGTCAGGACTTTGTGGAGTGATTCAATAGTCAAACGAGAAGGTCGCCGACAGAATTTCAGAAATCACCGATAGACGGATTCATTGTGACAATCTGCAACAGTAAGAAAACCTCAATCCGCACATGTCCTTGTATAGAAAGAGGTGCGCCTACTGGATTCGGACATGTCTCCACTGTCGCGGCTTTACTTTTCTCCACAGCCGTAATATCTGGCTCCGATTGGCGGGCCATCTAAGCTCTATATTTGTCAAAGTAGCTTAATCCGGAGGCGCCCGGATGTTTTGGGTGTCGTCGATCGCCGATGATCTAGTACTGAATAATCACTTCTGCAAGGCTAGCAAGACCCACTTTATTCTAGAGAATTCCGCCAAGGCCAGTGAGGAACGCGTTTGCTCATTAGGTTTGGCGAATCCTCCGAATCCTCGCGCCACGCATGAGGCTCCTGCTGCAGTGATGTCCAATGACCCTTCGCGATCTGTGGAGGTCATTCTCTTACCAGGAACGACACGAAGTGTCCTTTCGTGGTTCGATTGAGTGCGATTTGGATTTCAAGCCTCCCTCAACGCGTCTTCTTGACATGATCAGAACGCGACCGCGACTGACCAGCAAGGTCATGGGTTGCACGGGCTAACCAGAACGCTCTCACTTGTGTATTAACAGTTGAAATTATCGGAATAACGCTGAGATTGCGACAGAACGTGGCGATGTGCTCCGACGAATGACTAATAGACCTTCGAGGTCGATCTTCTTCTTTCGTGCAGCATATAGCTCGCTCCATGGCTGCAGAGGCTAACCATTCAGTTCTGGTAACATTTGACCTTGTCGGAAAAGCAGACTCTCTTGTCAGTTGGGCGAGTGTGCAAGCAAAGTACTTCGCACTCGTCAACTGACAGTGCCTGAATTCAATAATCAAATAAGTAATCGACATCGTGAAATGAGACGAACCTTGGATGGTGGTCTGTCAATGTCCCAGTGTATATCCCTCTGTGATAAGGACGCTTTCAGCCCTATGCAGCCATATCTTCCTGACCTCATTTGATGTCACTAACGGTCCTGTATCTTCTTCCTCATCTGACGTTCAAGGTGACGTGGTGATCCCCTCTATAGTTACGTGGGATATCCTAGTGAAGGCCTCTAGTGCTCTCCCCGGCATCAATTTGTCCAGCCGTGGTGTCTTGGAGCAATGACATGTCAAAGTCTCCCATCGCCTTTTGCGTGACATTTTCAAAGTCTTCAAGGTAGCGATCGAGAACGGCGTAGCCCCACCAGGCCTCCTGGAAAAGAGCCGCGATAGACGGAAGCCTTTGTGTTCCTTGTTCGACACCTTTCCGAAGCAGGTTGTTCTCTTCCGTGAGTCTTTCGATGATGTCTTGATCGATGGCATGTTGTAATTCATCGACTTGCCGCAATATTGATTTCATGTTTGGCAATTCCGAGAATAGGGCGGTCTGATTAGCCCGGGGATCGAGATTGGTGGGACTCGTCATGTTAACAGGAAACTGGCGATGGTCACTTCTGCGTCCCGAGATATCGTTTACCGATCGTGGTAGACGGACACGGCAATTCAAGTATACTCTCTTCACAAGGCCAGCGTGAGCGATGCTCGAATAAACTATATCGCTGGATGTTGGATTGACCTAGGGGATTACTAATTTAGACATTGTCTCGCTACTTGGTGCGACCAAAATTAGGCTGTGGGTAGCTCTGTCTGAAATTAGCATAGTGGAGCCTAATGTCGAAGATGCATCGAGGCTGAGGATCAACAGAAAGTCGCGGCTCCTATGAAGTAGGCGCCCAATCTCGCTCAGAGAGGGCTGCGACTGGGACAAGCCATCTTCCAACTCTGATCATCTTTATCAAACTGGTATGTGTGACGAAGACGAGTCGTTGACCGTGCAATCTACGCCGAATGCTTTTGGAGCGCACGAAACAAATTTCGGGCGAAATCTCACAAAATGTCACCTGGTCATGAAACCGTAGTTCTGCAAGCGGAGAACATTAAGAAACGATATGGCATGATTGCTTTCATTTCTTCCTGGTTAATTCATGCGAGCTACATTGTTCTCCCGGGAACCTTCACTTCGTTAGGACAGCGCCTCGAGCAAAATGACAACGGCCGTCTGGTTGCGGCGCCGATCAAGAATGTTCCCTTACTGCCGCTGGCAGTGATCTGTTGCATTTGTGGCAGTATCGGCCTCGTATTTGTATGGCGGAGGTGCGGAAACAATTATGTGTGGATGAAACGAAATGTAATTTTGTGAGTACTCTTCCAGTCTATCGGCTGCAGTTTTGACTAAACCCGTAAAGTCCGGAAGTGGCTAGCTCTACCGTGGGTTTGCTCAACACCATGATCAATGTCTACTCTGTCCGCGGTGGCTATTGGTCTGTGACAGCCAAGATTACTCTCGCCATGAACGTTCAATCATTAGTAATTATGCTGGCGCTGTTCGTGGAATATGACTACAATATCATGGAGAGAGTCAACCTTTTCTGGGGTAGGTGTACGGGGCAGGCTTGAGGGCAAACCGATGAAGTACGATCGTGTATGCCAGAGGTCGGCAGGGCATCAACTCTACATCTCAGACCGAAGCTTACTCCACAACACGTATTTTAATCTATGATTCCATAGTCCATATCAAACACGCTACGAGGCAGGTAACGACAACACAGCCACGATTGATGGAAAGCTTGATTTCGATCTCATCGTTGACTATCGTCCATTTTCGAATCAAATTTGGTAATTGAAATCTATCTAACTACTCCGATGTTGAACGCTTTGCTCCTATTCTGGCACTTCATCACAAAATCAGGTACAGTAGCTGAGGTGCATCACACCTTCGTCAGGGAAAGTTCTCAAAGAACTAGCGTGGGCTTTTTGTACCTTCGAACCACGGGAGGGCAGCTATCATCGCTGGATTCATGCTGTCGTGTCATTGCTCGTGTAACACGACGGGTTGTGGTTTCTGGCATCTCTACTCGCTTCATGGATGCATCGTTGTTGGACAGTTCTGCGGGCAACGGTTGAGTCAACGACGTGTTCATTTCAGCCTCTTCGTGGAAGTAATGATGAACTTCGAGGACAAAAAGCTTCTCCAGTGACTCCCCATCTGGAAACACACTTTTCAGATGAGATTGACACGCTGGCCGGGAACAAATCTTGGTCAGTACGCCAGTCTCACGACGTCGGCCGGACCGAGCCTTCCCACAAAGAATGCATCTTGGACGTAGTTCACGCGGTCCTGGAATTGCTTGGGCCCCGAACATCGCTCTGACGAATTCAGAGACCTTACGATCGTTGTTCAACATTTTGGAGGATGACTGCTCTCAATTACGAATTGAGTGTAGGAGGAAGTCTGGTCACGGAGTGTAGGAAATAAGATTTGTGTTAGAAAAGCCAGGGGATCTTTGGTTGGGTTTCACGGGGTTGTTGAAGTTCGATGTCAGCTGTGGTCGACCTACTCTGATTTATAGCAAGCCGCCAAAGTCTTCGAAGCTGGTTCGATTTTGGAACGTTCTAAAATTGGCTCGCCGAGATCTATTAATATTCATCTTTCGATCTATTTTCATCCCAACTCCCCTTCAGGGCGTCAGTGGCAGCATATAAATGCTCGATCCCTTCCTCGTGAAGTTGACTCACCATATCCCATAACATCACCATCATGAAGACTTGCAACCACACCCAGTGGCTGAGCGCTTGCAAGCAGGGCTACGAGGTCGCCCTTTTCGAGTCAAGTAGACCACGACAGCTCCTTGATCGGGTTACAGATCCCGACGAGGCGCACCCGAGTCTCCTTACGTTTGTGGGAGACCGGACCAAGGTCGTTGCCTTGGAAAAGATCTTTGGCATCCGGCGGAGAAGAATCTTCAAAAGTAAGCAGCATGCTGGCGACGTGAACTTGCATTTGGCGACAACTTCCGAACTCTCCAGCCGACCCATCTTGGTGGCCGAGTGCTCCCTCAGCACCAATAGTTTCCGGTCCCACGCGCCGACTTTCGCCTGTCACGATCTCAACAGGTTGCCCTTAGAAAATGCAGAGATGCACAGTCCCGAGAAACTGGAGCAGGCCATGCTGGGTCGTCTGCTGTTGCCATTCACTGATCTTGTTTGTTTTTTTGCTTCCGACTTGGGAGGCTTCGCGACCGTGGCCCGCCATCTCGCTGAGTGGCTATGCGTTGGTGATACTACCACGGTGCCGCCCATAACGAAGCCGACAGTCGTGATCGTCACGGACAAGATGCCGCCTACCATCCAGCGGGAGAAAGAAGCTAGGAAAGCCTTTCTGTGGCTGCTCAAGGAGGAGACCATCGCAGATCCGTTCGACGTGATTGCCGACGTGGACGTGATTGCCATTCATCCTTCCCGTGCTTTCAGATCTTCGCCCAATTGGGCTCGGGTCAAAAGTCGCTTGCTGCGAGCCTCCAACGGTGCACGAAAACACAGGAGCGAGACGCGTACCCTTTATTCCATGACCCATTTCGTGGCCTTCACCGAGGCGGCGTGTAGGCACTTTGCGGGACCCGTCACGGACCCGTTCAATTTCGTTCAATCATCTCGTGTGCGAAACTCTCCTACTGCAACTTTGACGCGACATCTGGCACACTTCATTGGCCATTGCACGACGCCCGAAGAGCTGGTCAGCTTTGCTGCCCCGGTGATTGCGTCGAGCTTTCTTCTGGACAGCTATCCTCCCGACTGTCATGGTGAGTTCTAAGGGCGGAGCGATCGACCACGCTAATTTGTAACAGAGTTCGACCCCCGACATGTCTTCCCGGTGATATATGAGCAAGCGCTTAGCGATGCGCTTGGCGAACGTGTGATCTCGTTTCCCTCGTCACGAGATATAATCTTGCGTACTGGAATCCTGAACGTGGTCCAGACCCATTTATATGAATATTTTGAAACCCTGACTACGTCATCCACATCTTCCAGCGCCAGCATTCACCTGGCCAACCTTCGGAGATTCCACGACAAATGGCGCCACGTGCATAGTGAGGTCACCTGTCTCTCTTGCTTGAACCGAGATCCGCAGTATGGAATGCCGTGTGGCCACATGCTGTGTGAGCCTTGTGTGCAGATTTACGGCAACGAAAGCGAGCCGTGGACTTATCGGTTTGGTTCTTGCCTGTTTTGCATGGCCGAGTGGTCGGAGGACATCGTCGTCGGCGTGAAGCCCCCCACGCGTGGCGTGAGTATCTTGTGCCTTGATGGAGGAGGGACTCGTGCAATCATTCCGTTGACGGTGATGAAGCGGATCCAGGACCGGACAGGCCTGTCCCTCCCGATCCAGAAATACTTCAAGCTGGTCGCGGGTGTCAGTTCCGGTAAGGTGAGTCCGCCGTTTGCCAGAGAGTGGAAGCTGACTTGATGTGCCAGGGAGTTTGACGGCGTTGTCCATGTATCACAAGGGGTGGCCTCTCGAAAAGTGCATCAATGCGTTTTTTGACTTGGCCCAATCTTCATTCAAGGACGAAAACCTCTCCGGCATCTCTTTCATCTCTCGTTTAACGAAATTGTTCCGACTTTACGCCCAAGACGGCCTGTACCGGCCGGAAAGTATCGAGTTGGTCTTGAAAAACCTCTTCGGGAGAGATACGACAATGTCCGATTGTTCCTACGCCACACAGATAGGAGCAAAGATATGCGTCCTTGTGGCGACGGTGTTGAAGAACCCATCATGTCGCATGTTTACCAATTACCACCAGACCAGGGAGTCGGATCGGAGGCTTGGTAGGTCCAGCTGGCCCCAGGTCTTCACATCGTGTGCTCTGACCAGCTTCTCAGATACAGACCCAGCCAGCGATCCATCCTGTCGAAATGTTCCGCTTTGGGAAATGTGAGTAGCTCGCCTTCGACATCAAATGCAACAGCTGACCAGACCAGTGCCAGAGCCGCATCTGCCGCCCCAGTGTAAGTCTTCCAGACCTGATCGTGGCAGTCTCGAGTCTCACGTCGTGCCTCAGGTTCTTTCCCACCACGCATATCACGGATGTCGGTACATTCCAAGATGCGGGTCTCCTGGTCAACGACCCCATCGCCACGGCTGTTTCGGAAGCCGCCACGATCTACCCGTCAACACCAATCGACTTGATCCTGTCTCTGGGGACCGGCAAGATTCCGGAAGCGGAATATGAGCAACCAGCCGAAGTCACCAAAGCGCCACCTCAAGCTGCCATCCGGGTACGAGATCTGCTCTGGGAGAAGACGAGAGATCGTCAGGTCAAACAGGCTTTTGCGCAGCATCCGCAGTATCATCGACTGGACCACGAGGTGAGCAAGGACTACGCCCTCGACAATATCAATGATATGGTTGCGCTCAAATCAGCAGTTGAGAGTGACGCTTCCCTTTCGGATTCGATTGGCCAAGTGGCGGAGCGTGCCGTCGCCTCTTTGTTTTACTTCGAGCTTGTAGCCCTGCCAGTACGGTGGAACAGTGAGCATGGCCACGGTCGCATTCTTTGCTCCTTGCCGGGATCAGACCCTGAGTTTGGAATCCTAATTTCCCAGCTTTCGTCCAGTCAGGTCCAGTTTTACCTTAATGGTATTCCGATTTCTGAGCTGTGGGAAAACCGGGATTTTCTCGACCAAGATGGAAACTTTTGCAAAGCCGTCAAATTGCAACCGAGCGAAAGAATCAGCATTTCGGTCCGCGTCGGAGGAGATTCGGCACGAGCCTGGGAGATCAGTGGTTCCCCGTTCACGGTCGCCGACCTGATTCGAGCACAGGGTCTGAATGCTTGCTTTGGAAATGAGCGTCATCGGAAGAGGAAAAGGTCGGCAAGTGGGGAGATCTGTCCAGCGAAACGGGTAAAGCGTTGATGTGTTCTTTGTGACGATGGAGGAGAGCCAACTGCTGAGGGATTTATCATCGATGGGGTGGATTGCGCGCAAACAAGGCCCAGAATGCCACGATCACAGTCAGTTTTCGTGATACTGGTTTCCTATTTTTGTAGAATGCAGCCCTCATTTCGTGGTTCCAGAAATCTTTCGCTTGAAGACGTGATCACCGACCAGATGACATTATATCTGTCGATAACCCCGAGGAAAGTGTATCTTGACAAGCTCGACGGTCTCTCTTCCGTTGTCAACGTCGACTTCGAAAAGAGTTGACTCCGGTAGATGTTGGCCAAAACACATCAGAAAAGGGTTAATTCACATCAGCCACATGTCCATCTCCTCGTCAAAGGTGTAGATCTTGGACTGATCCATATCAGCGGTCGGCTCCAGTGCGACCAGACGTGAGCTTGTGAGGTTCGGGAGAGTCGAACGCCACAGTACTTGGTCTGGTTTCCACCCTGGGGGCACGAGGGATCCGGGAGGCCGCGCCACGGCGATGATGCGGCGCATGCGTCGTCTGTTGCGCTTGGAGATATTCACCTGAAATACAGATTCACCGCCACCATGGAGTCCCACTTCGAAGATGTTTTCACCGTACAAAAGATCTATAGTTTCTTCGCTAATTTGCTTCGACACCATCAAAAGACCGTTATTGCTTCGCTGCATGTCAGGCCTCACAAGATATGAGGCATCGATCCGCCCCTGTTGGATAGGTTTTTCTGCCTCCTCAGGGGCTTGATAGTTGCCGCCCGCATCTGTATACTGAGTGTTGCCATCCTCTTGCCTCATCTTCTTCCTCGCTTCCGTCTTTTTCCTCAGTCTCAGAACCTGGAGCTGATTCAACCTCAAAATGGGGCCGCCAGCCGGACGCTTTTACAAGCTTGTCTCGCGGGAAACAATGATGGAAGATCTCGAGGCGCACTTCAGCTGGAAAATCGAGCAAGCCGATGTGTTGAGGCAGTGATGTCTGTGATGAAGGTGGACTGAGCTTTGCCTTCTTCTGTGGCCTAGGATCAAGGCACAGAGACATTCAAGAGAATTTGTTCAACACGAGTGCAATGAGTGTGTGGCCGACGTTTCCTCAACGATAAATGACAGCGCCAGCAGATGGTGAGGCGCAGGGACAAGTGCGAGGAATGTCAAAGTTAAATTGAGCGCGTACGGTTCCCGGTCAAGACTAGCGTAGCATGGCGTTGTCAGCTATCGCAAGGGTATAGCTTGTGTGACCGCACCCGAAACTCTAATCAGGTAATCCACCTGTCGATCTAGGTCGCACCATAACCCGGTCTCTTACGACCATGCCCTTGCCGGTCCCACCCCCACTCGAAAATACAGCCTCGACCAGTGTCGGTCTCCCAGTCTAAACATATTCAATGATCTTCCCATTCTCCACCACAGGTAAGCGCTCCAGACCTAGCGTTGGTAGTTCGAAAGCTCCGAATTTCTAATTCAGGACCTTACCTATGTTTTACCCTCCAGCTTTGGAAAACCACACCTGTCATGCATTTCGTTTAAATATTCGGAAGCAGCTTTCGGCTCTTATGTCTCCCCATAACCAATTCAACCATGCAAGTTTTCGCTGTTCTTGGCTTTGTCTGTACCCTCGCTCCCCTCTTGTTCTCCTCTCTATGCTTCTTCGCAGGCTCTGGCAGGTGGTTTTTACAGCAGGGGGAGCTGATGACTGTAAGTTTTGTTCGTGTCGGACGGCAACAAACAAGAAATCTAACTCCAGAAAGCTCAACATCTCACGCATTGGTCAAACACCGCTGTTTGACACAAATGATGCCAATGGAGACTTTCTGGGTGATTTGACGAACGCCGCGAAAGGCGACGTCAATAGCCTGTTCGGCAACCTGACTTCTGATGTCGTCGAAGAACTTGGTTTACCTGACTTCTTCACAATCTATCTCCGTGGCTACTGCAGCGGGATGTATTCGCCGAGTGCGTCGGCCGGCCACCCGGTGCCCAGATTGATGAACTGCACAAATCGTTCTACTATGTTCAGCTTCAGTCCGACAAAGATGATGGAACACGCACTTCCACACAACATAACCCTTAGCAACCTACACTGGCCGTCTGCTATCCAAGATTCCGAGCGAGCTCTTCAAGCGTTTAGTACAGTGTTAAGTCTTTTCTACTTACTGAGTCTTTTTTCCATAGGAACCGCAGTCCTTTTGGCCGCTTGGAAGACGTGTTTTCACGGCGTGTTATCCGCGTTATTGATTCACGGTATTGATATGGTAAGTCGCCCTGAAAGATCACAAAGTACCAAATACTGACCCGCTTGCGCTCAAGTTTGCTCTTTTTGCCATCACCATGACTTCAATCTTCTCCACTGTGGTCATCTGGAAAGGTGTCGACTTAATTAACACGGCCGGGGCTGTCATCGGAATCGCGGCGCAAAAAGGACTCCTGTTCTTAGATTTGACATGGGCGGCTACAGGATGTATGCTTCTCGCCACGATTGTTTTGTTTTTGTAGGGGAGAGATTTGGGTTCCTCTCTGTACAACGGCGTTCGACGCGTTCGAGGCGTTGGCGGAGGTTTGTGAAATCATTAGTTTCCAGAGATTGGACGCAGCTTGATCTGTCGATCTATCGTGACCAGAAATGCCTTCGTGAGTCGATCTTGATATCTGCTCTGCGTGTTCCTGAATAGATTGCTTTCACCTTGGATGCAACACCGCGCTGAGCCAGGTCCACAGACTCTCTTTTTTCGCTTTATTCTCTATCCGAAAACAACCCTTCCCCATCGGTAACCACCGCAGGCCATGCATTTTCAATCCATAATAGGCACTCAACACTGTGAGAATCGGTATAGGTCTCCCAGACGTGAGGATGAAGTGTGAGCGATACCCTAGATTCTTCGATGGCTTCTCCTTCGTTAATGAGCACGGTCACCCTCCCGAGTCTCCTTATTTGGTCACGAGTATCTGCGCACAAGAGAAGGCAATCTTCTCGATAATTTTGGCACAAGATCTCCTCTATCTGACTGTGATGCTGGACGCAGCGGTGCGGCACAACCACATCGATTGACAGTGACTGAAGTTTCGAAAAAGTATGAAGGAGCCTCGTACACAGGGGCACCAATTCCGCCTGAATTTGGCACATTTTCCACAATCGGTCCACAAAGGTCGCGCCTGCCAAGTCGACATCGATTGTCAAACGTCGAATGTGGGTCCCGTAGCGCCCCAGACGCCCCTGGATGCCGTCGAAAGCATCGCCACTAGGCGCTGAAATCGAAAAACCGTTTTGTCCATAGAAGATGGGTGCTCCTTCCTGGTGAATGAGACGACACGTCCGTAGTAAAGATACACTCGTGTTGGACAAGTCGGCAAGAGGAATAGTGGCATCGTGGGCAAACGCGAATTGATAGACAAGGAGCCTGACCTCAGGTGGAAATAGTAGCATACTGCCAAGACGCTGTTGCCAGAGGCACATAATCCGGGAGGGTTTTCCATACTTTTGTACCCCGTACCTATAGCAGGCAAGCTCACCACGGCCACAATCCATTAAGATCTTCGTCGCCAATGGCGAAGGACGTCCCCGAAATTCCCTGGTCCAATGCTCTCACGAATTGAAGCCGTCGTTTCTATTTTCAATCTATTCCCGGAGCTCCACAGTTGTATCTCAATACTAAGCTAGTGCTACCTTGGATTGGCCAGTAGTAGACCTTTCCGGTTTCAATGGCTCGCCGTTACTCGCCACCTTGTCTCATCCGCAGGATGTCTCGGGTCTGAAGGACGAACAAGCCCAACTGGTGTGAGATCGGGATACTCTTCGAGCTCCAAGCCTTCGCTCGGTCATGTTTATGCATTGACATAAAAGCAACTTGACTTGTGCCACACATGCCCTTATTTTCGTAAATCTACCGACAAGCGCCCACCATGCAGATACAGTACATCCGAAAACACTATACGTCTCGCTTCATGCACAAATTTTCTCTCAGCCTCATTCGACCACCCTATTTGCTTTGATGGATTCAATCTCGAATGAGACTTTCTCGGCGTGGCGATTTGTGAGAGTTTTGAAACAAAAGTACCAATCTACGAGCTTCTTTAGCCACATGTCCACCGTCGACACCTGACTTCTGAACGTTAGAACCTAAACCACTTTGAGACACGGCCACGAACGTACCTCTCGACGCTTTGCAACCTGAGAGCTGTTAGCTAGGCTTCGCGTCTTTCAGGCATGTTGGGGAACGTTCTTTTCCTGAAGTTTACCACAGACAATATCGAGCTCATCAACACGCTGCTGCAGTCGATTATTTAACAGACTTAAATCGTTTAACTGGGTCACAACATCAATTTCCGGCAGAAGTCCCTGTAATGGATACTGGGATTGTGGCAAAGTTTCATCAAAGGTCATGGCCTGTGGATCTATGCCCATATACTCAAATGGTTCGAAGACCGTAGCCGGATTGGCATTTCCTAGATCTGAGAAAGAAAAGTCGTTTTCGAATTCGTAAGTCTGTTGGGAGCTCAGGAGAGGTAGTTGGTCATCGAGGTACTCAAATTGGACGGGCTGGTAAGACGAAGCCATTCTGTGATCAACGTTGGTGTTCTTCACAAACGTTCGCTCGTCGACATATGTAGTGTCAAATGTCGACCCCCTTCGACTGCAGTTGGACTCTCTGCGTCCGATCATGTTTCTTTTTCAGAACACTGATTCCACCTTAGCCCCTGATTAGACAGATATAGACTACATGGAAGCGAGGTAGCAAAGACCCACCATTTCACCACGAACTTAGCCACCCCTGAAATAGACCCGAAACGACCAAGGTTTCTAATATCAGATACATGGAGCACGGATGTGGACAGCTGTCGGTCTATAAAACGGATGCATTCACCCATCTGTATTGCCCAGACTCAGACCTGCTCCGGTACTACTCGAAATCTCAACTCAGGCTTGCTATTTTGACACTTTAGCAAAATGGAAACTCAACACTCGTCTTCGCCGGTAAGTAGCTTGACATAGCAAACGAAGACAACAAAGACTCATCATAATTCTTCATTAGAGAATGCAAACCATTCAATCGTATTCTGTCTGCATCGAACAGAATGTCACTAGCTTGCTGGCTGCTATTGATGGTTGTCGTGTCACCTTACACCTCATGCACAAAGATCTCGTGGAGTCTGAACACTACATCCAGTATCATGCGGAGCGGAGCCGTCAGTATCACCAGGTCAGCTTGAATCTGCTCCACGAACGCGATCAGACTGCTCGAGAGACAGAACGCCTTCAGAAAAATGTCGCGGATGCAAAGCGGGAGATCCAGCAGCTTACCGAGATCAATGATGTATTGCAGAAGAGGTTGTTCGAATTGGAGTTGTCCAGGGAAGATTACACTTTGGTGAGTCGATACTCGACCTGCTGCACGTAACGAGCTCACGAACGAATAACAGGAGACCGAAGGTCTCAACACGAGAATCGCGATTTTGGAGGCCGAGCGGGTGAACACAAGCTGGAAAAGTCCAATCGGTGTCAAATTTCCGCCTCAGCAATCGGATCCACTGTCCATGAGCCCGGAATCTTCTCTTGATCTCAATACTGAAGGAACTGAGCTCGTCAAAATCATGCTTGACAGGCGAGATCTGACTGGGCCATCTGGAGACCAATAGACTGTGGACACGCACAACAAGACAAAGGGTGATGTTGAAACATGAATTCAGTCCGCGAACCTGTCTGCGTTTCAAGAGCACTGACAGCTGGGAGAGACGTTGTTGATAGGCTTTTTATGAGTTGCTGTGGGCGTCAAGTTCTGCAAGTCTTGAATTTCTTCGCATGTGGGCAAGCTCAGCTAATCGAAAATGAACGACCGAGTCCAGCGTTTCAAATACTCACGGTAAAATGTCATCATTTCCGGATCGTGACTGATCACTGGGGGCAGATAGAAGTGGATGATATGTGTGAGAAGAATACGTAAATATGAAAATTGACGCGAGTCAGGCCTATCTCTATGAGCATGGTCGATGTTGCCAATCAACTCCTTAAATCCAGCCGTCCCTTGGCTTTGTAAGCCAAGAATCTGAACTTTCATGCACTTTCTGCCCGACGCAAGAGATCTTCCAGGAACGCGAAATTACCTTGCTCTCCACAGAAAACACGGGCGGTTTCTTCTGCAACATTGGGCAAGACGTTCCACAGCTCTGGGTGTTTTATTTGGAACAGATCCACCAGAGCTCGCGTCTGCACATCGTCCAACTTGCGGTAGCTGATATGTGGTAAGTAGCTGATATCTCTCACATTGCGGATTTCCCGACTTACTGGACGTGCTGGACTCTCAATGAACTGCCCTCAGGATACATTACGTTTCTGATGAGGAACAGCATCCACAGAGGATGACTTCGCCCACAAACAGCGTCGTAGGTCAACAGGTGTGAGCCTCGGCTTCGAATCTCCTTCAGGGATTTGGACCCATTCTCTTCCTCCCGAATCCACTCTTTGAGAAGTTCTTCATAAGCCCGACCGGCAGCTCTCGGTCCTGGTTTGTTAGACTCCTTCTTCGGAGCGTTTTTGCGGCGTTTGGCTCGATTAACCTCGCCGGTATCTTCTTGATCGGCGTCTTTGAGGGCATGGTAGATGCGAGCAACACGAAATGCCGCCATGTCTTGCTTGATGCTCGCTAATTTGCGGTGGCCGTTTGCACTCGTGTAAGCCCGAAAAACGGTCCGTAGCTCCTCGCGTGCCATGCGTGGCTGGTTGTCAGAATCGTCATTGCGACTAACGTCGATCAACGATATCTCCCGACTGTACAGGTGCAGTGCTTCGTCGACGTTTCGTAGCAGATTGTCGGATCCTGTATCCAACGGATCGTGAAGCATGGCCTCCTCATACATCTGAAATGCTCTCTGAGCACCAGAATCTACTCTACCTCTCTCATCACGGACCACCGTGATCATCTCGAGGAAATCCTCTAGCACTTCGCGGCAACCCATTGCTGCAGCGAGGCGATGTAGATCCACGTTCCCATCCATCTCAGAGGCTTCGGGAGTGATAGCGCAGCTTTCGTCATACCGTTTCATGATGTCGCTGAGAAGGAGAAGCAAATATCGCTTTCTGAGGAGGTTGAAGTCCCGCAGCTCTGCTGAATTTGGGGTTAACACGGCCTCAGCTTCTTTGAGGAGGATTACACCACAGTTGTTGCCGTCGTTGTTCAGAGTCTATGTCATGTTAAATGGTGTGTCTCCCTATTGGCAGACGCTGAAGAAAGTGACTCACATTCTGATAGTCCCTGTTCCAACCCTCTGTAGCCGGGAAGATTGCGGAAAGGAACCGCTCGAGACGTCGATTTGGTCTATGGCCACCGTCGTGAATTGTAAGTCTATGGCGGCCAACGTGGACGCTGACCAACAACCAGTGGTGTTGATGTTCTAGGTACACAGGAATCAAAATGATAGCGGGGACGGTCCATCGCCGGATTCTCTTTGCTTCAGCCTTATCGTAAGCAGCAGCGAAGTCAAGCGAGTGAACAACGTGTACGTCATCACGTCCACTCGTCAACCGGTACAGGGTTTCCATGATCGCATCGTCGTTCAGCCACTCACCGGCTCGGAATCTGCTCAACGTTCGTTCGGCATCTTCTGACCTGACGGTTTTCCAGACGATCTGATTTTGGTACTGAGTACCTAGTTGCACCAAATCCTCGAGATCTTTAGCTCTCTGCCTGGCGGCGATGCTAGAGTCCAACCGTCGCAATCGCACCGCACGCTCAGGAGTGAGCATAATGGGAGTATCCTCCCGTTCCAGCCTTTGTGGTTCTGATGACGGACTGTCTGAGAGTGTCAAAATATCGCTTTGTAGAGATGGCTGGGGCCCGATATTCGAATTACTTAGTGTCTCTTGACTTTGAGAATTCTCATTGAAATCTGCTGGGGCTGATGAGTCAATTTCAGGTTCTAAAGTGAACGGTTCTGTCGCCGGTGACTCATTTCGATGGTGATCTTGCGGATCGTCGTCATTGTGCTCTTCTGCCGTCGAATTTCCGTCGTCCGGCTTGACGCTACTGGAGGTCATATCACCGTTCGAAGCATCGTCAGGTACTTCTGGAGATGCGACTACAGGTCTCAAAGGCGGATGTGGACGGAGAATCGCGACGTTTGGTCTCGAGATGACGTGTCCGGGAGAGCTCTCCCGCGACACAGCCGACTGCGACGTCGAAATACTGGCGGCGCCTTTAGTGGGAGAATTGAAGAACAGATTCTGCGACGAACCGCCCGACTCACTCGCGTTGTCATGAAGATTTAGACTGCCGAGACCGCCGATATTACTCGGATCCTGGCGATTATTGATCTCTGCCAAAGAATTGGTCTCATGACGGACTTCAAAAGTGCTTACGCTCGAGGGAGTCAAGCGTTTGCCGTCTTGGAGGCCGTCACTCGGGATGGTTTGGACTTCTGCTTCCGCCGATGTGCCACGGCTCGAGATGTCTGACTCCGCTGTCGGCCAGAAGTATGGTGTCTTGGGAGCGTCCTCCTCGGGGTCTTCGCGCGGTGGAGAGCAAAAGTCGATGACAGAAGGCGGCTGGGTATTTCCGCCAGGTCTTTTATCCCCGAAGACCTCGACGGTCTGATGGTCCCATCCAGAGAAAGATCCGACTCCGTGGTTGGTCATTTGTTCCGTTGGCAGAATCTCTAGTGGCGATGGACTGAAGTTTGCCACCGACTGGCTGACGGTTCCAATGAGAGAGCGGGACATCTCGCATTTCCAATTCCCTTCCTTGCAATCCACGTACTTGGGCGGCCACACCCATACTGAGTCATATAAGATCATTGTCTCCGTCAGATTTGCACCTAACTTCCACGCGTAATGGTAAGCCTGATAGTCTGTTGTGACCATCTCTCCAGGAACTTGCACGAAGACACTGAAGTCGATCTTCCAAGACTCGAGCGTGGACGGAGGGATAATGACCTCCTCGTGGCGAATATACTGGCTGCATTGTTGTTCCAAGCCAAGGTGGTCATTGAGACGTGCTTCTAGTATGAACGAATGTCTCGGCGAGACAACCAGCCATACGATATCATGACCCCGCCAGAGTACGGTCGCGGACTGGAGATCTGCGTTGCTCTTCTGAAGGAAGTCGAAAGATTCGCCGTTGCTGCGGCAAATCAGTCTGGGTTGAAGGTCTCTTGCATGTTGCCGAATTTGGGCAAGGGCGTCATCCGAGATTGGGACGGTGTCTGGCAATCCCAGCTCTGATCTCGTCTGTGGAGCAAGGTCATTGAGTATAAAGTAGTCCATTTGTTTCTTCTCAGTGGCAGCATATTGGGCCAATGTCTTTTCCAGTGCCTCTGTCAAGGTCATGTCTGAGGAAGCGCGAGAGAGTGTCAAGGGATCTTTCGCCGAAAGGGAAGGGACGACCGCCACAGAGTCTTCAACACTCAACACGTCTGTGGTGCCTCGTACCACATTGCCTTCACGCACGATCCATTGTCGTCGATGCTGACCCACGGTCGAGACGTCGAGAGGTGCGAGGGAAGGTAGGGGCTCGCCGACGACGCGCTTTCGGAAACCTCGAGAGATTTCCTCATGGGACCACGGCGACAAATCTTGGAAAGAAAGACCTGCCATCGTCGTAGACTTGACAAGTGGAGAGTCTGCCACGATTTCGACAGTGATGGGAGCGTATTGTAACAGGTCTGTCTGTACGGGATTTTATAGGAAATGAAGTAGCACCACAACCACTCGATGGGAATTTTCTTTCTTTCGAGGCAATCAGAAAGTTTTCTCATAGAGCAGCGTCAGAAGCTAGCCTGGGTATGGAGCTCCTGTCCAACAGATGGGCTCAATCAGTGTCCATACGGGCGGCAGCTGTGTCGCACTGGGTCTCGTTTTGGGTGTGAATGGTCGTCCCGGAGAAAGAATCGTCTGGAATTTGCGTAATCTAGAGCGCTACAACGCCACGGTGTCAACTTGGAGGTCTCGAAAGCAAATGTGAGGCACTGGGAAGGAACTCCGTGGAAAAGTCATTGTGACGGCCTCCATGTCAACCTGCGGGAGAGGTCGCACAAATCGAGGCCACAGAGAGCAGGGCACGGGCGAATGCGCGACTCCATGAGTAGAAAGTCCAGGATGGTGGTTCCACGTCACATTCATCCTCATGACCAGAGGCGCAAAGAATGAGCTCAGACTCAGTTTGTGGGAAAAGAATTTTGCGGTTGCATGAAAGGGAAGGACATCTGAAAGATGACCGGGTAGAGTCGCCTCTGAGAAGTAGTCATCGAGCCGCCCTACCGACACCGGCTGCCTTCAGGGTTAGGTCATCGAAAGTTACCATTGCCAACTGACGCTGACCAGGTCAAGGCCGAGGTCATTTTGTGATCACACCAAAGCAGAGATGGACGGAGCCGCCGGCCGCGAAAAACGACCATATGCTCTGCTAGACAAGGCGACTATCCCAGCGTAGTTATGGTTGGCCTCTGGTAGACCTGAGTCACTTTCAGAAGCGGGCGTGAATCCCGTCTTTCGGAAATCGAAGAAGGAGTAGGCAGAACAAACCTGAAGCCAGGCCTGCCCCTCGAGTTCTGATCGTTGCTCCGCTGCCGATCATGGTGATACTCCGTCTCGGATGGTGTGGTTGAGTCGCAGGCCCCTGCCTAGTTCGTCTCGATTAGCGCGAGACAGTTCGCTTGCTCTCAGGCGAGTGAGATAGGGAGTGACTTCACCAAACTTTATTTAAGTGGCATCCCCTGCATTGCGTGATGAACAGGTTTTTAGACATACGCGTTCCAAAAAAGCTCGAAAAGCTTCGTGTCTAACCAGGTCAGCCGCTCCTCTGCCTCCCTATTTCTCTGCTCATTCGAGTTTAGACCGCAAGGTGATTGCGTACAGAACGTGCAGGCATGAACGGAATTGTTACATTAGTTCACTAGCCTCGGCGCGTATTTTCGGCAGTCAAGTTCAGCCTGTGGATACGTCTAAGCGCCCCCAACGGAAGTGGGGAATCGACCCTGCCACGACAAATGACAGGGAGCGACTGACGCCGGTGATCCGTTCTGCCCCGCCTCTGTCCCAGATTCACCTTCGTCCGACGTTGAGAAGCGCAACCGTGGATCCCTACATCCAGCGTGTTAAGTAACATTTGCTTCGAAGGAATTGATGGAAGTGGACGTCCTGGAAATTTTCCAGCACAATCTTCCTTACTCTGAAGGTCGATGGGAAGGGTTACAAATGGGGACATTTTGGACTATATCAGCTTCATCGTAAGCAGAGAGGTACAGGTCGGTTACTTCGTACAGCACTCGTGGTTGCCATCTCTAAACACCCGCAATGGACAGTTTGCCTACAGAAAATCCGTGGATTTCGCAAAATGATGGACAGTCTGACTCAATTTTTGACTTTACGACCCCTCTCGATTTTACAACTCGGTTGCCAGGGTACCAACCTGGAAGCCAACCGACATCTGTCCCACTGGCAGGGCCGAATTATCAATTCAGTACCTCATCGAGCCTGATAGGGCCCGTCGTACAGACCTATCAAGCACCTGTGAGCCTGCCGCAGATGGTGCAGATGCCTTTTTCGCACTACATGATTCCTTCAGGACCGTCGCAACTTCCCGGTTTATCGACCTCGTATCCCACCGTTATCCTTTGCCGTCTATGCGGGCAAGTCACAGGGACGGCCGCTGTCACTGCCGTATCACCTGTGGTATTGAATGGCAACTACAATATGATGGCTCCTCTTGACGGGCAGCGGCAATGGTGACGCTTCAACGCCCGCAATGTCCTCACCCAACAAAGTCGACTGTCAACGATGAGCGGAGCGGTAGAGAAGCAAAGCAGCTGCAAAGGGTGAGCAGATCTTTTCAAGTCAAGGTGTTGCTGTTACTGACTACGAATGACAGCGTCAAAGCCACCGTATGATACATCGTAGACACTTGCTCTCGATGCCTTTGACCCGGCACCTCTTCACCCCGAACCTCACACCTCGAAAGAAATCCATGACTAAAACGCCTGTGTAAGGCGAAACAATAGAAGCTCTGAGATAGCCTGGCCTTCCAAAAGAGTGTGCTCATATTATTTGACAAATCAATCTACGCTTTGCTAAACCTGAGGAGACGCCTGCACTCCAGAACGCTCAAGACACTGCCAAAACCTGGCTTGATCCCGCAATGAATTCATCGACCCATACTCAGCAGACTCATCATGCGCTCCATCTGTGCGGCCATCGTGCGCTCCATCTGCGAGGCCAGTGTGTCGATTTTCATGCCCAAGTTTGCGTTCGACGATTCATAGTCTAGTCTTATTTCTTCCAATCTTTTGTTGATGACTTTCTGCCGGCTTTCCATTGCATCTAGGCGTCTGAACCCGTCGTCCGACAAACTGCCGCTACTGCTCCGCGAAAGGCTTCTTCTCCTATGAGGATCATAAGTCGACCGTGCCGTCTCGCGGTGCCTTGACCGTTCTCTAATTCTGTGTGGTTCTGCACGTATGTTGTGTGTATCGTAATACTCAATAGATTTGGCGTGCCCTGGTCTCTTCGCAACTTTCTTCCATGGTATCTCCTCTCCGATCTCCAGAAAGAAGTCTTCAATCTTCCCATCGGCCCTTGATCCCCAAATTTGTGTGAAGCCAGTTCGGTTCATTAGTTTTTTGGAAGCGTCTTTCCACCTGGCCCAAATCGCGATCGGGGGATGTATTTTCGAACTATCGCTGGACACCGGGGTGACCCCGAGGATTTTGTCGAAGTTTGCCCGATCTCTTCGGGAATAGGAGTTCATCTTAGTCCTGATGTCGACTTGCTCGGACTTGGGTATCTCGTACAGATATCCGCGCGTGGCTCGCTCTCCCAGGTCGACGTCGTCTGCAAAGTCGATGGGGTTGATTCGTCCCTCCTTCTCGACCACAAATTTACATCGCAACATAGACTTCACTCCGCCAAGTGCATCAACTTCAAACGGTGCCATTCCCAATATCTTCTCTCCTTGTTCCGTCAAGCCAGGACGCCATGCGCTCACGGTCTTTGAAGAACCCTGTCCCGAAGACGAATTTGCTTCACGACCCTTACCCTGGTTTTTGGAGGTGTTTGATGACTCTCCATGACCGTGGTTGAAAGTATCTTGGGCACGCCCTTTACCCTTGTCCTTGGACGAACCAGATTGTTGATTACTCTGGCTCGCACGGTTGGCCGAGCTGGACGACTCTCCTGCACTTCCTCTAGATGGCCTTGGTGCTCGTCCCTTGTCCTTCTCTTTCGGGAGGGGAGGAGACGAGGCCGCGGAAGAACCACTGAACTTGCTCTGCCACGCGGCTTTCTCCTCGGCTTGTTTTTCGGTCATATTTCGCATTTTCTCTCGAAGCCCATCCGGGATGGGCAAAATCCAATCATCCGGGTACGAATTTATCCTCTTCGTCCTTTCCATCTGCTTTTCTAATTCTACAATCGTTCTCACCGGTTGCTCTTCGTCTGGATTGGCTTGATAGTGACCCAATGCAGCCTTGAGGTGGTCTCTAAGTCCTGCGAAGACTCGGTCTTGGATGAAGTACTCTTCCTTGCCAGTGATCCCATCTTTCTTATTCTGGGCATCGATCTGCCGATTAAATTCCTCGATTTTCTTTCCGCTAGCTCGATCACCGTCCAAAAAGCTGTTGACAAACTCAGTAGCTTGCCGGTATATTGCCAGCCGAAAGTCATCTGGCTTCTTGGGTGCTGTGTCGTTGTCTTCATCCTGATTGCCTCCATCGTCCTCTTCGTCGTCGTCGTCATCATCATCATCATCAGTGCTCCAGGCATTGTCGGCGAACTCTTCGCCGAAGTATGTTTTTGCATCTTCGAGTTTTCCCGACCGCTTATAGTTACTGCGATTCTGGTCGTATTCTCTCCGAGTCGCCCTTTGGCTAAGGATTTGACACGCTTCTGAAATTCCTAAGATCAGAGTCAGCAATACAAGCACTTCGTCATCCATCTGCCAAAAGGTATCTCACTTTGAAATGCTTTTGTAGTGTCTGGCACCTCGCTTTTGTCGGGATGAGTCAAGATTGAAAGTTCCTTGAAAGCTCTGCGGATCTCCTCCGTCTTGGCTGACTCCTCAAGGTCAAGTACTTTGTAAAAGTCCAAGTCTGGGCAGTTCAACACTCTGTTCACTACTGCACGCTGTTTCTTGGTGTGCTTTTCGCTCCTTTTCTTGCTCTTGCGTGTTGCCTCCTCGCCATCCCGGCCGTCATGAACACCGGAGTCGTTCGGTTTTTTCTGGTGCTCGTCGTTGTCTGTTTTGGGAGGCACTCCTTGGGTGTCGGCTGCATTATCCATGACCTTATCTTTCGGACTTTCCGGGGGGAAAATATCCCTACTTTGACTGTTGACCACTTTTTCACCATTATTCGGTCCGCCTGGGACGCCTCCAAGCTGTTGAAGCTGTGGATAGTCAATTTGAGCCATGTTGCGATGTTTTAGGATGTCTGTTGTGTAGTCGCGGAACGAATTTTGTGTAGGTTTTTGAATTGATTCTCTGAGCTTCTAGTTTTTTTTTATTATGCCTTTATTTGTTATGATAGTAATGTTATGAGGATTGTGAGAGAAGATAAAGCAGATACAAGAAGACACAGTAAGGTTCCTCTTATAGTGTTTCCATTACCATGGTCGAGGACTTGTTGTCGAGCCTCAAACACCGAGAATAGCAACAATGTTTCTAAATTTACCAGAGCATGTATGTATGTACCCACCGATCCCAGCGAGAATGGCTATTTTGGGATTCTCTGGAGGCAAGACTCCCAATATAAGATAGCCAATCTGCCACCAGACTCAAGTACCTTTCCGCAATCAACTCCCAATCCTCAACGCTCATCCCGTGTCTTGTCCATCTACAGCAATCAGACGCTGGAAAAATGAGGCTCCCAATCCCATTGAAAAGCAACATGACGCCGCGGCACGCACCATTTGCCAATGCGACAGCAAGGCCGAATCCACCTGAAATCGAAATCGAAATCAAGGGAAATTCCAGCTCTCTGACAGTCAATATCACGCTCGAAGGCGGCGACGAGGTCGGCCACGTTTCTCAACCTGGGACGAATCTGCCATGGGGGATATTTCCCACCGCGTCAGGGCTCAATTCCACTTCACCCTCAATCGCTCCGATTGCGACCGGTGTTTCGACTAATTCTTTGAATCTATCTTCCACAGATGGCGCCCTTCCTTCGTTGACTTCCAGCGCGTCCGTGACAGCTTCCAGTCCCACTGCGTCGACGTTGTCGACGGTGTCAACTAGCTTGACTAGCATCTCTCCGGGCCTGACCGACGCAAGCCCATTCAGCAACACTTCGTCCAACGTCTCGGTCCCTTTGATCGTAGTCATTCTTCGTACCATTTTTGGTTGAGCATGTTGAGAGGTTATGGGGAGTCATTTGCCTGCATTGTTATTCAATTTCAAGTTCATAGCCGATAAAATAGTTAGCCCTAATACACAAATTAAGCTGTCGTTCCGTCTTCAGTCGCTACTTCTGACATTTCCCCCATACTGTAGCTTTTAATGGCAAACCCTAACATCAAGCCTGCCGCGCTGGCTGCCAGAAGGGTCCAAAAGACGCCACGAAATCCATGCACATATGCTTGCAAGATAGCTTGTGTGGTCGGGTCGGCCACGTCCATGCTGTGCAATATGTATACGTAGGCTTCTGCATTCCTCGCGATAAGGGTAGGCAGCCCGACCTGCTGTAGTTGATGAGCCATCCGGTTCTCAAACACATTGCTTCCAATGGCCACGCCTACCCCCATCCCGAGGCTGCGGCAAGAGGTGTACATACTGGCGGCTTGTCCGGCTTTGGCGACCCCAGCGGACGCTTGAACGCTGAAATTCACGGCGGACAGCAAGAATCCGTTGCCGAGGCCGAAAACCAGGAAAATCGTGATCCAGACGTACGAAGATGTCGATACGTCCAATAATAGAAGAAGTCCTGACCCCAGTATGGCGACAATCCAACCTGACCATAAAGCCCATCTGTACCGGCCAGTATAGCTGATGAAATGGGACACCACCGCTGAAGCGGGCAGTAATGAGCACGAGATCGGCAATAGGCAAAGGCTGGACTGCATGGGCGTCCGGAGGCGAACAGACGCAAAGTAGAAGGGGAGATAGTACAGGGCGCAAAGCAACTGCCCGACTTTGTTAGCTGAAACAACACACAAGTTGTCGGGAAAACCTACGATGAGGCCATGGAGAAAGGCAGACATATACCCGACCACAATCGAGCGATTATGGAACACTGAGTCCGAAAGAAATGGGTATGCTGCAAAGCTCCGCTCCCACACGGCCGTCGACAGAATTCCGAAACAACCAACAATGATGGGACACAGAGTCCATGCGCTGGTCCAGGAGAAGTTCAAACCACCCCAAGATAGTCCGACCAGGAGACTGGTCGTGCCGACGATGAAGAAGGCCCCTCCAACCCAATCTACACGCGATAGCGAGCCCCAGAACGAGATGGGAGGATGTGTCGCATCGATGAAGAACGGCACCAGGACGAGGATGATGCCACAGATGGGCAGGTTGATCCAAAATACCCAGTGATATGACGCTCGTGCGGTCAAGCCGCTTCCGACGAATGGTCCGACCACACTGCCGATGGCCCAAATGAGAAGTATCAGGGAGAACCACTTTGGTCGCTCTCTCAGTGGAATATTCAGCCTGGCGAAAGTGCGCTGGACGAGCGTGATGGATCCACCTCCGCCGACGCCCTGTATCGAACGACCGGCCAGGAGGGTTGGAAACCTCGTGGCGAGACCGCAGACCATTGACCCGACTGTGAAGAGCAGAATTGAGTGCCATAGTAGCGCCCTCGTTCCAAAGAGCTCCGCCAGTCCTGCGACTATGGGTTGAGAGACAGCGGATGAAAGCAGATACGATGTACCGGCCCAGAATGAATCACTCGTCGAGCCATGGAGTTCTTTGGCGATGACCTAGTCCAGGGTCAGCGGGATGAACTTTCCCCTAAATGGCACGCGACACACCGGAAGAATCGTGACCAAGACGGTGGAGTCAAGAGCGGTCACGAACGACGCGATCGATAAGATGGCAAAAACAATTCCATCTTTCCGCGTTGGTTTCCAGGTTGGAGAGCTCCGGACTCGGACCACATCGGGTGCCATCGCAGTTCCCTGTTGGCGTGTTGGCGGTAAGAGCCTGGCTGAAGATGGCACATTTTTTATACTGCTGAGCCTGCGTGATTTAGGGCCGGAGTAGGTGGATGCCGAGAGCACGTCGAAAACCTCAAGCGTCATACTGCTCCTCTGAGTAAGAGAGACGGTCGACTGGAAGGTAGGTAAAGCCGACCGCCCTGATCTTCTCAGAATATGCAACCAGCTGTGATTCCCACGTGCTAAGATAGCGAGATTCCAATTGTCAGTTCCTTGGCATGAGGAAAGAAATCCTGGTACCCGTGGGAAAGGTACTGTGCAGAAGCTGGTCTGTCTTGTGAATTGGCTTGCCGTGTTGCTGTACGCTTTCGGAAGGAAACTCTTGTTGAGGCTTGGTATCTGCTCTTGGGGACGAAGATAGCCAGCAGGAAAGCAAGTGCAGATGGTCACGTGCGGGGACAGCCAAGGGACGAAGCATCAGATCGCGACGTTTGATCTGCCTAGAGCCTTGTTGTGATTTCGCCCTGCTACACAAGAGGAGAGTAAAGTAAATGAATGCCACTAATCCGTCTTGACTAGTTAAAGCCTACATTCAGCTGAATCAAGATACAGCAAGCCACAGCTGACAATCTCCTTTCCTTAAGTTGGAAAAAGGTGTGATCAGCCATACAATACAGTACAAGGGCAAAAGATCAATCAATATTGACCGTGGCTCATAGATTGACGATCCACGTCGCGCTCAATCTGAGGCTGCGTTCAACCGCTCATGTTTCTCATTTATTTCTTCGGAGAACCATAAGGGACGGTCTTAACACGGCTCGACAGCCAAAGCGGTAGCTGGGGCCACGTTCTTTATTCCTATTGACAACCGGCGATCTCTAATTCTGCTTGACATGGAGATACGGCACAATTAAGGTGGCTTTAACAGGCAGATACTATCAATGACTCAACGTCGAGCAAGGTTTCACCATATACGAGCATGTGATCTCTGATCCTCGACCATGCGCCGCATGCAAAACCTTCCGCCCTGTACTCCGCGCATTTCTGTGCTTAGCTCACTTTCGGCACGCCTGGATTGTTGATGCTTGAAGAGCTAGACCGTATCAAAATCCTGCATTATGCGTGTTCATACCACTTTGCAAGCCTTTTTTTTTGGAGCGTGTAGGCTGGTTCATTTCAATACAGATGTTTTCAATTGCGGCTTCACCCCTACAAACACACAAAGTTATTCGAGACCCACAATTCGACCCACGTGCCGTGAGCTAAGCTACAAAGTGTCAAGCGTTATTTTTGTCATGACGAATCTGCAGAAGCAAGGTTCATGTCACGCGTACTGTACTGTAGCACAAAGGTGGCCGGGAGAGTGCTCTAGGGAATTTTAGAGAATGGCGCTAGAACAAAGCGATATACCCTATGGGCCACAGCCTGACCGTTCCATCATCGGACGAAGCCGATGCTAGGTGCTTACCGTCCGGTGAGAAGGCCACGGCGCTGACCCCTCCTGAATGGCCCTCGAGCGTCTGTAGCGGCGTGCCCGCACCCGTGTCCCATAACCTGACCGTTTTGTCGTCTGAAGTCGATACCAGCTGCTTGCTATCGGGTGAGAAGGCCACAGCGCTGACCCGTCCAGAATGGCCCCTGAGTGTACGTAGCGGCGTACCCGAGCCGGTGTCCCATAGCTTGACCATTTTGCCGTCCGTAGTCGCTATCACCTGCTTGCCATCCGGCGAAAAAGCTACAGCGCTAGACCATCCCCAGTGGCTCTCGAGCGTGTGTAGGCGCGTGCCCGAGCCGGCGTCCCATAGCCTGACCGTTTTGTCGTGTGAAGCCGATACCAGCTGCTTACTATCCGGCGAGAAGACCACGGCGCTGACCCTTCCCGAATGACCCTCGAGCGTGTGTAGCCGTGTGCCCGAGCCGGCGTCCCATAGCCTGACCGTTTTGTCGTCCGAAGTCGATATCAGCTGCTTGCTATCGGGTGAGAAGGCCACAGCGCTGACCCGTCCAGAATGGCCCCTGAGCGTGTGTAGCCGCGTGCCCGAGCCGGTGCCCCATAGCCTGACCGTTTTGTCGTCTGAAGCCGATGCCAGCTGCTTGCCATCCGGCGAGAAGGCCACGGCGCTAACCCGTCCAAAATGGCCCCTAAGCTGCTGTAGCGGCGCGCCCGAGACGACGTCCCATAGTCTGACCGTTTCATCGTCTGAAGTCGACACTAGCTGCTTACCGTCCGGTGAGAAGGCTACGGCGCTGACCCCTCCCGAACGGCCCTCGAGCGTCTGTAGCGGCGTGGCCGAGCCGGTGTCCCATAGCCTGACCGTTCTGCCGTGTGAAGCTGATACCAGCTGCTTACCGTCCGGCGAGAAGGCCATGGCGCTGACCCCTCCCGAATGGCCCTCGAGCACCTTAACCTTTGAAGCCTCGTAGATCTCCTTTCTAAGCCGGATGACTGCCCGTTCCCAGCCCTCGCCATAAATAAGTGGCATGAAGATATCGAAAATTCCCAGGAGAGAGTACGCCCAATCTTCTTCACGGGTAGTCTTGCGCTTGTGTGCCCAGATAAATCGCTCATTGACCCTGAACTGATATAATGGAGTCCCTCGAATTGCCAGAACAGGAATTCCTGTGATCTCATGGATTTGCCGCTCTAACGATTTCTCGTCACCTAGTCGTATACCCTCCTTGGAGAAGAATTCAACCGAGACCGGTGCAAGAAGCTCCTGTAACGTCCAGCCCCGAGTGAACCATCTGCTTTGTCGAAATACCGACTCGAAGGGAAGCTGGTTAGACTTATCGTTGAATGCAGAGCTCGAAACATCCGATAAGTAGACATAGCATATAGCCGCATTACGGTACCAACGAAACATGGAGTTGATAGCCTCTTGGAGCTCAGCGCTGCTTGACTTATCGATGCAGCAGGTATCTATCCAAAAGTATGGAAGACCATCCGCTGCAGCCTTGTCTGCGCAGAACTGGATTTTCACCCACCCATCCTTGTTCTTGCCGGTGCCCGCCTGCACATCTTGAAAGCTGATCTCCTGGTTGTTGTCTGCCAGCCAGGTATGGGAGAGGATCGCGTAAGCGGGGGAGTCGCCAACGGCAGGTTCGTGAAAAACCAGGTCGCCGTTGGTTTGGCGCTCTAAGAGACGCATTGTGAGGCACGAGGAGTGGGTAGTGGGTTAGACGCGTTCTTAGAGCAAAACTACTCGAATCGCTCGTTCAGCAGAGCCGTACTGAGCGTACATCTCAAGCATAGGCGAAGGGACGAGTCAATCATCCCAAGGCTGCACGTTGTGGCGCAGCATGCGCTGGGTAGATTGCGCAGTCAGGCAGGCGCAAGGTCCGAGTGCGGCTGAGCCAGGATATCGATCTTCGACTGGCGCAGGCGGAAGCGCTTCGCCTCGACAAGACATCGCCATGGACCTGACGTTTCTGGTTCAGATGGCTCACTGAATGGGTAGAGACTCTATGAATTTGACGCGGGAGGCTGTCAGGGTCACCTGTTGACAGAGAATCTATAGTACATTTTGCATTTTTCGCTGGCTTGCCTCTTCGCGAAGCTCGATACGGTTCAAAAGCTTGGCTAACCAAGATTGGTAGGGCGGCCGAATTGACACCGCTTTCCAGCTGTGCCGCTTTCTGCCGCTTTCCCAAGTCGATGATGACTGTCATGTATTGTAAGACGTCACGTGTGTGTCGAGTCTCGCTCCTGCCGACTCGTCATGACAAAAGCTAGGCCTGATCTTTTGTAGCTTAGCCTAATGCAGTGGGGGTCTAATTATGGGTCCGCAGAAAATTCGTGTGTCTGCAAAGGTGAAGCCGCAATCGAAAACATCTGTAAGCTTGGTTCTGAAAGATAGACCAGGTGTGACTCGATGACCCACTAGCTACATAGTACAGGTGTTTGACACAAATCGGGTGTTGCCCTCCACAACACATGTCCAGTCGTGGCATTTGTCAAATCGAAAATTGTCAGTGTGTCTGGGATGTCCGAGTTCGTGAGGTATGTCCCGCGGGTGAACGCGGTACACACCGCCACGGCGCTGATCATTTGACATCTGTGGTTGCAAATCATGAGACCAGGAGGATTTGATAAGGTCTCAAACATGGTTCTGGATCGTCGGACTTATCCGAGTGTCCTATGGCCCATAGAACATCGCGAGTCAGGCACCGCCCCTGGTCAGAGGCAGTGCGTGCTGGCTAGGGCGCGCTTTTCATTCCTCTTGCTGCATTCTGATGGGCCAACGGCATTGCCTGCAAGATCAGCTGCCTCTAGCGCTATTGTAGTCGTTGACACCGAGGTCGCTTTGGTGAGGTCTTCTCTGTCTAACTACAGTGGGTATGCTAGAAAAGTGGGGATGACAAGAAAGCGGAGACGTGACTCAAACGTTCTGTGGAGTTCTTACGATACAGTGTTTCCCGTGGGAAAAGATTTCACTGTGCTATGTATAAGATGGTAAGCTTCTTCTACATGGCTCAGAACATTGATCGAGATGCAAAGTGGATCTAAAATTTCTAGTTCAACCAGGTCTATCCAGCTACAAACATGATGTTGCTCATCCAACTTCCTCTCACACTTGTTTATGCGAGCGCCACCTTATCCGAATCTGTCTCTGCTTTGAAACACACCTCAAGAGCTTTTCCAGCGCTGAATGAAACATCGGTTCCGGTCTCACATCCAGTTGACGTTCTATATCGCCTGAACAAAAACTTTTGGGATCATTTCATGTATCCTCAAAACATGGAGGAAATGCATAGCGTCAATTCGACATTGTTTGCGGAAAACATCGTGGGCCGAGTCGATGACAGTCGCACCTTTTACGGACGAGAATTGAACACGGAATACGTGTTTGGGTCTTTTTCAGCCTTGGGCGAGAACTCATCCTCAATTATCTCCGTGCTTGGAGTGCCTGTCAATCACTCAACGACGCAATTTGCCACCAGCGGAAACAATGTATCCGTCACCGAACTAGTCTATTTCAACATTACGTTGGTCGACTATCTTGTGCCGGTCCAGATTAACATATGGCTGTCTTTTGATGGTGATCGAAAGATCAGTGCATACGACGCCTCTTTTCGTTGGTTTTCCTGGTTGTATGATGACTTGTTGAAGGAATTCAGCGCTCGGCAAGGATACGGATCGGATGTTACTGCAGCAAGTCAAGACTTAAAGTCAGGTCTGATTCAGCAAATTTGCGAAAGGGCGACCATCCATTGCGTGGGGCGCAATCTTCAGTACAACAATTCCTTTGAGTGTGCAGACATGTTATTCCGCAAAGTCCGACTGGGTATGTCATACGAGTTTGGCATGAACACGATCCTTTGCCGCAGCCTGCACGCGTTGATGGTGCCCCTACGTCCAGACATACACTGCCCTCATGTTGGGCGTACAGGAGGTGATATGTGTGTGGACGATCTACGATACCAAGAGTTGGCAACGGTCGATGTTGTTGGCACAAATCAAGATTGAAGGGTATCAGAAGTATAATTGTAAGGAAGCGATGACTACAGACGAATCGCATGTTTCCCAACCTCTGATTGCAGGAGAAAGCCAGATATTTACACTATATAATTGATGGAAAGCATGCTTAGAGGGATAAGGTATAAAGATGAGCAACAATTTACGTCTCAGTATAACCTCGTTGTCTTACTAAAATATCCTTGACCTGGAGATTGTCCCAGAAATAGCAATCCACCTGCGCCCCAATTTTTTATCCAAGGTGACAAGATGATTTTGGACTGTTTCCTTCTGGAGGAAATTAATGTAAATTATCACAACATTTGAAAAAGGCGACATTTCAAGGTCTATGTTGTCCCACGCGTACAGTAACTCCAATTCTTGCTGTAGTTGCTGCGACAATGAACTCATCTATTCCTCTCTAGAAAGCAAGTAATATTGAACTCTACGGTGGCATCGTCACCGAGATGTTGATCGGGAATGGCATGGAGAGAACCAAGGCGATTCATCATCCTTCGCGTCCTGCACTGCCCTCATCCCCGATGTTTGACCTTCTGCGGCTTCGATAATTTTTATAATGGAGATTTTCGTGGCTTCATTCAACCATTCCTGCTTTCCACGGCAAAATGATACCAGCAAGCATCCGGCCAATGTTCTCAGAGGCGACGTCAATTTTCAGATTCAAATTCTGGGTGTTAAAAGCGTGGACGGCTACCGGTCAGACGTTTTGGGATTCTTCACAGAGAAGGAAAAATCGTCCACTTTGTGGGAGAGCTTCAAGTGACTGGGCAAAAGAAGTCCAGAGGACCAGAAAAGTGGCTATCCCCGTAAGTTATTGCGGGAATCAGACTTTACAAAGAAGCTTAGGGTAGCCAGAGAGAAGACGCGATCAGGGAGAAAGAGCAACGGATAGGTGTTGGTGAGTTTGGGAAAAAGAGCGAGACAGAGACGGACAGAGAGATGGGACAGGTAAGGGCAATGGGCTACCAGGTAGGTAACATGGCGAAGGAAGAGAGAGAGTGGAGGGAAAGTGCAAAACCCAAGGTAGAATGTGAGAGAGAGAAGAGCGTGGGAGAAAAGTGGGCAACAAAGAGGCAGGTGCACTTGCTGGGTACTATATGGACCATAGAAGAGAAGCTGGCGCTTCTTTTCTGACTTCAAAAGTGCCAAAAAAAGTCGACACGAGGACGCAGATTAAATCAGAAGAAGTTTTGGGCCGTTTCTGGTTGTTCATGTCCCAAAATCAGTCAGAAGCACGGCGAGTTGAGCATCCGGGAAAGGCCGCGAAAGTTCTTCCGATCAATCGATTACAACTAACATGAAAATGAGCCAGCCACTGACACCCAACTTCGAGGGGACCGGGGCGATCCATGAGCACCTACTGTAACAGCCCGAGGGAGCTAGAAAGAGCCGAAGTAACGACATCCTTTGCTGATTCAAGAAATACGTCAAGTACAGCCCCGGAGCCTGTTCCTGGCATAGGACAGCATCCCGTCGTACTGTACTACAACATAACCTCTCTCTTCTTCATGTGACACAACCATTTATCTTGCGGTTGACTGTCGATGGAAGTCCGCCACAAAATCCTCTATATTCCAATGACGCTGAGTGCCCTAAATTCATTCCCCCCTAATTTTTCCAAAGTCGTCTCTCGTAGTGCCGGGGCGCAGCGTTCATGACTTCTGAACAAATCTATATAGCACTTTCAGGCTCTGTTTACCAGACAAGAGGATTTGGCCTGTAGAAAAGAGGGATTGGGGGCGGCCAGCCATCTCCCATTCTGTCAAAGTCTCTCTTGTCTACGTACCAGACAAGTCAACATCACCGATGATATCATAGTTGCACGACTACAAACTAATCGCACAAGAGAATGAATGTTGTAGAACACTACCATCGGATCAACAACAGTCATTCCCTCAAGGAGGCTCAAGGATGCTATCTTTCACGTCAATAGAGCGATCGGTTGACAGAGATCAAACCATTTGGTTTGGATGGTCATGGACACGTTACAAAAGACCTCCATGCGTAATTAAAAGGCGAAATTCTGACTACCGCATGTTAAACATGAGGCATTTTTCCGGATTTGTGAGTTGTCTTTTACTGGGAAGAGTGCACGACATCATTTTGGTGGTCTTAGCACGTCGGGTGGAAGCACATATTTGTCGTCAGCGGTCGTCTTAATGTCGAAAAGCGCCTCCGAGCCGCGGTGAAGTGATCATCTCGCCCTTGCTTCACCAGATAAGGGTGTGAATGAGGGTGACTCGGGCAACGATGCGCATCTGAAAGTGAAGGCAGGCACATGAGATCATCTCACGGCGGGGACTAGGATGGTCCAAAAAGTTTCCGGGCTGAAAAATCTTCCAGGCCAATGTCACATTCAGCTGCTGACATCAGATATCATCTCCACTGAAGATGAAGTCGCGATACGTCACATGGGGCGATTATGGACCCAGCACGTCAGAGAGATTATCAACCAAGCCGCGGCATGTGCAGAGGAGCGTAGCACGTTACCTTACCATTCCAAGTCCTTAGCGGATCATCCATCATGTGAAAGGTGAAAATTCGAGGCAAGAACCAAACGCCATGTGAGTTCTCACCTGTAGTCCTGTCGAGTGTGACGAGACCACGTAATGTAGGAATAGTGACCAATTTTCGTGTTCTCCTGGAGCAGCAAAGGGATGCCACCGCTTCGATGACCGCAAGATGAATGAGACCCTACCGAGCAAATGCCTCCGGATATAGAAGTGCTGTCAGACTGGAAGACCATGCCGAGCCATACTCTACGATGGGACATACCTGAAATTTCTATCCTTCCATAGAACTTGTTCATCAGTCAAGGTCCCATAAACATAGGCGGCGAGGCGGGACTGTGAGACAGACTTAAGACAGACAAGTGAAGGAGTCGAAATCTCCGACTAATCATGTTGACTCCTCCTTCAGGTTTCGTGCCAAGGCAGAGGAGAGGGGGATGTAAGATAATGACGCCAATGTTCTCAGCCGGATGAACATCTGTTCCGCAAAATATCTTAGCCCCTTTCGGAGTAGTCATGCTTGGCAATATGCAAGATGAAGGGATTATTTGGAAATTTCCAAATAATCCCTTCATCTTGCATATTGCC
>JAPDRK010000033.1:0-49101 GCA_030247875.1 Cladophialophora chaetospira
GAGCTTCGAATCCAGGTTACCGACTACGTTGTCAACCGAGTCGCGGCTCTTCGAGCGCAAAGTCAATCTTCAACCCCTAGAAGCGACGAGCCCGGCCCATATCAGAATATCTCCGCCTTACGAACCAACAGCATGAAGTTCCTTCCAAACTACTTCCGTCGAGCTCAGCTATCGAAGATTTTCCTCTGCTTCCCCGACCCACACTTCAAGCAGCGGAAGCACAAAGCCCGCATCGTCTCTGCCCAGCTGAACGCCGAATACGCATACGTCACGAGGCCGGGTGGTCTGGTCTACACTATCACGGACGTCGAAGAGCTACATCAGTGGATGGCCAAGCATTTTGAAGGAGAAGAAGCGGGCGACGCCAAGGAACTGTGGGACAGAGTATTGCAGGACGAGCTGGACTCAGATCCCTGTGTCAAGATCATGAGCGAGGAAACGGAGGAATCGAAGAAGGTCACAAGAAATGGTGGAACCAAGTATATTGCTGTATTTCGAAGGAAGGTCAATCCTGAGTGGCCAGGCTGATCGAGACCACGGTCATCCATCGCTTCAATCTGCTTCGTCGGAAAGTCATGGGCGCTCACAGGCTCAGAGCCCCATCAGTGAACTAGCACAATCTGCCGAAGACCACGACATCACATCGCAACGTCGAGCAGTACAACATGCTATCTTGCGCGCAGTGGGCAGACTTCCACACCATGGCGTGCAACCGGAGTTCACATTGGATTGTTGGAGGTGGAAACCTGGCTGACCAAACAAAATACAGCTTCTTTTATTCCAAGAGCCCTGTCTTAATCAACGTCCATCCAATCTCTCCACGCATCACCGTATCCAAGAGGGATATTGCTAGACCGCGTATCTATACTTCCAGTATTTCCAATCCTATCAACACCAGCAAGGTCGGCAAGCACCGTTAACGTAGGTCGGCCATGCGCACATTGGAAAGGAAAGCTGCACAGAGCGAGCTTGTGTACAAGTTCACGGCACTCTTCCATGTTCAGAACGTCGTTGAACATGATGGCTGTGCGACAGGACCGAGATTTCAGCAGTTCAATCATGCCTTCGGGACAATGTGCCATCTCCGACCACCAAGCTTGTTCTTCTTTTTTTAAGGTGTCCTTTGTGGAGAGTTGACGGCGAGGGCGGCTTGACCATAGCTCCCGTCTGATCAAATCAATAAGCAGCTTTGGCTCCGCTCGACAGCGTTCGGCAATGAGACTTGGGAGCGTAACAACCTCGAGTGTCCAATAACCCAGCCTGCATGGAGCACCGGAGTGCTGCGATCCCTCAATAAGGTTGTAGTCCAGGCACCAAAGCTGAAAGTAAGGTTTGAAGTCTTCAAAAAGCTTCGCCTCGTTTGCATCGACCTCGAATATCAAAGGTTTCAAGAGGGTTGTTGAGGCTCGCGTGCAGAAATCGCGAAAAAGTCGTTCGAACTTGATGCGCTCATCGGCTGCGTGTTGGTCGATGAGAACGGCTAAGGTTGTCTCAGCATTGTCTGCCAGGCATTTGTCTGGGACAGTGACGGTGACAAGCACAAACTTTTGATGGACCTGCCGGATGATCCTTGCGGTAGACAGCGCACTCCTCGTGACAGCTTGAGAAGCGCGAGTGCCCGAGACCTCAGTTCCAGTGGCTCGTGGTCTTTCACTCGAGGACAACAGCTCCCCAGATGCGATACATGCAATCGGCGTCTCGGAGCCAGGGAAGGGAAGCCCCTGGACGTATTTACCTAGCTTGATCGCAGCCGCTGTTGCCCGATGCTTCACGCGATCGAGTGGTGGAAACCTCGATTCCTCGATTCCTTTGGCGTGCTGTTGAGTGCCAGAGGGTAGACAGCAGCCTTCTGATCGGAGAACATGCTGCGATGTTGGCGCTGGCATAATTGCTCCAGTGTTGGGATTGAGATGAACGACCTGTCCATTACGCGGATTTGTCCAAGGCACGCTGACGACATCGTCCTCATAGCCACTTGCATTCGCTCGTGAGTCGTCCTCCGTGGCATCAAATCGCACCTCGAGGGGAAGCTGGTCGGTGACAGGCGATTCTTCATCAAGGATGCCCGGAACATTTTCGAGCTTGTCCTTCGGGCTAAAACCTAGGTCATACCGAAAATTCTCCTGAAAGGGTTGCGCACTTTTGACTCTGTGCCAGTGGTTCAGGAACCGCGCTTCAATTGCGCCTCGCGAAAGCTCAGGGGATGGCAAGTGAAAATGCGACTGATCGCCGAGGCCATTGTCGCGATGTCTTCGACCGCCTACTTTTCTAGCATTGCCCAGCTTCGGCTCGTGGGCGAAGCCGGAGGTGCTCAGAAAGTGAGATACCAGTGACTCCAGCGCCTTGGCCAGGTGGTTCACGACAGAAAGCGCGTCTGTGGAAGATTCATCCTGTTCCAGCAGCCAGGGAATCTGTTCCGATTTGGTGTCAATCCGAAGATAGAACATGGGCCATCGATCGACGCCCTTCGCAAATCTGCCTGTGCCTGTGACTTCCTGGGTCGATTCACGCAGCCTGACTCCCTTCCCCAGGGAGATATCGTCATCGTCCAGCGACCCAAAGTTTGATGCGTCAAACAAACGGTCTATGGTGTCAAAGAGTGGATTGGATCTGTGGCCTCGTCGGAGAGGGACTTGCCCGACCGAAATGAATTGAACTGTTTTTGAAGCTGATGGCACCATCGAAATGACAGCGCGAATGGAAAAGTCGGTGGTCCGGACAGAAGCAGAGCGCCACTGGTTGCTGTCTTGCGTGCGCAACAATTTGGCCTGGGACAAAACAGACGTGATGGACTCGAGTGAATAATGAGCGTCGATCAATCGGGGGACGTTGCAACGGAAGTTTTGCTGTTTCGCGCCTCGGAAGGAAAATCGCAGCTCGATCGGCCGAGAATATGCAAGTAAATACCCAACAAGTATCATCTTCACCCGTTCGAAGGCTCTTTCAGTCTCGGACAAAGAGGCATAGCGCGTTGACAACTGTTTGAACCGCACTGGAATGTCCCCGAACAGATTGTGCACCAAGATCCTGGTTCCATGTCGGACAAGTCCAACCTCCTCTTGACATATTCCAATTTGACGATTGATAACCACGCCGCGATGAAGAACCAGGCGGCTTGCGGACGAATCGAATCGGTGCTGTGAAGCTATGGAGAGAAGACACAGATGGGAGAGGCTCGAGAGAAATCGTCCGTATCGGCCATAGGTAGGATATGGAGTGTTGAACCTGGAAGAACCTGAGATCGAGTCAGTCCTGATGAATAGAACAAAAGGCGAATAATCCCTACAGTGTAACTTGGCCAGCTGTCCTTGCTCCGAGAATTCTATCTCCCTAATGCCAGCACCATCATCGGAAATTGTGATGTACCCTTTGCCGATGTCCCCTTCGATGATGATTGAGCGCGCATCCGCGTCCAAAGCATTCCGTACCAAGCCTTCGATGACAGCTTCGGGTGATGTGATTTCAGAGGAGGACGAGACTTTCGCGCGAATGCCATCTGGAAGGAGGCTGATCCGAAAAGCATCCTTAGCCATTGCCACCAAGATGGGGCCAGCAGGCGTGCTCTGCCAGGCTGCGGCGTGAAGGCTGGCACTTCATCGGAGGGTGCCAAGTCGAGGAGGAGCGTCGTCGAGGGGAAGCAGAGCGGGTGAACTGCATTGTTCCGAGCGCTCCTGCTCTTGTTGCTGTGCAGACTCTCTGCGGACTTTCAAGTTGGCTGCCTTTGAATGTCAACGGTGAGAAAAATACTCCGCATCAGCAGTTGATGATTGGTTGATTGCTTCTGCCTGGCAAATTTGAGATGTTTGCATTTCACCGTCAAGACGTTCCAAGACTCCCGGGGTTTGCCTATGTTCTCGTCTTCTTCCTACCGCGTGTCTTCCGGAGTTTGGAGTAGTCATGGGTACGGATTCTGGCTTTTACTGGACAGCAAGCCAGTGCAATCACACCTGGTGAAAGGTTCCAATCTCCCCCACGCGAAAACGAGCCACCCCGACTACGATCTTTCGTTGATCTGGATTACTTCCGCTTCACCATGACCGTGTCGAAATGGATGACGATTGCTCGCCAATGCCTTCTCCGCCGAATTTCAGTCCAGGAGTTCGGCGAACTGTTGGAGGCATACGACGGCGCTATTGAAGGTAGCCGCTTGTTCGCCGCCTTGGTCGACTGCCGCGAGTCGTTTTGCCCGCCCGGGGATCCTCTCGTTTCACTCTATATTGACCACCTGGCGACTACTGGGGCTATTGATGTCTGCAGTGCGCTCCTCGTACTCACCAAGCGTTGGAACGACTCTAAAGGACAATTGTCTCAGGACGGCCTGGTATGCCTCAATCATACATTGCAGGATCTCACCATGATCATTGTGTCCCCGAAGTACAAATTGGACGCGTCACAGGCACGAGTGGCATGTTTGATCACATCAAGGTGGCTCTCAACACTGGTGCGTCAGGCTTCACGAGAAGAGACCCACCCTACAGGCCTCGAATACGGAAACACTGTCGAGTCTCTTGCCTTCTTCTTGGCCTCGCTTGCAGCTACTGATGCCGGACTCGAAGCACTGTCACCAGGCATAGATTCGAACAAAGATGATTCTTCGGTCAAAGACCTGAGGACATCGATGAGACAAACCTTCGAGCTTTGCCTTCCACTGTACTCTATTGTCTCTCCCCAGCTCATGGACCGCATCAATACCGTCCTAAAGCACATTAACCTCCTTGATGAAGACCAGTCTCAAGGTGGGAATGTTTCGACTCAAGCATCCGAGATCCAAGCACTCCAATTCCAGGTCTCTATCGCAGAAAGCCAACTGGTGGCCTCCAAGGCGGGAACGACCATTTTCCTTGGCAGCCTTCTCTTTTCTGGCTCGACGATCGATGACGGGACGGCTGTCAATTGGTTATCATCTTGCCATCACAATGATTATCAGGCAATGTTCAGTGATGTTTTGACGTCCTCATTCTTCCTCCTCAAAGCACAGGATCCAACGAGGCAAAGCTTGTGTAGGCAACAATGTCTGATCTTCATCCAGAACAAACTCCCTGCACTCCTCTCGATGATATCTGCAACCTCATTTGAGAGCTTCAGTACCGAGCAGGCTATTACCGATGCGTGGCAACAGCTGTCGCCGTTATTCGCCGACCAAACCCTTCTTTTAGTCGGCGCGCACTTTCTACACATCTGCTCTCTGGTCCACCTACTGCGATCACAGACAGTTGCCCAGCTCGTCGGAAGTGAAGATTTGCTAAAAGGTCTGAGCAAAGGGTTGTATACCAAGGATGTCCTCGTCGACCAGGTCAACTCGAACCATGCCAGAGGCCCAAAGCTTGTCGAGGAGCTGATCCGCGCCGATGGTAGCGCAGGTTTCATCAGTCAAGCTATTGTAGAGGCAAGTCAATCCCGCCCTTGAACGATAGTGCTGAGCTTTGCCAGATCTTGCATAATTATTGCCAGAGTAAAGAGACACAATATCTCAAAGAGCTCGCCAATGCCATCGTACGTAAGCCGGCTGCCATCAACTGCATCGCACTCTTTATCCGCCCTTCCTTCTTCCTCGGCCCAGTGTGCAGCCTTTTGGATGACTGGCGGTGGGATGAAATACATGGTAAACCTCCAGCATCAGCAAAAGATAACATCAGCTAATCATGAGCAGGTGAGGCGCAGCCTGTGTATGACGAGTTTGGTGCAATCCTCCTTCTGATATTGGTGACCAAATCTCGTCTGGGGCTGTCAGACTCTGAGCTAGGGATTCGCAAGAAAGACGGTTTCCTATCAGAGTATTTGAAGCACGAAAATCACGAACAAAGCTTGGACGATCTCTCAGAGGAAAAGAGATCGCACTTGGGAAACTGGATCAACGCTCTCTATCTGGCCGAGGGTCTCAGTGACGAGTTGTTTAGCAATTGCAGCCCGCACGACTTCTATCTTCTTATACCCACCCTACTACGGCAATCACTCGCAGCTTATCAGCAAGGGAAGCTGACCCATGACTTGCTGAAAGCTGGGTTGGACTGTAAGTGCGCTGCGATCATCGAGATGCTTTCGCTAATCCAATCGAGACCTCCTAGAACCATTCTTGCTACCCTCATTGATCTCCGCATTGAACTGGGCTGGACAAGTCTTCCACCATGACCGTGTTGTAATCGCAAAGGTCTTGGAAGTTCTCACCAAAGCTCCCGGAATGGCTGAGTCTCGAGACATTCACCACACCATTTTGGCGATATGTGCCCCTCGGCTCAGGCTCCGCTTGCAGTCCACAGAGGGCAAGGAGGAAAATCTCGACCCCGTTCTCCGTGTCCTCGACAATTGCCAGGGCTTTACGCTTTCGTCCGAGCGCGACGTGCAAGTTCAGAACGAAAGCCTCGGAATTGTCAGCACATTGCAGCACGGCTTGGCCAGCCTCATCACGTCCTCAAACTCCCTAGATGTCGAGCAACAGGTAAGGTATCAGGATATTCCTGCACTCGTAGATCGAGTTGTGGAGGTCCGCGGCGCTGACGCGGCTTTACGCGCTTTGATTGGGGTCCTCCTCCAGTTGAGTGGAGGCCACCAATTCCTTTTCGCCCTCGATGCTGTCACGACTGCGATTTGCATGGGTGGAGAAGGGCTCAGCGACGCGCTTCGCTTGCAGTATCAGAATCTCGGCGTTTTGTTAAAGACTGGTGACACCCTGTCTGCCGAGGCTGTGGTTCGACTCTATCGACAAGTCGAAGCATACAAGGCTCTCCTCACTGTGCAGGACATGGGACTCGATACGATCTTCGCACAGCAGCTTACAAACATCGACACAGCAGATCCCAATCTCGACGCCGCGACAGCTGTGTCCGGAGGCGGGGATGTGCAGGCAGGCTCGGAACAGCCCGACGGAATCGACCAAGTGCTTGATGAGGTGGCAGCAAAAGGATATCTGGACGCCAACGATGCCGACATGAATTTTGATGCCTTGTATGGCCTTCAGGGAAATGATATGGACCTCAACGACTTGGATTTGGATATGTTCTAAGTCATGTCCACTGGGGAAAGTATTAATGCTGCAGCATGTCAGGGTACCTGGGTATTAACTCGCTCTAACGCAGTCAATATTAAAAGACATGCACTTTTCCCGGCCTGCCGGTCAAAACTCAAATGTGGACATCATCTTATGCGAAACTCTGCCCGGATGCGCTGCAAAGCGAGGAACATAGCCTCTCGTTGACCCGAACCCAGATACTTCAATGTAATGAGATAAGACAAGGGCGCCTGCACTTGCAATGTCGAAGGGACATCAATACCACGATTGCCGCTGGATGCCCCGTCGTTGACGAAACCGGTCGAAATGGGCCGTGAGCAGCCGTTCTCATCCAGATCTCCAAGGGCATATGCCAGTGTGCCAATGAAATCTCGGACCGTGTCTTGCAAGGTCGCGGTATGTGACATGATCATTTCATCGATCGCAGTTGTTCTTGCGTGGGATGGCTTGTTCGAGGAGAGGGTAGATATCGCATCGATCAGTGCTGCGTGCAGGCAGATTTTGGCGACGAAGAATCTGTTCCAGTGGAAGAAAGCGTCCCATGACCCGAAGCAATGCGTTCTGAAGAGGGTGCCGGAGGTCCATGGCGTTCTAGGGGCATGTCTTTGTGGCATCTCACTCAGGGCTTTGCGTGGAAGCCAGCTTGGGTTTTCACACCATCCACTAACCTTCTCCTCCAACCTTGCCCCAGCCCGAAGATAGGATTCGACAATACGTGACCTCTCCAGAGAGGCATCCTCCTTCATATTGAGAAAGTTCTTGATCCGTGCCCGCAGCTTTGAAACCCCGTGGAAGAAGCTTCGCAGCCGCAATGAAGCCTCAGGTACCTTGGAAGTAGCCTTGGGAATTTGTGATTCCAACATCAAATATTCTTGACTCGGCTCTTCACTTGCAAACAGAGGCTTCCAATGCTGAAACAGGTCAGCACTCAGCATACTCAAGTCCTTACCTGGTGCCCATACCATGGCGGATAACAAGGTCGCATACAAGTGGCGGCCTGTAGGGCGAGAGAATTGTTCTTCACCACGGAGTCGCAGGAGCATCAGTGTGCCATCAATGTGAGTTTGATGGGCTGATTTTCTTGGTGGTCCATTGACGCCGACGAGAAGCTGCTCTTTAATCAGAATCAATCCTCTGGCTGATACCATGACGATCTCACCTCTCTGATGCCCAGTAGCCAGACCGCAACCAGTGTCTCGTCTCGCAGACACTGATCGGGGTCTGCGAGAGCCGCAGTCACTCGTGCAACCGCCCCAGCATATTCAGCCTCGATCATGTCACCCATGTCCACGGTCGGTGAACGATTTGCGAAATTGACTGCGGCGACTGATCGCATTGCGGCGTAGAGATAGGATTCTCGACCCGACTCCGAGAGTATTTTTGGCAGGAAGTCAAAGGCATGGTTGCCGTAGAGTACGCGAGAGTTGACGTCGAGCTGTGAGATAGAATAGCAAACCGCTTGGTCAGTCACATCGGCTGATGGCTGAATAAGGAGTGGCGATGCCTGACGTGGACGGGTGAAGGAGTGGAGGATCGAATCACTCTGAGGAGAATCGGAATCGTCGCTGTCGCTTGACGACGAACTTGCTCGATAATATGTAGGTTGCGGCAGGCTCTCGGACGACAATGACCTTTGGGCTTGGTTGTCCGCCTCTTGTGACACAAACAAGGTAGACCGAATCAAGCCATAGCCCGGTTCTCGATAGCCGGGGCAGGGTTTCTTAAGCCTTGCACAGTTGCGACATCCTGGGCGGCCCTCATCGCACTAGGTCATCCTGTCAGCATGGAGTACTTTCTTCGGTATATCAATCGGCGTGGCCGACCTTGACCCTTCGCTTGCGACACAGAAAACACCCAGTGCTCGGACGACCAATGTTTCCCATCGGGAATTGCACCACGAGTCTGGCAGAGGAATGCTGGTGGGATTTGTGGTGAAGTCAATCTGGAGTTCCGCATAGGTTTCACGATGCGAGATGCATCCCCGCGAAATGTTGCTTGGTATGTCAACTATTGATATTGCCACTGTTTGAAGCTGCTTGAATGAGTGTTCTTGGGCGATTACCTTTCGATATATGTATTGATGCTTCGGTTGTGCTGTCGACTCGAATTAGCCGTGAACCAGATAGTCCTGATCGCGGCAGAATGTCTTCAGTGTCAGGGGTATCTCAGGATAGACTGGATGTTGCATTGCATCTTCCGAGGACCAGGCTGTGTGATGGGGGCGCAAGCTGGAAAACTGTGTCAGGTTTCTCGTAACCAAGCGAGACATACCCGAGCCCCGAGTGCTCAAGAATGAGGTCGTCGAAGATTCTGGGATTGGAGAGCCTTGTCTCGGTCGTTGATATGTGATGGCGCGGCATGGACGCATGTCGCATGGCTAGCCAGAGGAAGACTAGCAGGCCATGAGGAAGGGTGTCGGCAGCCAATGCAGAGCGAGATGTGCCTGAATGTGGGTGGTCCAGCCACGTGGTAATGCCAGGACACCACTACAGCTTGACGACATTGAGAGAGCTTGTAGAGGTGGTGAGAATAGCTGACTACGCGTGGAGATGTACGGCACTCTATTGCAGGCTGACGACATGCAAAATTCTGCAGACGGGAAAGGGGAACGCAAAGCCCGCGGCAGGCTTTATTTCTCGCTTCGTCGGATTGCCCAGAATTGGCACAGTGCGCGCCCCGTTGCCGTGCATTGAGCTCGCCGCCCTCGTTGAAACTGCCTATTATTCGATGGCTGTCAATTCTCGCTTCTGCTCAATATCGCTCAAAGCATCCAGGTCGACTCGACTTGACTCCCTCTTCCAACCGCCCCGCAACTTGGCCCTCAATAATGAAGGTTTCGCGTACCAATAGCCTCGATAGCCTCTCCACTGGATCGCCACCCTTGGTTGCTGTTTTTGGCCCCGGAGCCGCGTATCCTTTCCGTCTTTGGGATCGGGTGCCCAAGCCCTTGCATCCCAGGCCCCTTCAAGTCTCGGCTCAGCTGGAAACCATGGCCGACTTCGCCGACTCTATGAAAAGTTTTTCTGCTGCTGCCAGAGGCATGACATTCGTATGATGGCCTATGTTTCGACGACGTGGTCTTGTCATTTGTTAGACGTGCATGAAGCTTGTCTCATCCCAGCTCTGGCTTTATCCGAGATCTCACCCGCCGTCCAAACTTCAACGTGATGCTGTTGGTGTTTGCATGACGTTCACTATATGCGTCGCAAACATTTTGCACTCGAGAGTGACGTTGGCCACAAACTTACATGCGCGCCGTTACAACACGAGAAGATTACGCGCGAACAACCGCATTCAGAAACTTTGATCTTGCGAGCCGCATGCAACTCTCCAGGTCTGGCTAAAATCTTCGCGAAAAGATTCCAGTATTTCGGTTAATTTGCCGGACAGCATCTTTTCTTCGACCTGCATCTCAGCCGCACTCCGAAAATGCCATCCCGTCGCATGAGCATTCGAAGTTGTTGTCGGCTTCTGGCCCCTTTGCACATATGCGTGATGAGATCTTCCGTTCCGTATCCCAAGAGCACGACAAGACGACGACTAAGCAAGGACGAACTCGTCGTCTAACGTCCTTGATGAAACATTCAGCCTTTGTTTCACGCGATACTTTTATCATTGGCGAATGATGACCGCATTTCACGCTTTCGAGAATCCATGCATCAATGCAGACGATCCTGGAAACCTCAGAGCTCTTGCAATTGGGAGATTATGCGCAAGTGACCACGAGGATCTTGCAAACGAAGCGAAATCGAGTGATAGCAGCAGCGGTACCTAGCGGCTAGAGGCCATAGGCGGCAGAGATAGCCCCTGCGTCCTCCAGACCGAGACAAAGCTCGCGCTGAACAAAAGACCAATTTTCGAGGCGTGCGACGGCTATACTTCCTCCGGCACGGTGAAGTTGTCGCATCAGGATTGAAACATGCTTATGCAGACAGGGTGAACATTCTGTTGATGACGCATCTGGTTGGATGACCATGGCTCTTGGGCGACCACTTCTTGCCCCCCGTTCTACATTGTTCTGGCCGTAATTGGACCAAGTGAGCCGGAATCCCTTCATGAAAAGGAAAGCTGCTGCTATCGCAAACTCCAGTCAATAGCGGAGTGGGAAGCCACAGCCAACGCTTCGCAGAGGCCCAATGCCGATCTTCCGTACAGACTATGGAGCACCTCTCAATGCGAGAAAGTCCCATTGCGTTGGACGAGCCTAGCAGAGTGCAGACGGACGCTGGTCAGCGCAGCTGACTCCGCTCTTCCCAACTACCAGAACTAGGCACCGCACTCGCTGGTCTTGTGGATACGGACACCACGACGACCGTCTGGCCGCCAACGATCGACATAGCAATCTGGCTTGATCATTGAGCGAAGGGGCTCTTACTCTATCCCCCAAAACAGAGATCGAATTGAACAGCGCTTCCACTGCTATCGAGCGGTTCTTGCTGGTGGCTTACAGCATATTTGTATGGCACGACTTACAACTGTACCAACACAGACTAACTGCCACCACCTGCACTTCCGTCAACTTGATGAATGACCTCGAAGTTCAAGCAGCCTGTTAAGAGCTTTCCCCGGCCTTGCTCGTCCTACTCCCTCTATTCCACCCCTGCCGCCAATCTCAGGGGGTTCTCCAGATCGGTATCTCGTGCTGGATATTCTTCGATGGTTTACCTATGCTAACAACATCCTGCAACCAACAGAATCGTCCGAGTTCCTGCCCCCAAGGTCCTCAGGGAACATGCGCTGCACTATTACGTGCAAGCCATGTCCAATGGCCATCACAGTATTACGACCGATGATTTCTAACATGAAACTCTGACTCAAGCCGCTCTACAAAATGGCAGATTGCCTTGAGGTTTGTACTGGCAGGGTCGAGGAATATTATGTACGACTTTCGATTGGTTTTTTTGTGCTGACAAAATAACAATTGGGGCTTACGGGCTGAAAGGTTTCCATATCGAACAGGGTTATCGAGCACGGTGGACCATACGACCTTCATGTGTACATGTGAGTTGAGCGAACCACGCTACCGCCCTTTGTCCTCGGACAACGCTGTGGACCTAGTGACTCAAGTACAACACAGCTCGTTGAAGTCTGGAAAGCAATCTGCATTGACTCAAGCGGGTTGGAAACCTGGTGTCGGTCTGTGCAGCACTATTTCGCCACCGGGACGGACCTGGCCTCCATGAAACTCTGTGCAGTCAGCTGGATGCCAAGCTGCAGGCCTTATCCTACCGGTAGTATAACTTCGTGAGCAGGTGGGAATAAGACGCGTCTTTCTTCCTCCACAATTCCCTCCGATTCCGCATCCTACGACTACGTTGACCTACTATGTCTCCGTCTTCCGCCTTCGACGCTCAGCGGCAAGCCCTTACCAAAGCTCTCACTCACTATGACAGTGTCGTTACCGACGGCGCATCCTCTTCCGCTCTGGTCACTGCTGAGCACCAGATATATCTAGCTTCCAAAGCATTGACGACGCAGCTGAAGCCTCCAGGAGTCTTTGCGCTCGACCTTGTGTTCCCGGTGGGTACCTGTCGTGGAGATGTGAATGTACACAGCTCAAGGAAACTAGGCGATGATACACTCCGCCACAGTTATCGCCTGCCAGCTGGGTATCTTCGACATCGTCGAGGACGAAACCACCATCGAAGAGCTAGCTGTTAAGACAGGTGCGGAAGAATTGCTGCTACGCGAGTAATCCCACTTTCTTACCCTAGGCTACCGACTAATGAGTCTGTTAGTGCGCATCATGCGCGCGCTTGCGTCGGCCGATATTTTCACGCAGCCCCGTCGGAACGCCTACGCAGCCACAAAATTCTCCCGCAAGTTGCGAGAGCGCCCAGCGCGTACTTGGACAATGGCGTCTCTCTTCTTCATGAACAAGATGTGCATGAATTTGCCTGAAGCCTTGGCCCAGGACGCCTATCGAAATCCTGCGGATCCGGCGAAAGCGGCGATGACGAAGGCATTCGGCGTGCCCCTTTGGAGTATGCTCGAGAATGATGAGAATGCGAGGCTTACCTTCGATACTGCTGTCAGTGTTACTCCAGACAAGTCCATTACGTTCTTAGAATCCCTGTGTCTCTCAATAAATTGTTCTCGCGGAGGTCAATATCCCGTCAGAAAATGAAGCTAACTCGCAGAACCAAAGATGGAGCAACAGGATGATCTGCCGCTCGAGATGATTCCCGACCAAGAGGTTGATTGGTTTGCAATGCTGGGAGACGTTCCGGCTACAGAAATTGCGTTTGTGGACGGTAGGTCTCCCTAAAGTCGTGCCATGCTCTTTCAGAGAGCGGTAGAATCCCCGTTGTTGGAAAACCAGAATGCTGATACTTCTTTCCTGAGAAATGCAGTTGGCGGCGGGAATGGTCACGCAATGAGCAAAATCGCAGAGCTTACCAGAGGGAGGATTGAAGGCAGATTCGTGCTACAAGACCAGCAAGGCACAGTCGAGTCATTGCAGAGTACTGCACAGCGGCTTCCCTTCGAATGCACGGTGCACAATTTCTTTGAGAAGCAGCCGATTCGGGGCGCAAAGGTGTATCACATCCGCCGATGTCTCCACGACTGGAGCGACAACACGTGTGAGCAAATACTGCGGCACCTCCGGGACGCCATGAAGCCGGGTTATTCTCGCGTACTCATCCACGAATTTGTGCTTCCCGTCGTAGGCGCACAGCAAAGAGAAGTGCTCTTCGATATCCTGATGATGTGCCTGACCGGCTCCGAGAGAGACGAAGAGCAATGGGAGACTCTGTTGCAGAGATCGGGACTGCGAATTGTCAAGATCTGGAGGGCGAAGATTGGGCACATGGCGATCATTGAGGCGGAGGCAGTGTAGAATTCCTTACAGACACAGAAGAGACAAAGGTCTTACAGACACAGAAGAGACAAGGTGGTAAAGCGCGAGAATCATGTGGCAATTTTGGAGTTCCCAGTGTAGATAATGAACATTCCCAACCCTGTTTATAGAGCCCTCGTTAGCTTCAGGGATTGTTACCTCTCACAAGAGCTTAGCCCAACGACGGTGGTTTCTGAGCCCGAATCTTGGTCAGCAGTCGGTCTGTTCGCGTTCTCAATGCTGCTACTCGTGTCTTCAGTTGGCCTAAATCTGGCGTAGTTTTGTTAAGCGTCGTGCTAGATGCCTGGCTCACTTGAGATGGAGAAGCAACGGTAGTTCCGATCTCTGAAGTTGGAGTAGCGTCCTCTGGAATCGGGATACTTTCGAGAGTCTCCAGGTCCTTGATCTCGTCGGACTCGCTGTCCTTCTTTGTCAGGGTCTCCTTGCGCTTCGCTTCCCAAGCCTTGAACACTTCATACTTCACGCCTGGAACCTCCATGAAATCCCCAATAACTCCAGTCTTCTTACACTTGTCGCAGATGTCCGGGAAGATATGGACGTTCTCGGACACGTCGTCCTCGCAAACTTGATGGCTCCGGGTGATAGGCTGGCCTGAAGCGATTAGATTATCTATTATGTCAGCGCACTGAACGATTGTCTTCGTCTTCACATGACCGCAGAGGTGGTATGTTATGTGTGATTCGCGCATTTTTGGTAGTTTTGGGTGGCTTGTTGTTCCGATGTGATCTGGCGGGTGGGCAATGAAGTGAACAGCATGCCAGGCACAGGGGAGGCCGGCGGATTTGTGCCAGAACCTCATAATGGATCGAGGAGTATTTGGGTATCTTGAGAACAAGCTTAGGACAAAGAAAAATGCAGGACACAATCATGGTCGTTCCAGCATCCTTTGTTCCTGGGGCCAACTTTAGCATGGCAAAATCATCCAGTTTCACTTGAAGGGTTCTTTGTTCACACAGCTGCAGGCCATGACTATGATGGAAGGCTCCGAAGAAGCTATTCTCCTGCTCTGTGCCGTGAGTTCCTCTGGTCTTGTTTCCTGTTGATAGGGTCATTTGCCCTGGTGATAAGGCTGACCGTTGGAAGGCGGGCGCTCGCCGACGTTAAGGCTGGATGAGTGATACGTCATTGTCTTCGTGAGCCGACCGTTCCTTTCTGACCTTAGACCTGCTCATGCTCGTAATTTGCCATCATGTATCATCTTGGCCACCCCGTTCTGCAACCTCGGAGAGCTCATAAGAGACGCAGTGACTTCGGGAACAACTTGCGTTTAATACACTAGGTTGGCCGGGCCTGCCGGATCGTGAGAGGGCGTGATAGGCAAATATTTAGGTAATAGTCCCGAGAAATGTGGATGACATCAGTGGCATTGATTGGCAGAGGCGAGTCTGGGGTTGAAACTTGGCATGGCTTAGGTGGAGACAAGCTTTCTTCTTCTCTGATCCACGCCCCGGCGTCGCGGAAACGATTGCCATCCACGCCTCGAGGGGTCATCTCTTCCTCCATTTCTCAGGCTGCAACTGCTCCTTAAGGACAAAAGTCGATCATGACTGCATTAGAGAATGGACTATTGCAAACCGTTTAGCTGCCGATTTGCGCCCATTCACCGGCCACGAGACTCTCGATAGCGCGGGACCAGCATACCTGATTCATCCACTCTCGCTGACGTAGCTGCTTATTGAGTATTCAAAACCATGCGCGCCCTCCCACCGCGCTTCTTGGAACAGCTCTTCTTTCTCCCGTTCTCCACTCACCTATCATATTACTCTACGTCCTGCCCTTTTAAGAGCGACAAAATGGCTGAGGCACGACGGCGATCGAGTATGGCGCGACGGAAATCGAGTATCCATGACGATGCTGCCATGCTGGCCGGGTTGGGTGTGAAGCAGGAGTTGCAGCGGAATTTTTCGTTCTTGTCGATGTTGGGCCTTGCGTTTGCGATTCTAAACTCATGGACCGCGCTTGGTGCCAGTATGTCGTTGGCTCTCCCGAGTGGCGGCCCTGACGCCGTTATTTGGGGCCTCGTTGTTGCCGGTATCTGCAACTTGTGTCTTGCAGCATCCTTAGCCGAATTTTTGTCCGCGTATCCAACCGCAGGAGGACAGTATCATTGGGTGGCGGTCATCAGCTGGAAGAGATACGTCCCGCTGCTATCCTGGATAACTGGCTGGATCAATACCGCCGGATGGGTTGCCTTGACTGCGACCGCTGGCTTGCTGGGAAGTCAACTTGTCATTGGTGTTATCGCACTCTGTTCGCCCTCCTACGTATCTCATCGCTGGCACCAGTTCCTCATCTATATCGGATACAACGCTCTCGCTTTCATGGTGAACGCGTTCATCACAAGGCTGCTTCCACTGGTAAATAAGGCAGCTTTGATTTGGTCCATTACTGGTTGGTTGGTAATCTCAATCACCGTCCTGGCTTGCTCATCGCCAAATTACCAATCGGGAGACTTTGTCTACCGTACATTCATCAACGAAACCGGCTGGCCGGATGGACTTGCTTGGCTTCTGGGCTTGTTGCAAGGAGGCTTGGGGTTGACTGGATATGATGCTGTTGCGCATTGTGTCGAAGAGGTGGGAAATCCGACCGTTGTGGGACCCCAAATTATGATCGGCTGCGTTCTGATCGGCGTCTTCACCGGCTTTATCTATCTGAGCGTTCTGTTGTTTGTTTCCAAAGACGTGGAGAATGTCATCAGTTCTACGGCGGGACCGATGTTGCAGATCTTTTATGATGCAACGTCAAACAAGGCCGGATCAGTCTGCTTGCTGGTGTTCCCTCTCGTCTGCTTGCTGGTAAGTCCTGCCATTGTAAGGAGTGAAGCACGACTGACAAGTTCATTAGTTCGCCGGAGTGAGTATCATGACCACAAGTAGTAGAATGGTGTACGCCTTCGCCAGAGACGGAGGCTTGCCCGCAAGTCGAATTTTTTCAAAAGTCAACAGCCGACTCCAGGTTCCACTCAATGCGCTCTGGTTGACGACAATTCTCGTCATTATTTTCGGCTGTATCTTTCTTGGGTCCAGCAGCGCCTTCAACGCCATTGTCTCAGCCTCGGTGGTGGCTCTTGGGGTCACATATGCCATACCTCCAGCAATCAACTGCCTTCGTGGTCGAAGAATGCTGCCGGAATCTCGTCCTTTCATCCTGCCCGGCTGGCTCGGGTGGACTTGCAATTTGGTGAGATTCACCAATGATTTCGTGACATGAAGTGCAGCTGATATAATCTAGGTTGGAATCGCATATGTGATCCTCACAACCGTTCTCTTCATGTTCCCGCCGGTCAAGGAAGTGACAGGCAGCAACATGAACTACTGTGTTGCGGCATTCGCGGTTGTGCTGATAGTCTCGACGATCCAGTGGTTCGTCGATGGCCGGAAGAACTACACCGGGCCTCAGATCGATATTGATGCTTTGAAGGCTGGGGAAATCGTCGGAATGGCCCCTGAAGATGGAGTGCAGAATGGAACAAATGGGACCAGCGATGACAAGTTGGATGGAGATCGGGAGAAGGTAGAGAGATGATGACACTCCGAAATCTCGTCATTTTCAGGAAAGTTGTCAACCGGGAGCGCCATTGCTGATCTGTTCCTCAAGACGAGCTTATGATGATCGGGAGCCTCCGGTGTGAGAAGGGGAGAAAGCAAACGTAGGCACTTCAGCGTTGTATGTACGACGCAAAGAACATGGAGAAACTTTCCTGATGCGATGAGCTTGCATTTTGAGAAGACCAGTTTGTCAGGTGGATGAAACAACAATGGATTATGTCCTTGATCACGATGCAAACCCTTCCAAGATACGAAGGGACCGTGATTCACGTGACATGATGGTGAGAAGTTCTCGCGATGACATGAAATCATCACTACATTAGGAAGCAGTAGACCACCAGTATCATCTCCGAATCGAAACAAGAATGCTTCACCGCCTCCTCCTTCACCCCAATGTTCAGCGAGGAACTGGGTCGATGATTTGAGCCGGACTGGCTCGGTGAATCTGATTCGCCTTCAACGACTCGCGAACCACAGCGCATGGTTCAACAGTCGCACCTTCCTCGATCCTGACACCAGGGTAGATGACAGCTTTTGCGCCAATGACAACTCCGGCAGCGATGACAATGTCGTTCGCAATCCAGAAGCCCTTGGTGCCTTTCCTATGGACAAGGTCTTTGGAATAGTCTGTCGTTAAGAGGGTGACGCCAGGGGCAATGATCGTTCGGGGACCAATCTCAATGATGCCAGCATCGTCAAAGGTACACCCTTTGCCCACATAGACGTCGTCTTGGATCTTCAAATTGTACCCATATGTACATGTGAATGGCGCCTCGATCTTGACACCGAGGCCAATGTGTCCCTTGGAATGATTCTGGGTTGGGAATTTGTGCGTGGTGTCCTGACTCGGATCGACCACTTTGAGCAAAAGGTTCCGTACCTCTTGCTCGGCGATACCGCTGTCCAGCTTGCAAGCAGCATTGTAGCGTTCAAGAGCCCGTTCGCATCGTTGACGTTCGTATACTAGTGTCGGATCGAAGTGATTGTACACGCTGGACCTGAGCATCTTGGACTTTTCGACGTCTTCTTGACCAGAAACCTTGAAATTAGACCTCGGTGGCTCGTAGCCAGAAGACATTCTGGAATGAGTCGGACCTGTTGAATGACTCGGGGACGGTGTGTACCCCGACGAGTATTTGGGTTGCTGTGGTTGGTGCCACTGAGCTGGCTGTTGCGGCGGTGGAGCGGGTGCTGGGTGTGCTGTGTTTGGGCCGGTAGGCTGCGGTGGCGGGTGCGAGGGATAATGCCCTTGCGCGGGTGGTTGACCTGGATGCGATGGTGGAGGATGCTGAGGGTAAGAAGTGCCTTGATTCGGCGGCCGAGACATATCGCGAGGTCGTGTATTGGGATGCTGCTCTGGTCGATTCAGATCGGACAGAGGTGGGAGATGATCCGGAGTATAAGAACTTTGAGTCTGATGTGACGGCCATTGTTGACCACCAGGATGAGGCGGTCGGGTTTGTGGCTCGTTTCGTGCCGGGCTCGACCCGTATGGTGGTTGAGGGTGGCCATCCTTGTCTTCGATAGAAATCGGTCGAGCTTGACCGCCTTCGTGATGGCTGGGCGGACGATTTGGACGAGGAGTCTCCAGCTGAGGTCCCGCATAAGTCGAAGGTTCGGACACGTCACCTTGGCCGTCTTTAGACTGTAGCGGTACAGGGGTCTTGACCGGGGCTGGCTTGGCCGGGACGGAGCGCCTGCTCACACTGTAACCCTTACATTGAAAGCCTCCTCGAAGACAGTTATTGCCTATCAGAAGCAGATATTAGTACAAAATGGAGGGCAGGATCATTGACATGGCCGGCGCAACTCACAAACGGGATGAGCTTCGTCGCACTTCTTCTTTCGATTTCTGCACGTCAGACAGCCTGTCTTCGTCCGGTTGCTGAAGTTCCGTTTTCGTTTCGGCGCGACCGTTGTGACGCCCGTGACAGAGTCGTGGCTATATTGGTCGTGCCCGTTTGTTGTGGGTTGATGATCCCAAGACCGAGGCTGTGTCGCCTCTGAATATGCTTCCCTTTGCAAAACTTCTGCCATCTGCGCGTCCGAAGTGTTGGGTCGGACGCCATTGACGCCGGGATTGGAATGCATAGGCCGTTCGGGGTGCCACGTATGTCCATTGTGCTGCTCACCACCGTTTGGGTAGTAAGGTGCTGAATTGTGACCGCCTGTACCAAGCACGTGCAATGCTCGATTGGCCATGTGTTGCGGCTCCGGTTTCCTGGACGGACTGTGGTCATAGGGGCGTTGCTCAGCATACGCCATGGGCACGTCTGAATCAGATCTTTTTCGCTTGTGTCCTCCGTGATCATGTCCACGTACTTGTTGATACATGTCAATGTGTTCCTGGGACGGATGTTCGCTGTCTCTTCGAGAAAGGTCCTCTGGGGACGACAGGCTGCTAGAGATACTGCCCTCTGAGGCATGTCAGCAGGAACATTTGTAGAACACTGAGAATGTTGACCAACCGTTACTGGAAGCGTGATTTACTGCGACAAACCCTCGTGAACCAGCATCCGGGCTTGGAGTCATGTCTTGTTCCGAACCATCCTGGCTAGCTGGGGCAGAGACCATTCTGTGCGATTCTTCAACCAGCTGGCTCAGCCAGGCTCGGTGGTATAAGTGCTCCTGGTCCGCCTCAGTCCCCCTTTTGCCCGCCAACTCCTGAAGAAGCCCACAGGGAAGGGATCAGATAGGCATATGAGCCTTCGATAAAAGTGGGCGCTTCCGCTGGTAACCCCTTCTGCAGGAACAGGACAGATGACGTCTTCCCGACTCGGATTCGCCAGATCTTGTTTGAGGATTCTGGAATATGTAGGCGTCGACGCGCACGGTCGAGGACAGAGATGTGAGTGGGCGCTTAGAAGCTGTCACAACTTGGAGGGGAAGGTAAGCGCCCGCAATGGCTCGAGGCGCTGCGCAGGAGATCCGCGGACGTAGGCGGCGCACTCAGAAGAAGAGGGCGAAGGAAGTTACGAAAGATGTTCTCCTATGGTGAAGCAGTGGGATGGGCGTCAATCTCAAAGGTTGCAGGGTGTCATGATTGCCGGTATCTGAAGGTGTTTGGACGGTGTGAAAGTAAGCGGCAGCCGCGAGAAGCGCAGGCGGAGTCGGAAACGGCAGAGGGAGGTTCACTGCAAGCCAATTGCTACGCTGGCCAGTAGTGATGCGGACTGGGCCGCACTTGATATGTGTCCGCAAGTTTCCAGTCTTGCACGGAAAAGAAGATGTCGCAGAGGATGAACGAATGCTTGCTTCAAAAGGCGATGCCCAGCCCCGTCTCAATTGTGTCCAAGTACAAAGTGGGAGCACGAAGGGACTAGGCCTGAGCCCTTCGCTCTCACCTGCATTGCCAGTTTGGTGAGAAATGAGAGACAAAAGCCATGGGTGAGGATGGGAGTCGGCTCGGGGGAGGCTTCCAGTGCCACTGAAAGGAAGTTGGAGGGGCCACCCCCGGCGCTTGGGGAAAGGCGCTTGCCGGTAGCCGCATCGTCTGGAGGCCGCTTCTCAACGCTGACTGGCTACGCTCTTGAATTGCTCGAGCGTTGAGCGGCACGAGGGGCCGCGGACCATCGGATGACGAGTCCAGCCATCGCGGCAGTTGGGTCTGGTTAAGAAACACATTCACAGTCAGCAACGTGATCGCTTCAACAGCATGGCTGGAGAGCTCTTCATCGTGTCTCCCAAATCAACGTTGCAACCGCTCCTCTCATCTATCTACTCGACAGAGCTGTTGGTGGCTGTCTGCTTACCCGGAACCAGCTATCTTCCAGCTCGATTGCATGATACGGCAAGGGCGGGTTTCCCTACTCGTCCGAAACGAGCCTCGAGCAGAAATTTTGATCCTCGTGATGGAGGAGTATCAGAAGCTGCGATTGGGCGCTTGCTGTCGAATCCGCGGTCGAGCTGCGGTTGCGCTCGCCAAAAATGCCGCCTGGACCCGACCACCATCCCTGCCCAGTCACGCCGGACGCCGTGCCTAGCTCTTCTATTGGGTGCGGCTTTGTGACAACGGCGCGTCTGGCCCCTCGCTTGCATTCTTACACCTGATCGTGGTTGACAAGTCACATCGCGCTTGCGTTTGCCTTGCCGCCCTAGCCGCAGCGTACCGCGTAGACTGGAACGACGACGAGTCAATAGGTTGCCATACAAAAAGGAGGTCGTCATAATCATCAGTGTGCACAACGGAATATGCGCTGGGCAGTAAGGTTATGCCGGCTGTTTGAAGAGAGGAACACCGCAACTGCCAGCATGCTGCAAGTGAAGCCGCTCAGTCTGAGTCTTATGCTCGCTAAGGCTGCTAATGTTCATCGAGTCGTGTCCCAAGGCAGTGTGGCAGCTTGGAAGCTAGATAGCCGACAAGCAGAAAGATGGATGTAGCCACGTTCTTATTCAGGTCCGTGCCATCATTGGATTGACCCTCTCACTATGTACAGTTATCCATGAGACCCTTGCCCTCGACAGCTTTTCCAGGACCGGTTCCTTTCCAGGCACTCAGATAACACCAAACAAATCATTAGTACTCCTCCTCGCTCATTATTCCCATTGGAGCCCGTAATGACCCGAAGATGATTGATGGAAGGAAACGAATATCGAGGCGTACAAAACTCAGATAGCCACCATGCGTCCGCTGAAAGCAGATATGCCACCCAGAACAACAGAAACAGTACACATTGCCGCCAACCACTGCCAGGAAGCGATCTGCGCAAACAAAAACGACAGCATTCGTGGGGTATCATAAATTCATGCTGATTACGCAAATTCAAGACGTCAAATCATAAGAAAGCCGATGGCAAGTTTCAACTCAGCCGAATGGTTCAGCCAGAAACAGAGAGCGTCTTCTCCTTGGATCCCAAGTGCGCCCATGTGAGGAAGTCGAACTTGTCTCTATCCTTTCCAGAACCTGTCTCCGGATTTGGACTTCTGCTGAGTTCTTTGGGTTCGAGTATCAGAGACCGTCGGTAATGAAGTTGGAAACTCTTATCTCCCGCGGAGCGTACTCGGATCAATTGATCTTGCATCCATGTTTGAAGCTCAGGTACTTCGGCGAAGCGATATGGAACCTGGAACCTCTGCAAATCCGAGATGATCTTCGCTGTCTTCATGTGTTTGTCCAAGTTGATGACCACAGTCTCGCCGCCATTGATCGAGAGGGGTCTCGTGGAAGGGTTGGCGGAATCTACCATTGTCAAGTCGGTCAAGTAGACCCCGATGAAAGGTAGACAAGGAGGCATCTGGGATTGAATGCGTTGACGCAGGACCGCGTAATTGCGAGATACATCGATGATTTTGCACATGTCATCGAGAATTGTCTTTGTCTTTTGAGGGACGTATTCCCACGTCTTCTTCATCCGTTTGAGGTTGGTGGAATCCAGCGAGCACACAATCGCCATGACCGTATCGAAATTGTGCAGCTCCAGGCACTTGTTCGCAATCTTGACCCATTGCTTGATGATGACAGCTCGCTTTTTCGGCTCCTCCAGTTGAAGGACAGAATCGGAGACGAGATTGGAGATGTCAGTAGAAAGAGTTGACATGGCTCGGACGTTTACCGCCAGGGAGCTGTTCCGCTTCGTCCATTCTGTGCCCAACAGCTCCTCTGGAAGAATTGAGCAAAATATCCCGGAGGCTTTCAGTGTGATTTGGCGCGCAATCTCCAACGGGTCAAAGTCGAGAATGGTGACGGGACTTCCACCCATTTTCCATGCTCGCAATGCGGTAAGCTGGCTCTTGGAGATGACGGGGTTGGGCAACGGCGTAGATGGATCGACGTAGCTGGCAGTTGAGGTACTGGTCTTTCCGATGGCGGAGATAACTCTCGGAACAATGGGAGCATGTGTCATGGAGACTTTCTCTACCAGTTCCAGAATTCTCTTGCCTGCCATCGGGAGAGAATTAGGAAGAGATTCCCTTGCGAAAGCAACGATGACAGGCAGTGCGGTGTCGTCGCAATCGTGACGCCAATGAGATTCCATCCAGCCTTTGAGCATGTTGTAAACCCGAAGCCGAACAGGCCCTGCAATGTCTGCGTTGTCGCCCACGTACTCGAAGCGAAACCGGAGAGCGTGTGCGAAGTCGACAGGAGTCACAAAGAGGCGAAAGGTAAGGAACATGGTGGTCACGAACGACACGTCAGGTGTTGACTCAGGCGTTGTTAACCGTTCAACCAGGGCGTTAAGACTACCGCCAACAATCGCACCTTCTCGATTAAAGACGAGCTCCTGCGCGAAGGAATGCACGAGGATTTCGGCTTCGGCGTCTGCGACATCGATCGAATCGCTCCGAGCATCATGTGAATGCCTGGAGATGAGTGGTTTTAGGGAGAGGTCGGCATCCTCATGGAAAGAAGTGACTCGTGTGGATGCTGAGGAGAGGTTACTGGGATTGGAATGTCGATCGCTCCGACCGAAACTGCTGTCGCTGCTCGTACTGTCGCCCACCACATGGCCGCTTATTCTGTGGTGTCTAAGATCTGTCGAAGCCCTCTGCCCAGCCGGTGTGAGAGAAGGCTTTTGTGGAGCGACAGAAGATGATCCTAATGGAGACGATCGGACGACGCCCAACATTATGTCGTCTTTCGGCGTCGGAGGAACGCTGCCAGAGCCGGTCGAAGGTGACTCCACAGTGTTGTTGAAGGACAAAGGAGGGGTCAACAATCCTTGATTCACGGTGATACGAGGGCGTTCATGCGTGTTGTTATGACGCTCCTTGGTGACTTGGGCAGAGGCGGGAGGGAATTCAGGAGATAGAGTTCGACTTGTCGGCTCAGGCGTGCTCGAGCCTCCAGAGCTTCTGCCCAAGAGGTAGCTCAAATTATCAATCTCAAAATCACCAATTTCTTCCAATGTGGCTTTCGTTCGCGTCACGCATCGGCCTGCGGCACTAACACAAGCCGTCGCAGCCTGCACCAGACTGTGAGCTTCATCTGGCGAATAAATCAAGTCATCATCCATAGAGCGGATCGGCTTGAAGACTTGTCTGGCGGCGTGAACCAGCTCGGTGATGGCGTCGTACATAGAGTCCTTGGCTTGCACCAATGGTCTGGAAGTGCTGTAATCCCGATCAATGACAGTCTCAACGACGGCAAAGAGTTGACGGCAGGCCCGAACAGCGTTCTGAGTCGTGAGCAACAGCTCGGAGGAGGATCTGGATTGCATATGGGAACCGAGGAAGGAAGCCAGCACCGTCAGGAATTCGTCGTAAGAGCGGTGGAGGAAATCAGAGATGAGGTTGGAATTCTTCAGAGTCGGCGGGCGAGTGTACGACATCCGGTGTGTAATTGACGAATGCCGTCGTACGTGCGTAGCATTAGCTGCAGAACTGTTGCGATTCGGCACGCCCGTGGTGACCGGAGTCTTGGTTTTGACAGAGGTTGAGACGTGGCGACGAATAGTGGATTGCGATCTGCTCGAGCGCCGTGACGGCGCGACCGCGATTGAGTCGGAAGACGACTCAGCAGGCCTGGTAGAAGCTTCGGGCGCTGTATCGACTTGTTCGGTCCAGACATCGTAGAACAAGACAGCACGGGTCACAATCCGGAAAGCTTTCAGAAGCATATCGTCGAGCCTGATATCGAGCATCTCTTTATCAGTGGTGTGACCAACCACAACTTGTTGTAGCTCCTTTGCCGCCCGAACGAGAAGCGCCAGGTCCGAGAGCAAACTCTTGCGTGTCCTGCGAATGGCATCTTGCTGTTTGACCAAGGAACAGTCTCGAGTCAGGCAATCTGATCGCTCCAGCAAAGCACGAACTCCGGCTACGAGGCCTCTCATATAATCCTGATTGCGAAACAGGCTCAAGTTGGTCTCACTTGCGCAACGGACAAGGTCCCAGAACTCCGTGAGCGCTTTCAAAAGAGGCCGCATTGCGGCGTAGTCGTACCCCTCGCAGTAGTTCGTCGGAAGCCAGCCGCGCGCTCCCGTCTCCAACAGTGTGCCATCAGCCCAACCATTGACATGGACTGAATGTACCAATATGATGTCTCCTGTGCCAAGCGGGAGAGTGACTGTCGTGGAGGAGTGCGGAGAAGAAGGCTGAAAAGCATAGAGAGCTCGAAGGTAGTTGTGGAATCTCGCTGGAGAGGGGCTCATCTCGTCGAGGGATTCAATTGACCTTGGACTGGGAATGGACGCTGCCAAGGTGGACTCCTCCATCGCGCCATGGTTGTCCTCGTCACTATCCTTACGAAGCCTCAGAGGTGCAATGTACACGCTAGAAGGCTGGGTTTCGCGCATCTTAATGCAGGAAGTCGAAGATCATTGTGGTCAGGATAGCACATGCGCGCGCAGGAAGAGCATATCCAGCTGGGTCACCGAGAGAAGAACGATGCCGAAGAGACGAGGTATGTTCGGAAGTCCGGCGCGATCGCCTAAGGATATGTATCGAAGAGGAAACAAGGGGTGAACGTCGAGGCGAAGGGGTGGCTTTCAGTTGTTCTGCAAGGACCAGGAGGAGGTGGCAGCTCGACACACCACGGGAGGAATATCGATCGGTCGTTCACCAAAGGTGGGCTCGTAAATCGGAAAGCGATGAACGAACTGTACAAGATAATAATGCAGGTGGCTATACAAAGCAAGGTGGAAGGTGAAGTTGTGCTGTTGATCCTGAAGAAAGGGAAAGTACCGTCGGCTATTGTCCGAGTGGGCTGTTTCGTTTTCGCTCGAGAAGCCCCCCAACTCAAAAAGGGCATGCCGCCCCAAAAGCCACCGAGCCACCAGAGAACCCCCAAACTCTCCTTCATGCTTCATGCCGCTTTGGCCGACACTCAGTGTCACCCACCCATTATTTAAGTTACTGCACCAGCAAGTCTAGGCCTCTCGGCCATTGAGAGTCTCGAGTTTGGTGCGAAGTCGATGCGTCGAGCCATGCCCTTTTTCACTACAAAAGGACAGCTACTGCGTGTTGGTATGTCCTGCTACCTGCAAGGGCAAGATATCTTCGGCGTACAAGCAGCACCTGTTAGCCACGTACGCAAAGCTTTGCACTTGGCCGTAGAAACAGCCCCACGCAATCTTAGGTCTGCGCTTCCACAAATCAACTGCCCACTCAGGAGTCTTCTTGTTCGGGCGATCAGGCACGCGTCACGTCCACCCTCCTTGAAATTCGTCAACAAGCAACGCCGGACGAATGCAGATCCTCTGCCGGTGGCTGTCTTCGGCCAAGGGGAAGCCATTGACTGCCGTATTCGTGGAATCCTCAGCCTGATACTGGTGATACCATGAATCGAGACCTCAAATCCCCGTGCGAGTTCTGTGTCAGGTGAAATGAATTGCAAGCAGACAGCATTCTATGTCGGCCTTGGCAGTATGCACGCTTAGCTAGCGACATAGTAACAGTGTCCTAAGCGAGGAATATGCGCTCGCTTTCCCAACTCAAAACAGCCCTGACGCAGAGCCTGGTGTTTCGGTCTGCCTCAAAGGTCCGAAAGGGAAGCAACTTTGGCATTCATTTTGACGCGGGACGCACTGTGCAAACATGCATCTCCTAGGGAATCTATCTGAATCAACATCTCTATGAAGCTGCCTTGACACTCGAAGGTCAAATCATAGAAATCAAGCATCTCGGGCGAGACTATCGAAGTCAAACATCCCGCCGTGTTCGCCCGTTCCCAGTGCCCGGGTCGGAATATCGCACCCGCCAAAGTCAAAAACGGTTTGAATTGTGTTCCAGAAGGTCTAGAAGCCGCCCTTTTTGAAGTCTGTCGGACTTGTGCCGAGTGAAAACACTATCGGCAATGTAGCCCGCCATGTGGACATTAAGTTACCGTCTACCTGAAGGGGTCGCTTTTGCCCGGCGTGGTCTTTACGCGCTCTAGCATGACAGGGCGCCTATCCCCTTCATTCGTCCTCGTTGTGGTCGAACTTACCACGAGCCGTGTGGTACATGCGCTTTACGGTTGCCAAGCACCTTCCGCGCTCACTGGACTCCGTTTTGGACGTACTCGAGAGCATGCTGTGCTCGAAGTAGTACTCCACACTCAATGACAATGACGCAGCCGCCGCGGTTAATCGAACATAGGTAGAGGGCTGAAAATCGCTCTTGACGGCGCTCCGTTTGGCTACCGTCGGTACGAGGATGGGAAGAACTGTCGACTTGGGTTTTAAGAGGACACTGATTTCAACCCTGACTTTCCCTCTTCAAGTTCCCTTCCTGCAAAGCCTCGCAGAGCCAGGGGCAAGCAGATCGCCGTCCTGGGCAGCAAAAGATAGGCAGCACGGAAACGAAGTTCACTTGAGGATGGCTGGGCAGTTCTTGCACTCTTCCGGGTAGAAACTCTTCGCCTGCAAGACTGATGAGGTGGATTGCGAATGAGCCATGCTCAAGCTGAATCTTGCGAATGCCCTCCGGGGTTCTGCACCGAGTCTACATTCGTTAGCGATTGCAATCAAGCTCGAAGTTGCGTACTCACAGTCAGTTGTGACAAAAGCCCTGTCAACCTCTGTCAATGCTTCACAGCAATACTGCAACGTCTCAGCAATATCATGCGTTTGTCTGAGTGGAGTATCCGCATCCAATAAAATATCAAACTCGACCCAGACCCCATCCCCGGCGTGATACGCAGTGACCGACTTGAAGCCCGCCACAAGGTTGCTGAAGCGATAAGCTAAGAATATCAGCTTTTTGTGAAGGGACTCATCCACCGCCAGACCGCAAAGGCGAGTCACGTTCTCGATGCAGGTGTCTGCCCAGTCGTAGATGATGTAAAGTGACAGCAGCGCCGCGCCCAATGGATCCAACCACCAGACACCGGCGTGTTTTCCAATGAGGGGGAAGAGCAAGCTGAGTGTGTTGAAATATACGTCTGTCTTGCAGTCTTGTACCAGCGCCTGCACCTGAGTGGTCTTGATCTTCAGGCAGCCTAAACCGATCACTCCTTTGATTGCCACAGTACCAGCCATGGAAGCAATAGCCAAAGCCGGGAGACTCGCGATTGAGTGGTCACCATTCGGAAGGAGTTTCTGTACTGATTCCTGCAGGATTTGAAGAAAGGATATGACCATGATGATGGAAAAGACAAGAATGCCAATGGGCTCCAATCGGCGGCGACCGACTGGGAATTTCCTGGCGAGCGCTGACAATCTCCACGAAACCAACCGGTTTGTCGACCACACAATGACCGTACATAGCAGATCGAGTGCCGAATCAACCAGAGAAGCGATCAACGACAGGGAGGAGGACTTCAGAGCGGCGACACCTTTGGCCACAAGAAGAATGACATTTGCAAGAACGTTGATGTTCACCGCCCATCGAGCGTTCCGGTCTGCCTTTGCGCGAGCGGTTCGAACGTCCTCTGGCAACAAAGCGTCGATATGCTCCTCAACATGCTGGAGCCGACCTTCTCTCTCCCGGATTCCGTCGTGGTCTGCATCAGTGTTCATACTGTCGAGGACTTCGTCAGACATAGCCAAGACGATGGTGTCCACCTCGGCCCAGTCGTTTAGTGCTGCGTTCTGCTTCTCGTAGTACTGGCGTATCTTCTTGTCTTTGATCTTCTTGATCTGTAACCAATTTATCAGCATCGCGCTCTTTTCAGTCAACTGGCTTGCTTACTTCTTCGTCACTTTTTCGGTATTTCTCAAACTCGTTACGGTCCACCGCGCCCTTCAATTGATCCTTGAGCGAGTCGGTAGTCCGCCGGTCCAGAGCATATTCAACAGCATCCTTAAATCCGCCAAAGCGCTTCTGCCGGTGTCCAGATTCTAGATCCGGCTTCCGCCAGTGGTCCTCGGCTTTACCCTTGGGTGTCTGAAGCGTTCGCTTCCCAACCATGGTGTGTAAGACTAGCTTTATGAATCAGAGAGCAACGAAGCGAGCACGTGAACTTGGTCAATCGAGCTGCTGTATGTAAGACCAAAGCAAGAGCAAGGAAGCTTAAAGAGTAATAAGGCATTGTCTTCGTTGTTGCCAATCTCAGAATTATCCCCTGCATAATGACGCATCGAGTCAACTGCTTCCCTGTTTCGTCCCCGAAGCTGTGCCGTCCCACGCCAAATTTCGCCCAAAGAAGCTTGTTCACAGGCGCGATGCTTAAATGGGACCTGGAGCGCGCCCGCAGCCACGCGTCACCTGAAATTACGGGCGTGATCTGCGTACGACCACACATGATTTCTTTATTGTCGAATTTCAACTGTCTACTCTTCTAGATTCAGGATTTCCTCAATGCTGCTCTCGACCACAGCCTATCTACTCGGGTGAAGCTACACAGGCTCTCGATCGATGCTCTCCGCCATGTACGCGCTTGAGGTGTCGTCTCGGCGAAGAATATCGAGTGCCCATGTGGAAAATGTTGTGATGAAGATGCCTTCGTCCTCGCTGCTAAAGGTTTTCAAGGAACCAAGAATCGCGAATCCAGGAACTCCGGTCCTTTAGTCTGGCTTGAAGTGTCCCTGTAAATCCTACGCTCGGACACCAAAATGGTCAGAGTCACAATTTCAATCTTGAAAGGGGGCGTGTCATGACTGTTGCATAAAGGTCATGGAAGAGTCTGCCCATTCTATCGACTTTCCCGAGCACTTTGGCGCCAGTCCACTTGTTGACTTCTCTGACAGTGGACCGAAAATTGCCGCAATGCCCAGGCTGGCAGCAACAAACCACTCAGCCTTTCCCAGTGCTGACAATCACCAGGGTTTCCGCTACCTAGACGTTCCCGTTTCCCCATTCAACTTTCCACGCTGTATCAAAGCGCATCAGTCTTTTGGTTGACGCCCAGGAGTAAAACCAAGCCAGCTCCAAACCCATCGGCCTCGCGATTCAGCAAGAGAAGCAAGGTCCAAGATGTCATGCTCTTCCCAGCCCATACCGCAGATCTTGTACTTTCCTGCCCGGGGATTGTGGACTTACTGTCATTCTTTTGAGCCTCGAATTGACCTTCAGAAGAACTCCGGCTTGTCACTGATATGTGTGCAGGCCAAAATTCTTCCTACGAGTTCTCACACTGTCTTCGTCTACCTAGTCCGCAAGTCTTTCCTCCCTTGAGATACCTCCAGAGTTATCTGCTCGAAGGTCTCAACAGGAGACAGACTCCAAAGACTGGGACTTGTTCGGCGAGGGGTTGGAGAACGAGTGTGAAAACGGCAATTCTTAGTCGGATCGTTGTCATGTAGGACGTTTGCTGGCCTGATATGCTATTGCAAGAATAATCCAGGCGCAAGTCGTCTGTGAGTCGTTCTTCCTCAGAGTAAAAGCGGAGGACCGTGAATCGTTCAATCTCTTTCAGTCATCTAACTTCCTGCTCGTAAACTGCGTTCTCGAGACAGCTACCACTGATATGGTCACGTAGTGCTCTGTCAAAATTGAAGCCGACCTGGGTAGACCATGTCGTCCATTCGATAGAGACCTTCTGCTCCAGCAACCAGCTTCTCGTGAAAGGCTCTGCATGTTTTCGCTCCTCGGTGTACATCTCAATGTTCGGCTTCGTAGTCCCACCTCGTCGAACGTTCAACCAGCGAGCATGACCAAGAGGAACGTACTGGAGCGTAACATCCACCTGACCTTGCTGTCGAAATGAGGGACTGGCGTAGAAAGCGGTGTAGCTTTGTCCGTCCAGTTCGGGCAGCAACACAGAGATGACACGTGATGAGGGTGGAGGGAAGTGGTCGAGCATCGAAGACGAGTCAAGATTATTGGACATTTCGAAGGTGTACAAAGCGTTGAGACTCTTTGCAAGGACATGGCCATTGAACAACCCTTCCTGACCTAGACCACTGAGTTGTTCCATGATCCACCGAAGCCAGGTCGGCTTGGGACAGCATTGTCCAAGGATATGCATCAAGGGCAGAAGGCCGACTCCCAGGGTTTCACAGGCGAGGTATCCCTCACCCATGTCATTGACTCCTTGCCCATGGTTAATGATAGTTGCCACAGAGCGCATCACCTCGTAGATGTAGTGGTAGGCACCGAGGTAGCACTTTTCATCTTCGTGACCATTACCAGACAAGCTCAATACCCAGTACATGCGAGCCATGTAGAAACTGTGCACTGCGGCAAACACACAACGGTGAGCAGGGGCATCGGCGTATGGGCGAGGCGGTATCACAAGCCTGTCGATAGCATCCCAGTCGCATTCAACCTGGAGAGCACCGAGTGTCTGAGAGTCGAATTGAGAGAAGGGATTGTTGCTGATCGTCCAGTTGTTGAAATGCTGCCGAAATGTCGTGATCGAGTTTGGAGAAATCGTTCTTTCGTAGACTGCCAAGGGATCCCAGATCAAGTGGTTGACCTCGGGGTGCCTATCAGCAAAATCAAGAAGATCCAGTAGCGGAGCTGAGCGTATGCCCGGGTCTGCGTGACTTGAAGAAGGGCTGAGCAAATGCAAGCCTGGGAGAGCTGGAAAACGCTCGGCGAGAGAATCCATGGTGCCTAAATTCGGAAGTGGGAGCATGATGTGACAGATCGCTCTGAGGTTCTTCAAAGCAGAGTATATGGCTGTACCGAAGGAGGCCAGGATAGGGTCATCGAATCGCATACGACTGAAGTAGAAAACTGCTTCATTCGTATGTCCAATTGCAGCTGGAATGTTGCCAAACAAAAACTGAAGGTGTCAGCGCAAGTTCACAGTATCAAACGCTCACCACTACCTCAAAGTACGCAAGCAACACAAGAGCAGCGACGAAGACGTCCAACGAGTCGTCTGTCTTTAGAGAGAGCTCAGAGATCCGCTGGAGTGCTTCGGTATAGGTCTGAACCGCAATGACTTTCGTGTCCAGTCCTCTACTTGTGTCATGCTTGCTCGGTGTGGACATCATAAGCACTGCTCGATGCACTCCGCCAAGTGCGGCAATTGTAAGGAAGATGTATTCGATGTCCCATGCTTCTTCGCACAATCGATCTCTCCAGAAGTGTAAGTGCTCCGCGGGGAACAGCAGTGGTAACGTCCTGAACAGGTATTGCTGGTAGGCTAGGATATCTCGAGCTCGAGCATGCGGCCTTTGATCGGAACGGGGATTGGTTGGGAGGGCAATGAGTGGCAATCCGTCCGTACGGAATTTGGGATAGACTGTGGCAAAGGAGTTGGCATGTCGAATTGTGTAGTTCGGAGAGGCTGATGCTGAAACGCCTGGGACCGCGGCGGAGCGTGGAGTCGCAGAGGTGGATGCATTATCTGTGCGTGAAGGTTGAGGCTCGATTTGACGGCGTTGCTCGTAGCCGGCACACTCAACGTTGGCTGCGTTGCACCGTTCGCAAGTCGGCTTTCCTTCGTCACCTGCGAAGGCATTAGGAGTTTGTCAAGAGTCGCTTGCATGAGAAACTTCATCCGCGATTCATTCGCCCCCGCAAGCCGCAAGGGGTAGGACTTCCAGCGAGGGTGTCGAAGTGGACGGACGAGTAAAGTGATGTTGAGCACAGTTGGCGATAGCAAGCGAATTGCGGATGGACAAGCAGCTTGAAGCTTCAGATGTTGCTTAACGAGTTGAACACTCACATCGCACTCTCCGGCGGCGACAAGTCAAGCATCCTGTCCGCCGCCGCCGCTTCTTCTCATTCATTGGTCCTGCTCGTAGGATTGGGGCACGCTGAAAGCGATACTTTGATGTTGGAGATTGATGCTGCGCACCCAGCTCATCGCGAGGTAAACGAGACTGGCAAGCTATGCGAAATTGCCGAGTCTCGTTAGAAAGTCGACGTCACCTTGCAGGCTGCGGGCCAAGCCATGACAGGCTTCGATTCGTGCATCCATCCGCAACACTCGTTGATTTGGACTTGGAAAGAGTAAGGCCTGCAGTTCTATGGAGCGGATATCGAACACATCTACAGTCCATCCAGAGCTTCTTTCTGATACAACAACTTTCACTTCTGGCCGAATGGTCCACCCAGCTTGTTGTTCGGATCGTATTTTCGCTTGACTTCAACCAGCCTGTCCCAATTCACGCCGAATACCTGCGAATGTTAGCGGTTCTGAATACGCATTGAGGAGTGTTTCATTTCAGCATACCTTCTTTGGGTCGACGAAGTCCTCAATGAAATTGGGAAAGTAATCTGCTCCGGTATGACCAGGTCGAATCTCATACGGACCTTCCGCCATTGCTTTGTGCGCCAGAGCATCACTCTCGGGCGAGCCTGGTACAACACCTGTCCCGAGCTGAAGATTGTGTTGATTTCGCGTATGCGGCCAAGCTGACACGAGGCTGGGAAAACCAAGAGATTGGTAGACGGCCTGGACGTGTTAGCGGGAAATCGCACGGCATAATCTCTCACCTTCTGCATAACTTCCATTAGCACATAAGTGCCCATAACCAACTTCGAATCCTTCTTCAGCAATGCCAAATACCAATCCCAGGCTCGTAATATCAGTTCTTCGTTAACAGCGGGAACAGTAACACCAGCAGCCCATGTATTGATCTTTCCGAAAGGAGCCTTCGACTGATCAAATGCCTGGTTGACCTCACGAAATGTCGACGTCTTTGTCAGATCGACCGCCCCGGGAATTTCCAATGCCCATTTGAAACCGTCTTTGCTTCTTCCGTGCTCGGGACCGTTGGCATCATAAGCAAAGATGGCCAAACCTGGCTTCGGTTCCTTTCCCGCGTAGGTGCCCGCAGTCATATCCAGGCAGTACAAGTGCATGGCCACCTTTGGGTCGCTGCAACGTGATGCGAATGCTGCCGTTTCTCGAGCGATATCGTGCAACGCTTCTGGAGGGTAAATGATCTGTCCACAGAATATGGAAGAGGGATACTTGTAGACCCGCATCTTGTACGCGACAACCACTCCGAAACCACCGCCTCCTCCTCGCAGCGCCCAGAGAAGATCCGGCTCCTTGCTCGCCCATAAAACGCTGCCATCTAGCTTGACAACTTGGGCATCAAGTAGATTTTGAGGGTCCGACGAGAGACCATGCTCAGAGCTCAGCCAGCTTTGTCCGCCGTGCAGTATTGAACCACCAACACCGACGTAAGTACAACGAGCACTGACTGCTGCGTAGCCAGGTGCCTGCTCCTCCACTTTCTGATCGATCTCTCCCCAATTGTGACCTGCACCGAATGTGATGGTCTCCTGACTTCGGTCGAAAGAAAACGACTTGAACGCTGACAACGAGATCAAGACGTCCTTGGCAGACGCACTTCCAATACCAGTGCAGCGGACGCCAATGTCAAGCGAGGTGGTATTCGCATAAGAGACGACTTTGCTGAGAGTCTCGAGATCCTTCGGGATGACCACGACTGCCGGGTGCTTGTTTGCCTGGATCGCCCAAGTTCTGGATTCAGAGTCGTAGTTGGGAGAGTCGATTGTGATGATCTCCTCCGGCGACAACAAGGTTTTGAGTTTCGAGAGCTCGGCGTCCGCCATAGTCTGTTTCAGTCAGGAGAAGGATGAAATGTTCCAGAGCGTTTTGATATGTTGAATCTGCAGTGAAAGGCAATGCGAGTATTTATTCGTCTCTACCGGGTCGCGGCCCGCCGATTTAGGGCCACCCAACATACCGTTCCTTAACGCCAATCGTGCATCACCAAACTCTGAGACTTCATTAGCCTACCAAAGCAGGAACGCACCATACTGATAACCTTCTTTGAGTGAAACAATGTATGCGGGCCAAACCGTATATTCTTACGATCCACTACACGTACAAACAACCTGGGATCAGTGAACAAGGTCTTCAGAAGTGGGCTGTCTGAACGCCAAGCTGCGTGGAGTAGGGTGGCCTTAGACCCCAAGAGATGCGTATACGTATTGCTGACTGCGCTAGAACGTGGACACTTGTTGTTGCCTCGACAAAATCATGGGTTCTATCGTGGAGGTCGATTCGCTTGAGATCTTGGTCATCGTTGATAACGAGGTTGACCCTATCTCGACGTACCAACATCCAGACCTCAAGGTCAGCGGTCAACTTCCAGATGTGGCTGTCAGAGCACCACTCCCTGAAGGGAGCAGGGGAGGGTCGAAGTTTGAGATTCGGCTCGACAATGTTTGCTGTGGTGCACATGGACTGTCACTCATGATAGTAAGGACTTTCTAATGGCGGCCGCCGACGCTGACATTGCCCCAGACAGCCGTCAAGAGTGAAACACGCCATACCGTTTTGTTCGATACTGCTCCGGAAGAACATATCTGGGAGCTGAATGCAAAACGTCTGAGAGCGAAGCTTGAATCCATCGAGTGGATACAATTGTCTCACTGGCACCGTGACCATTCCGGAGGGATGCTGAAGGCAGTAGCCATGATCAACGATGCGAAAGGAACGACGGGTATCCCAGTCGATCTTCACCCAAAGCGGCCAGCGTATAGGGGATTTCTGGGGCCATTTGGTCCTGTGTCACTCGAACGAGATCCGACTTTCCAGGAGATCGAAGCCGCTGGGGCCAAGGTATTGAAAAATGATCAACCGCATACCATTCTGGAGGACATGTTCCTTGTTTCTGGCGAGATCCCTCGGGTTACTCCTTATGAGAAAGGCTTTCAACGCGGAATGAGATACAATGAGGATACGAGTGCTTGGGAAAGTGATGAGCTGATTCAGGACGAGCGATTCCTTACGTGCAATGTCAAAGGTGAGTGCAGCAGATTCATTTGGCGCATTGCTGAGACTGTCGCAGGCAAGGGGTTGGTTGTCTTTACCGGCTGTAGCCATGCCGGCGTTGTGAATGTAGTCAAGCACGCCTTGGACCTTGCTGGAAACAACGTGCCACTTTACGCAGTGGTCGGAGGATATCATCTTGTGGGACCGAATGAAGCGTGGATCAAGGAGACTGTGGCCGAGCTCAAAGAGCTGAATCCTCGAGTGTTGATGCCTGGTCACTGTTCGGGCTGGAGGGCGAAGTACGAGATCGAGAAGGTGATGCCTGGAAAGTTGGTTCCATCGACAGTGGGGACGAAATTCGTGCTCTAGTATAGCGGTCAACGATGAAAACGGCGTGTATGATCAGATTGTTACCAGTCTCTTCAGAAGCCGTGGTTCTAAGCAATTCTGCCCACCGTCACTGCGCTTTACTTTCGTCTGTTTTCGACGCTAAGCAAGTCCTTTGCATGACTGGTCACGATAGCAGGCATAGACCATGATCCTGTTCACGCGTGATCGGAACAATGACGCTGTGCCATCGCTGCCTTGGCTGAGCAGATGTACGGCTTGAAAACGCCCAACGGAAGGACAATGCGCCGCGCAGTCTTCATTGCTTAAGGAGCTCAAGTCGGAGGGGGAGTATCGAGTACAGTGTGAGCAGACCATATCGATTTCGCTCTGGCTGTTCGAAAGCTGCAGGAAGGTCAACAAGATTGTGACAGGGCGGAATTCGTCAAGGAGCCGCGGGCTGTACACGGAATCGAAACAACTTGCGCAGTGGAAGCTGGTTGAAGACAAGGTTCTCCAAGGCGTCTTCGGACTTCCCGCAGAGCTCAAGTTGAGGACGAGGGACGGCCAGACGAAGCTGTTCTTCATGGTTTCCAATCCTTCTTGGTTATCTTGCGGGCTGTGAGAAAAGCGCATTTCGCAATGTTGATATTCGATGATGTCATTGACAACTACTGTGTTTCTGCTCCTCTTTCAAGCAACACCAGCCTTGCCCCTGACGCACCAGACTGCTTCTACTGCACAGGGACAGCGCTTCGAGCTTTGCAATGACCATCTTGTAAGTTCGGATGACTGTTGGGACATCGCCGGGTTCGGCGGTCACCCATCTTTGACTCGCACCTCGTTTCCTACGAGTAAGCTCTGCTGTAGATCGATTCCCTTGAAAGCACTCGTTACTTCAAAGGGGCTACACGCTCGATTGCCGTTTTGCACCCTGGTCAGCATAACTCCCGATTGAGTCGACAGACAAACAGTTCGGAGATAGGTCCAAACCGGACTTACGCCTGAGCATAAATTCCCCTTCTGAAACGCTGCCCCTGGAACCTGTCACCGTCCGTCAAGTCTTGCCACGAACTACGGTATGGCTGTAACCCAGCGTCAGATTGCTCTTGCATTGTTGGATACATTCAAAGACCTCGATTATGAAGCTAATATCGCTCTCCGAACACCTGACTGCCGGCACTCCTTCGCTCCAGGGTCGTTGGGCATAAAGGACAAGAACAATGAGCAATTCGCCGCGCACATCAAGTCTCTACAGAAGACTATTCACGGTATTCCGGTCACAGCGAAGCAAGTCTTCGAGGGAGGAAACCAAGTCACAGTATGGGCTACTGGTGACACCAGGTTTAGGGAAGATGTAATGGCTTTGGAACCGAACCTCGACTGGACATATCAGGGAGAATACATCTTTTTGTTCACCTTCAACGAGGCCGGTGACAAAGTACAACACATCCTCGAGTTTCTGGACAGCAAGAAAGTGGAGGAAGCAAGAGGCTTGCTGAGATTCTCTGTGGACAACAAAGGATGATTGGTAGCCTGCGTCGAGTTTTCCGTGTTGAATATCCCGTGTCGAGGCCGGTGTTAGGAAGATGTTGGCTCCGCATGCTATAAGTACCTAGGTAGTTGTGGTCGATTGAAGGAGTGACGGATGAATTTCGTACCCAATTTTGTAGCCGATCGGAGACTTTCGCTTTGGTCGACCGCCGTGACGGAGCAATTGATTGGAGGCTGTCTTGGCTCGGATAGCGCCCTGCTTCGAATGGCTAAAAGCATGCCATACAGCAAGAGCTCGCACGTGTGTCTTACAAATCTGTACATAGAGTATAACAGCGGAGCTTTTGATCATGTCCAGCACGCAGGATCATAAACACCATCGTCCCTTGGAGGTCCGAAGCAACACATCCAAGCACCACCCCTCATTTTGACCATTCAGCATGCCCGAGACTTGTACAGCAGCTGTATTGGAGAAGATTGCGCAGCCGTTGAAACTGAAGACAGTACCAATCCCCAAGACAGTGCCCGGAGCAGCAACAGTGAGAGTCCTTGCAACAGTGCTCTCCCCGAACGTCAAAGATGTCTTCGCTGGAGCCTTCGGGCCTATCTCTGTGGGCACGCCAGTGATACCATCTATGGCGTCTATCGCTCGGATACATAGCGCTGGTGGTGATGCTACAGTCTTGAAACCTGGGCAGCTCGTTTTCACAGACTTCTGGACACAGTCGCGAGATGATCCAGACGACAGCATCCTGGCGGGCTACATGGGAGGGAACGACATACTGGAGTCTGTCTGGAACAATGGCACCTTTGCCGAATATGCCAGCGTGCCATTGGAGCGTGTCTGGCCTCTTGACGAATCCCTGTTGTGCGAGAAGCTGGGGTACACCGTGGCGGAGCTGGCATACCTCGGAAACATCTGCATTTCCTTTGGGGGTCTGATGACAGTCAACGTTCTTCCGGGGGATAGTGTTGTTGTGGCACCAGCAACAGGTACATTCGGTGGTGCCGCAGTCCATGCCGCGGTTGCCATGGGGGCGAAGGTGATTGCCTGTGGGCGAAATGATCAAATGTTGTCCAGGATTGCAGAGGCATTCAGCTCATCTGGGCGGCTGACAACGGTGAAACTGAGTGAAGATGTGAATGAAGATGTTGCAGCAATCAGAGCTGCTGCCGGAGGCAAGGGTGCGGATAAGTTCGTTGACTTCTCCCCAACGCAGGCAACCGGGTCGAAGCTTCTTGCCGCAGGGATTTCGGCATTACGTCCAAATGGGAGAGTTGCGATCGTGGGTGGTATCCTCCAGAATGTTGAAATTCCTTATTTCACAGTCATGAGGAACAACATCAGAATTGAAGGGCGGTACATGTTCGATAGAATGCACGTCCTTCAGGCGATCAAGTTGTTGGAGTCTGGACAGCTTGTTATCGGTGACAGGCCGAACAGCGGCATGAAGGTTCATTCGTTCAAGCTGACGGACTGGGAGCAGGCACTGGATACAGCGGCTGAGTGTCGTGGTTGGGGGAATATGGTGGTACTGGAGCCGTAAAAAGGTCAGCGTGCGAGATCAGGCGGTAGGGTTCGATCCCAAGAGGAATTCCGGATGCAATGCAGCATAACCGTCCTTTGCCAGTGCCAGACTTTTGTGCAAGCCAACGTGGTCCAGCTCGTCAGTTTCGAAATGCCAGGTCGTGAGTGAGTCCATCACCAGCCGACGCCAAATTGTCTCCGTGCCCATGGCTGATAGTACCCAGTGTAATCCCTCGCTCTTGAAATCCCAAACTGCTCCGCCACGTTGACATACCCGTCCTCACTCTGTTCTCCGCTTTTTTTGACAGCCTCAATATCCGAGATCTCCGTTTCCCAAGGTGTTCGACAGTATACGCAGCGTACTTGAGTCCCGCTCTGGCTCTTCGCCCACTGATCGAAACAGGATTTGTGCAGATTGTGACCGCACTGCGCCTTGCACCAGACGAGCTTGTTGTGTTCCTCATCGAGATCCATGTAGCAGATCGGGCATTCTCCATCTGTGGGCTTTCGGTTGCCTTTTGAGTCTTCTGCCAGGTCGGTGGGAAGGGGAGGGGCACTTGCGAAAATTTCTTCGAGTTCTGATGTGAGGAGAGCGAGCTGGTATTGCAGATGGGAGGGTGCCTTGAGGACGGTATGGAGAGCGTAGACTTTGTGCTTGCACTCATTGCCTTTGACGGAGTCTGGACAAGTGCAAGATGGAACGTGACTGACGGTCACGGTGTAGATGTTGCCAGTCGAGCCGACAACGTCGATGTCTTCAGCAGGTGCTCCGGCCACATCTCTGCGTTTCCGGCCAAGTACGATCATGCGTTGGGTTTGAGCCCGTTCGAGCTTGGTCAGGAATGATGCGGGAGGTTTGGTTCGAACGCGACGCAGTCGCTTCTCTTCATGTCCGTGAGACGGACTCTTCTTCGGCCGTGTTCCTTTCGATTTGGTTGGTGTTGCGAGGTCATTCGAGTCTTTGAAGTGGTGTACCTGCGACGTTCGTTTTGATGATTTCTGCAGAGACTTTAGGTGTGGTTCAGGTTTCGGCTTGGCTGTCTTTGTGACTGCGCCCGTACGAGAGAGCCGTGAGATCGACGTAGGCATGTTCGCTGTGAGAATTGCTGCGCTGACGTGTAGAGCGGTCGATGTCGTGTGTAGAGAGTGGCAAAGACACAACTGCTGCTCATCACTCACTTCGGCTAAACTTCGTTGGTGACGTCGTCGAACGCGCCCACATGGCAGGCGTAAACTTGCCGCAGACTCGGGCGTGCGCAGTCAACGACTACTTGGTACAGGCGACCTCTTGTCCAACTCCTACAGAATTGCTTTTGGACTTCGATCAGCATGCGGCCAAACCCTTTCATATCGCTCTCCTCCCGGGGCTGGTGTCTTCTACGAAGATCACTCACCGGCTACCTCCGGTGACCTTCCCTCCTTTGCTCCACGACGAACCCTCTCCCGCGAACCTTTGTCTGGACTTGCAAGCAGGGTCTCTGCCAATGCGACGTTGGCTATCACACTGCTGCTGTGAGATTCAATCCTACAACGGGCAGCGTCCTCCAGGCCGTGAATCTGCGGCCGTCATCAGCCTGGGTTTTTCTCTCGACCCGCACTGGCTCTGGTATCTGGATGATGGCGAAATCAACGAAAGCACTGCCCGACTCTTCCTCTACATGACACCGTCTCACAAGCACAGCGCTCGCCGCTAGAAACATGCAATCCGTCCAAAGCGAACAGCAGCTTCCGTTCTTCAAATAGCCGCCTTGTCCTTCCCTCGAGTCAACAGACAAGATTGACCATTCTACATCTTCAGGTGGTGAGAGACTCAGATTGGATAGCTGGGTGGTTTTCATGTCAAAGAGTTGATCTTGAACATCATACTACAAATGGAGGGCAGCCTCGCTCTTGCGTAGACCGCACTGGTATGTTCGTCACTGATTTTGTGTGATTCCACGGCTTGCGCCTCTGGACATTCTCTGCGGACCCGAGGGTATGTTTCAGCTATCTGGCGTAGAATCGCGATGGTCACAGCTCGAGGAAAAGAGTCCTTGTCTTCAACAGCAAGCATTCGCATGACTTGGGGGGTTCCACAATCGTTCCACATCCTTTCAACTCGACCTGCTTCCTCCAAACCTCTTCTCCAGCACGCGTGTATGCCCCTATACCTGCGAGGCGTCTCCGCTCCCTCCTAGTGTAGCTCCAGTAGGGACGAGGATCAATACTCCATTGTTCCTCAATGAAGAGGACTCACTCAATGTCTTGACAGCAGAAACAGCCGATATGCAGACCCGAATCAACCACGCCGGTCCTGCAAGCGAAGCCCGAAGGTACCAACTTCTGTTCTGCATACTTGGCCCCGTTCACTCTCATCTCGTTATGTCGCTCGTCTACCATTCTCCACATCCGACGCCGAATTTTCTTCGATGGCATCTTCCGGCGCCTCCCCACGCGAACCCGCATGATCTCTGACTGCTTTCTTCTCCTCGTCGCCTGCGGTTGTTGCGCTGTCCTTTCTTCGCTGGAGTTGTTTCTGGCGATCCTTTGCGACTTGCTGGGCGAATTTGCTCTTCATTCGAATTGCTGGTCCCTTCTTGTAGAAATAGTACACGGGAGCAGTGACGAGAAGTGCCAGAATGGCCAGGATCGTGGAGGCCCATTCTTCAGGATACTTCTTGCCGATGTTGGAATACACTGGTAAGCCATGAGTATGAGAGCTGACCGTTGGTAGGCAAGCTTGGTAGGCAAGACAACTTACTCGGAGTCGAATACAACGCTGCAATACCACTCAAGAAATCCCGTGCGAAATCGTTGCCGCCTGTGGCAGAGGCTGCGTAAGGGCCGTACGCGGCAACGGTGTAGTCAATCGAGGACTGGTAGATTGAGTACTGAAGCAGGTCAGAATATCGAGCCAGCACCACAGGGGCTCAACGCACATTACCGATCCCAACGATAGCACTGAAGATCATTGGCGCGATCCAAGGGACGCCTCTGTCAGGTCCTAAGCTTGTCCAAGCAAAACCGAACAGCCCCAAAGGCAAGCATGGGATCACTTGGGACTCTGTTAGCTACTTCGGACGAAGACATCGGGGGCGTCTCACCGTAGAGCAACCACCAGAGTCGAGCTTCGGGCTGAACATCGATTCCACGACGTCGGCGCTTCCGGAACATGTGAATGGAGGGCAGAAATGACAGATAGGCAATGAAGTAGCCAACGAGCAACCTATGGCCGTCAAAATCTGGCAGAAGGCGAAGAGAGATTGATCTACTTACGGAACAAAAGCGAGACCAACTTCATGAGTCGAGAAGCCGTATTGCTCCTGTCAGAAGCGTCAGAAGGTTAGGATAGCGAAGAGGTTAGAGCACCCGAATGCCAGACACAGGTGTTCAAGACGAAGCACAACTCACGAATATCGGTTGGAATCCCTCTAAGCTTTGTTAGTCTGGTCCAGCGGACGCATCTGCGAAACGGAGGAACCTTACGAAGAAAGGTGAAGATGAGGGAGTCACTGAATCCGCTAACAGCCGACAACCATGCCACGATGGGCTCGGTGAACAGCATGTAAAATGGTCGGCTCCACACTGTCAGGATGTACCTCCAATTCATGTTGAATCCATGCATCTCGATAGGACCTTTGACATGAGGATCACCACCTTCTCGTCGACGGCGCTTTGCTTCGCGGTTCAACAATATGGTGGCTCTTGTTTCTGGCACGAGGAAGAAATGTAACAGCTGAGCCGCACCTCCTCCGCAAAGCTGCATCCAGAAGATCCAAGGCAATGAGAGGTATTCTGAAGAGAGTTAGCTAGAAGCTGCTGCGAAGAACGGGAAAGCTCACGTCCTACAAAGCCCCCAACCACTGCTCCAACAACACTACCGCCAACAGAAGAAAGAACAAGGAAGGCGATGGCGTATTCCTGGTCTTCGGGCTCCCACATGTCGGCAAGGACTCCCAGGGTAACCGAACCTCCAGCAGTCGAGACACCACCAAGAAGTCGACATATGACCAAGGTTCCAAAGTTGGGCGCTAAGGCGCATGGGATTTGCCAGATGTTGACCAAGAAGAGGCTCAGCTGTTGAGTCGGCCACCGTCCAAGCTCTTCACTCCACGGCGCCCACAACTCGCATCCGAACGCATAGGCCTTTCTTGCCGTCAGCATAGAGTTGGCATTCACGGGTGCAAAGTTGCATACACAGAGAAAGGTGAGCTGTGGAACTCTAGCCTTTTGCTCACTGACGCCAAACTTCTTCGAGATCCCCTTCACACCATCTGCGTAAAGGCTGGCATTGAGATTGATCGAGATTTGGATGTAGAACATCACACTCAGGATCATCCATTTCTTCCAGGTCGGATAGCTGTAGCCGAGGACGTCGTAGGCATCGCCTTCCATTAACTCGGTGTCCTCGCCATGAGGGTAGTCCTTGCCCTTAGAGCGAGGCGCATTCGCTTCATGAGCGCGTCCAGGGTGGGTTTTGATAAGGTAGAGCGCCTCCATCGTGGATAGCGAGCGAGACTGTGCGGGAAAGAAAGGGGCGCTGCACGGGAGAAGACCATAAGTATAATTGACATGATGACTTGATCGGCCTCGATCAAGTGACTTGGTCACCTGGTGCTCATCCTCAGCAAGGATTCTAGATTACATTGGTGCAATGCAAGGGGCCTGATAACGAACTTTGGCCATTTCTTGGCTTTGCACAAAGCATCGAGCTTGATTTGTGAGCTTGGTGTTGGAAAGTCCGGGGTCATGATGCTAGCGCAGTCAGTCCGGGCCGCTCAGATGCGATTGGAGATATGCTGCTTTTCACGCGGGGAAAGAGAAGCAAGCCACATCGTTAGCCGAACCACATGGGCCGCCTTGACGTTGATCTCTGAGATCAGCATTCGGAATGCGGGATCCGGTAGTCGACCCCTCTCAGCGTTTGGAAGCTGGCTGGATGGTATCGTCGATGGATCGTCGTGAGCTTATGTGAGCTTGAGGATCGGAAGGCGGCTGGGGAGCGCATGTTTCTGCCTCGTGGAGGGCTGGGCATGAAGTATCGAGAGTGTGGAAAGGCATGCTTTGATTTGCTTCCGGCACGTGACCTGGTTACAATCGAACACGCCGAACTGGCTCTAACGGTTGTCAGCCTCGCCTGCCAACCCTGCGTCAAGCGTGACTTGTGTATTCATTCTCATCCTTACAAGCATAGAGAAGTCCTTCTTCACAGTTCTCCTAACTGCGTTCGATCCAAGTCATCCAAGTCTTCCAGCCGCTTTCCACCTCCGAGTCGAATCCTTGTCTCTTGATGAACTGTTCCAACATTCATCTTCGTGTGTGGACAGCTTCACTACGAAACCCGTCTGATGCCGCGCACCGTACACTTCCTTCCTGTGCTGTCATATAGCCTTCATTTCCTTCGCCGTGTCCTTCGCCAGCGGCGCCTGAGCGGCTAAGGCGAGGAGAATTGGTCCACCTCTACCAGTCGGGTGCTCTCGCTGCGCATTCTACTAGTCCAGCCTCTACCTCTCGAACCTTTTGCAAATCTTCCTCGTCCTGCTGAACGAACCTTCTATGTCGTCGTCGAGTACTGCCTTTTTCGTGTCAAGATTGGAGTCAAGAAACAATACAAGTCCTTCCTTGATGAAGAAGCCGATTTCCTGCGCCCCTGGAACAATGCCAGCCCTGGGAAAGGCCTCCAATCAGGGACAAGTTTCCCTAAATGAGTCAAGACACCGGTCGATCGTCCTGTTGTACAAGTTCCGTTATTTTTCATGGCCTAACGCTCATTCTGCAACTCCCTGTTCGGCCAATCCCATCCCATCTGGTCCTGTCTTCCCCAGTCCCGCTGCTTCTTATGACGAAGAGCTCTTTTCTAGTATCGATGCCGAGAATGTCTTGGAGGCTGCGAAGCTTCTGACACTTCTGACCGCGGCGTAGAAGGCAAAATCCTCGGCTTTCGGTGACGTTCGTTGTCTTCGGTTCTCTCATATGTTACGAAGGAAATGCGTTGAAGTGTTCAAATACCAGCCGCACAGTCTCCCAGAACGCGCAAATCAACATCTGGCCCGATAGTAGCTCGTGCGGATATCGATGTCCTGCTGGTAGTGGATGTTGGTAGCAAGAGGCGAGTTGTTCATGCATCGTCTGAAGCGATGGAAGATATTGAGGTCCTGGTTTGTGCCGTATGCAAGAAGAGTGTGGTTGGGAGTATATGCTGACAGTGCTGCCTTGATCTCTAGCTGCGTCATGCCATTGGTACGCTGGGGCCGCCATAGTGTTTGATGAATGCCCTTCTGAAATTGCGTAAACGCCCAGCGATATACATGTCTATGGCGACCTCCAACTCCTCCATCGATAGCTGATAGTCCACGTTGCACGTCAAGATGTGATCGCCGTTGAGATTGACGATGGAGATGGAGAATGGTAGGGCGCCCTTCCCATGCGTCAGGGTCATAAACTCAGGGTCAATGAGCTATGTTGACTGGGGATCGATTTGGAGGAGGCGTTGGGCAGGGAGGGCTTTCGGATCTCGACGTATATCAAGAGAGTAATCGGTAGGGAAATTGGCCGGCTGGGAGGCGTCGTTGGCGAGGTCGTTGGCAGGGTCGTTGGCGGCGTCGATGGCGGCGAAGAAGACCAGACTCGCAACGAGCACGACAGCGTCAATGATGACCGGGAGCATGTTGGCGGCAGTGAGGTGTTGGTTGCTGACGAGGAGGATGCTGCACTTTGCACTTTGCTGCGCAGATTCTAGCTACTGGTCGACAAGCAATGGGTCGTCGCTTCCATCTGTGGCAGCACGCTTGCATACTCCCGGAAAGCCCACGCCTTGGATGGCAGGTGCCCGTCGACATACAACGAATGTCTCGACACGGGCTTGATACGATTACTACGGATACACTCTCTGGCTCTCCGGTGGCATGTTGGCATTCGAGAGTACGCCCATCCCAGTCCCAGAGGTCCGGAACGCCCGCTATGGGGAGACTATCTCTGATTTTGTGGTGGCATGTTTGCATTTGAAAGCACGCCCATGTCAGTCTCACGGGTTCGGAACGGTCGCAAAGACAGCCGTGAACGGAAACTGTTTCTGGCTCTCCGGCGGCATGTCTACATCTAAGAGTACGCCCTTCTCAGTCCCAGAGGTTCGAAACGCTCACGAAGACAGGCGTCAGTGGGAACTGTCTCTGGCTCTCCGGCGGCATGTTCGCATTTGAGAGTACGCCTATCTCAGTCCTAGCGGCTCAGAATGCTCGCAAAGTCAGCCATCAATGGAAACTGTCTCTGACTCTCTGGCGGCACGTTTCGCATTTGGGAGCACGCTCATCTCAGTCCCAGAGGTTCGGAGCGCCCGCGAAGATAGCTGTCAGTGGCAAACGGCAAGGGACAGAGCTCTTGGTGCTTGCAAATGAGATGGAATTTCAATGAGCCTCATGCAAAACGTTCAGTCACGGGCGGTTAGGGCAAGGAGGGTTAGTGCCCGCAGGGCCTCGAGTTAGGAGGTTAGGGGTTAGGTAGGGTTTGGTGGTTTTTTTTCTTCCAGCCACGGGCTTTCTGTGTGATTATGCTGGCGGAAACGCATGTGTTCTGACAAGCATTCGCCGGATCTCCTTACTAATTGATACAGTCTATTGATGAAAGATTACGACAGACCGGACCCGGGTGGTTTGTGGCGGCAAAGTACTGCCAAAACTTCGGGCCAATCAAAGCGCAGCATTTGCGGCGAAAACTCAAGGTGAGGTTGGGAAGGAGTCGTCACGCTCACATGAATGTACCGCCAACAAACCTATCAATACTGCCACCCACTAGCGAGATCTCAAGAGCCACAAGTTCGAGCATTGCAGCTTCAAACTCCCGGCGCGACATGCATTCGATCCCCCGAGTCTTCCCTCTCTTCTCACCGCGGACTGAACACTTCTGCGCAATCAACTTGCGGAAAGGCGCAGGAAACACTCCTTGAAGCTTGACGGCTGAGTCGCTCCGCACGACATGGCCAGAATCTGTGTTGGTGAGTCAAGCACGCTGCATCATTCATCCATCATTGCACTGCCAGGAGATAACACTATGCTTGTTCGGCGCTTCCGACCTACAATGAGAGCTGGAACTCGCTCCTCCCCATGAGCAAGCTTGCGTCGACTCGATGAAGTGCACATGTCAACAAGATTCGCACCCTTCGACCTACTGCTCCAGAGAGTTGGTTCCGATGGCCAAGTCACAAATGCCATCATTCATTGACCACTTGAACAGCCACACCAAATGTTTGCACCGGCCAGCTTTGCAACTTGAGACTTCGGGAAGATGTCGGACACAGCTCTTCTTGGTTCACAATGTCGCTTGCCAGCAGGTCAGTGCAACAAGTCGCAGCACTATTCCTTCGCTTGCGTGGCTGACAATTAGGATCGTGAGCGATAACAAGTCTAGCTTCCCAAGTCGCATACGCCCCCAAGAACAACTCTGCCTATCGCGCCCTTGCTGCCGGACCTCAAGCGCAAACCTCTATACCTGCTTCAACGTCCTTAAATGTGACATAATAACCGAACGCTTCCGCGCACTCGTCCGAGTCATGCTATCCGAGGACAGGTCAAACACCAGATGAAAGAGATGACGATGCACAGAGGAATGCTTGGCGGAAGAACTTCGTATCTGTCTTCTCAGCGTCCTCGCAACTGCTGCCATTGATTTGGGCTGATGAAGCGAACCCTCGTCTACACGCGCAGCACAGGACACTTCGCCCTCTTGCGTGACCGGACTGTACAGAAAGCCTGCCCAAATCAGCAAGAGCGTGTCGAAACACAGACAAGTCATCACTACGCCTACTTTTGGCTCAATTGCTCCTTTATGCCTCCCTCGGTTCACTCTATCTGCGTGCACACGGACGGGCGGCAAACAAAAGCACGAACGTCACTATACCGTGGATACGAGTTAGGAAGCAGCTGCCATATAAGTCTGCCTCCAACCGAAAGCCAATGCCTCCGATGATCGAACGACCGATGAGCTGCTCTCCGGTTGACTTTGATCACTGGTCGAGACGTTTAGCCGAGCTCCGCACCCTCCAAGCTATCGTCGCCTGTCTCCGAGCCGCGAGGCGAGTGGACAAGCTTTCGGATTGCAGGTGCTGGGTATGCGCATGGGCAAAATGAAGTGCTCGTATTGCGATCTAGTCGACCATCATCCTATCCGTGCCGTCCCTCTTTCTTTATTTCACGAGCGGTGACCCAAGGATAGCCGTCGAAAGAGTGGTGAAGAGTCCAAGATATCACCACGAACAAGGTCAAACATATGTCTTTGCGTCCCATTCCGACTCGGTGTACTCCAGCATCATACCCATGCTTTCCAGTCCCCGGCTACCGGCAGCTCGTGCGAAGGCGCCTACCAGACCAAGAATGAAACAAGTAGACGGAAACCTTTGGGCCCGGACGACCTTCGTATGCCGGTAAAGACGCACTCGAACCCGACCAGTACCAACTCCGCCGCTTCACAAGAACGCCCTCGGGAGGAAGCGAAAGAGTTTGAAAGTTGGAGAAGTGGGCGGCAGCATGTTCCGGCGGCTGATATCCTTGGCTAGCTTCCAGACCTCTCCTTGGTCATCCTGTCAAACATCAATCCAGCCGACATGCAATCTCCTCTAACGTCTTCGGCCAGTCTCGCCCCACCGCCGTCGACCAGAGATGCAAAACATACTGCTCTCAGGACAACTCACCAAGGACGAATGATTTTGTCTCGGCTTTGACGCAGCTACACCGGCATCACACGACTTGTCATTCACCAGGTGCTGGAGTTGACGAAGCAGGGCAAGGCACCGGGTGGATGGTCCGTCTGGCAAGGATACAACGTATGCCCATAGGGTTAGGGTTAGGGTTAGGGTTAGGGTTAGGGTTAGGGTTAGGGTTAGGGTTAGGGTTAGGGTTAGGGTTAGGG
>JAPDRK010000034.1:0-37716 GCA_030247875.1 Cladophialophora chaetospira
ACTTATAGAAATATTTATAGAAAATAAACTAAAGTGCTTTTTTATAGTATAGAAAAATAATTTAGTATCTTTAGAGCTTAAGAAATAGAATTTAGAAGTATTAAAAAGTAAAGACGTAGATAATATAGATAATAAAAATAATATAGAAAATAACTACTTTAAAGATAATAAATATAATTTATTAAGTTAATAAAGCTATTAAATAAAATTAATAGTAAGACTTACAAATAAACCTAAAGTTCTATAATATCTAGAATTATATATTAATATATTAATCTTTTCTTCTCTACTTAAGTCGTTAAAAGTTATAGAAAAAGCTAAAGAGACTAGTAGCGATAATAATCTACTAAAGAAAGAGATAAAGAGAAAAAAAGATCGTTTTAAAAAGAAAGAGTAGCTAAAAATATATAAGTAAAAAAAGAGATAAGTCTACTTTATTTTTTACTATAGTTCTAGTTAAAGAAAATATATATATCTAGAAATATTATACTTAAATAATATATATCTCTTTTTTTATCTTTCTTTAAATAGAATTTAAAAAGTAATAAAGTTTAAAATTATAATTAGCTAGTATTTAGCGTTATAAAAAAGAAAAAAATCGTAAACTAAAAGATTAACTTTAAAATATAGTATTTAAAGTTAATTTAGCGATAAAAAATATAGATTTAAAAGACTAGTATTCTTATTAATAATATTAACTAGCTTCTAACAAAATCTATACGAATCTAATTTATATCGATTTAATTTATATAGACTAGTTTATATCTATTTAAATCTATTAAAGTTAATTTAACGACGATAAAAGTAAAGAAATATATAGTTAGTTAGTATAGAGATATTATAAAAGAAAAAGAGAGAGTAAAAAAAAAACTAAAGAGAATAAATAGATAAAAATAAATATAAAGAGTAAATATTAAAAATTATATTAATATTAAAAATAGCGAGCTTCGAAGCTAAAGCTAACTATTAAGTACTATTATTACGATATACACTATAGTAGCGAGAATTACTATCTCTTTAAAAGACTAAAAAATAGATAGAGAGAAAAATATTAAAGTATTAATAAAGTTTAAAAAGATTAATAACGCTATTAAAAGAGACTAAATTAATACTACTCTTTAAATATCTAGATAAATATATTAGAGAGTATTTTAAAAGACTTATTAAAAGCTCGTAAAAGAGTATCTAAAGAAAATAAATAGTTAGTAAGAGCTAAAAAAAAATAAAAAGAAAGTTATAAATAGCGCTAGTATTAAAGAGTATATTATAAAATTATAAATCTATATCGTCTTAATATATTTTACTTATTCTTTTATAATAAATATATTTATTTCTAGATAATAAATATATTTATTTTATTTCTTAGTATAGAATATTAGTATAATAGTATGATAAAATTATTATATATTAAGATTTAGTAGATAGTTAATAAATTATAATAGTAAGAAATAATAAATATTTATAAATAATAGTAAAACTTAATAAATTATTTAATTTATTATAGACTATATTTATAGAACTTTATATTAATTAGTATTCGAAAGGTCTCTTTACTATCTAGTAGATTTAGTAGAACTAGAAGCTAAATTTAATATTACTTAAATACTTTTAAAATAGTTCTATAATAAGTATATATTAAAATTATATTTAGAATTATAAGTAAAACTACTAAATCTATTTATAATAGCTAAAAAATAAAGTAAATTAAGAAAGTTATAATAGAAATACTTTCGAGAAGCTAATAAAAAAGATATTATAATATTAAATACTAAGTCGAAGAAGTATAACGAGATATTATAGTAATAGATTTTATATATAATTAAAATATAGATTAAAATAACGATTTATAATTTAGAATATTATATTATAGCTCTAGTAATTAAAATAAATATATCGAAAATATATAGCTAGTTATAAATTTAAGTAAATTTATAATAAACTAGATTTAAAGTTATAGTAAAAGTTAATTATCGAATATACTTTTTAAAGATAATAATATATTCTAAATAGTCTAAATAAAGAATTAAGGTCTTTTGAGCGAGGAAAAAGCCTAAAAAGATAAATAATTTAAATATTAATAAATACTACTATAATTTATACTATATTAATAATACAGTTATAATATCGTAACGCTCTTTAAAGACTTATCTTAAGCTTTAATTTATATATATATATATAAATTCGAGTCTATATAATATTATTATCGCGTCGAAAACTAACGGGATAAATATTAAAGAGGTAAATACTTAAAATATAAAGTAAAAAAAGATTATTATTAAAATTTTAAATAGTATATATAATATTTATTAAGAGTATAAAGATTTACTTTTTACTTACTAACTAATCTTTCTCTTTATTACTATTTAAACCTTTATTTCTCTATCTCTTATTTCTATTTAAAGTATCTTTAATTACTATTAATTCTTTCTATATCTAGAATTATCTTCTATATTAACTTTATTATAATATAAAATACTTTTTTAATTAATTTTATTATTTAAATTACTATTTTAGCTAATTTAATTCTTATAAATATAACTTATACTTATTTTTTTTTTAGTTTCGAGGCTTTTACTATATTTATATTTATAACTTAAAGCTATTTAACTTTATTTTATTTCAATATTTATTTCTTGAGTCTTTGGCTCGGTGTAAAGACCTCCGTTTTAGGAGGACACGGACCCCGAGCGTGCGAGGTCTTTACACCGGTCACCCCACTTTTCCTCTCGCCGCTTTTCGAGATCGTCTGCTTCTTCCCCTTGTTCCCTCTTCCCTCGCCCGTCAGCACTTTCGCCACCACCTGCGCCTGTGCCCTCACTCAGTCCATAGCCACATGACCGTAGCCAAGCCTGCTCAGCTGGCCAGGCTAAGACTGTCTGTGGTCGCGGTTTCGGGCGTCACCGCGGGCTTCCCATCCTCTCTATCTCTCCCTCGTCTCTCAGCCCTTGTCCCGTGCGCCACCCACTCCACCAAGGGCGGTCCTCTTTACCTTCGACAAGGTTCAATGAAGTCGTCTTGGAAGCTCTTCCTTCGGTCATGCATAATGGCGCCGGCCTCCTGCGAGCAGTGCATGAACATCCGGTGTGAAGGAGTTGATTTCAGGGACGTGTCCTATCGATGACGAATGCTCACGCCCGCGCTAGGGTACAACTACACTCTAATGATTCGAGCATGTGAAATGCCTTCAACCAAAACCGACTGAGGTCCGCCTGGTTGTCGTTCCTCTTTCTCACCTCCCAGAACAGTCCAAAGTTTTCAGTCTTCTAGCACAGAGTCTCAACCACGGCCCATCGAATTGATCGAGGCCACCGAAAGTGGCAGGCGACATGGGACGGCGCAAGACCCTCCAAACGCTGCAGCTTGCGTCTGGGGTGGCTTTCCTGGGCGAGTCCTCCGACAATCTGTGTACACAGGAGCGCCTCAACGACATTTACAATCAGGCACTGAGCCAAGTTCGGCCCACCACGCTCTATGCGGTCAGCACCGAATATCAGATCGATCGGATCAAGGGCCATTTCGAAAGGTTGGTCCTTCCCTCCTCTCTCTACCTTCTCGAGATGTGTGGCATCGAACGCCTGACCAATCACCTACAGATACTGCGGCATTCGTGAAATTGACCCGCGTCAGACACTGGAAAAATGCGAGCCTGCAGAGTTTGTGACCTTCCTCCGGTGGCTTTGCCAGACGTACACGATCAAGAAGACCAACACGGTCATCACCTACTGGCGCCAGCTGAGCCAGACCCACATCGTCTGGTTCCGGCGGCGAATGGATCCCTTTGTCATGAAAGAAATCTACGCGGTGAGTCTCGACAATGCACCTGGTGCTGAAGCAGGAACGCAGTCCCAAGTAGGAGAGGGGGCTCGCTTTCCCCCCTGTCTTGCGCGTCAAATGCTGACCACGGACCCCAGTTCATCGAAGGCGAGCTGAGCGCCATGTCCGGCCTGGACGACTCGGAGAACGAAACGCCCCTCCTGGAGGCTGAGGATTTTCAGGACCTGATCGTATTCCATTAGGCCGCGGACGATTACGTGTTTTCGATCGAGCGACAGAGAGTGCAGCTGGCGATCATTCTGCTTCTAGCGGCTTTCACGGGATCCAGGCCGGCCGCCCTACTCCATATCCGGTACGAAGACCTCGACCTGTACGTGGAAAAGGACGAGAAGAGTGGGAGGTATCTTCCGAAACTGGGGGTTCGACTGGCAAGGACCAAGTCTGGTAGAAAAAGGCGACGACCGTAAGGGAATTTGTTGACACCCTCAATGGGCCTCACACCGGATATCTCAGAGCGCTGACCATCTCCAACAGGAAAACATACACGTTCAGCCTCGACGACAACCCGATCTTCTGTGTAGTTACCCTTATTTGCGGCCTGGCGTTCGACGACCATGCTTACGGCCCTACAGACCTAGTCTCCCCTCGGCAACTGTTCCGGTTGAGGCCCAAACCGGGACTGAGCCGTCTGTCGATTCCCTGGAAGAGAGAGATGCTGACAATCCCCATCTTCCGCCGCTCGCTCCGCGGCAAAGATGGTGTCGTTATGTCACTCGATAAATGTCTGACCTACAACGTCTACCACGCGTCGGTGGTCCGACTCGGTGAAGCGCTGGGCTACGCCGAGATCCTAAAAACATATTGCCTACGTAGGGCGCAGGGAAATGGGCTTAACGGTAGGAGGCTGCTGCCACGACCCTTTCTCTTCCAATTCCGAAAGGCCTCGACCGGTGCGTGCTAACATATCAATCTAGATAAGCCAACCTCTAGTGACGTCGTGCGCAACCTAGTCCTGGACTATATGGGAAACGGGATGTTTAAACGTAACTATATATCCAGGAGAACACGCTACAATACGCAGGACGCCTTTTAGGGACGGACCCCTAATCACGAATCCGCCAAAGCAGCTAGTCAAATCGGCCGACTCCGAGACCCTAGCCGACCCAGAAAGCTTAACGATAAACAGAAGTGGGAGGTGCGGTAGGAACCCACGATCCTTCAGCTTTCGGCCACTCGAGAACGTCTACGCGACTAGATCGTGGCTGAGTTCGAAGCCGTCCCGATGGCAATTGGGGAACCGATCTACAAAGACCATAACCGGGTCGCCAAGATGCTGACTAATACCGTCAAGGCTGGAGAGCGTACGATGCTCAAGCAGGTGCGGACTCGGTATAACAGCCAAGCTCCTCTAGACGAGATTCAGCGACAACTCCGTAATGAGACTTCCGAAGCTGAAGAAGAGAAACCATTGTCGCGCACCACACCGATTAAGCTAGAAGAGCGGCGCCACATCGCAGAGTTAGCCGTGAGTGGTCCAGCCCGGTTCACGAACCACAGTGATTCCAAAGTCCACGTCGATTTCTGCCTCAAGGTTGTCGCACTTTGTAGACGCCGAGAGCGCCGGGACACTGGTCCCTCAAAACAACGAAATAATAAGCCTATAACGAAAGGTGACAGGGCTCTCAGAGTGGCAAGCGTTGAGGGGCGGAAAGAGAAGCGAACTGAGCCGCTCCAATGCTCACTCAACCAATGCATCTTCTGCCTCGTGGACAGGAACCTCGCCGCGGAGGACACCTGCAAATCTTATGATCGAAAATGGGTGCTCCAGCGCCATACGGAGAGGTGGCACCTGAAAGTTACGCACGAGGACGAGAGGACGCCCTGCCCGGATAAAGAGGGCTGCAATGGAGTGATGCTTCGTGGGAAGTCACACATCAAAAACCACGTGATTCGAGTTCACTCGTCCAATCTGTAACGCACTGGCGTCCCCTGCAGGCGGCTCGTTTTCAGGACGTGGCCGTGAGTCGGCCACGGCAAGGCTCAATCCAGCTTGCACATCGCCCTCCTCTCCACGCTCCGTGAGGGATGCTAAGATAACATTGCGACAGAGCAGAAAAAATGGTAACATGTCCTGGAATCGTCGCGCAAAGAGTGCCTACGACACTGATGGCGACAGCCAACACAAACATCTCACCGTAGCTTGCCCAGTGCTATCTCTACCACCTACAGAGCTCTGGGCGCATAGTCGGAAGATTCCCTGCTTTGTATTCTCGATATGCATCCTCCAATGTGCCGCCCCCACTGGGTACCAGTTGGGACAACCATTGGTTGATATATTTGATCAGGCACTCATCCTGCGTGTTCACATGACAGCAGTGCTTCCCAAGAACGGTTTCGATCTTGTCCAAGTCCTTTAACCCGGATGCTCGCAAATCAGCTGTTTTGTCCGAGCCGGCGCCTTTTTCACCATCAGTATGGGCGTGCTTGAAAATGTATGTCACAAGTTACGGACCTGCCCGATCGTCAACCTGACCGATGCATCTACCCTCATTTACAGCAGTCGTGGGTTGGACCTTCGGCTCCACCCTCGCACACTGAATTAGAGAGTCACTCCGTTCGGCTTTTGGTATGGAGCTGAGGGACTCAAGTTTCGATTGACTTCTTGTGCCCACGCGACGGGACATTGGCGCTCTGTCCATACGAGGACAGATGGAATGGCTGGGCCGGGTGTGTCGTACCTTGGCTGTCCGAAGACGACGAGTGCTGCGTTGTATGGCCATGGCTGGAGCGGTCTGCGATGATGGGGTGTGGAACAAAAAATGACCTGTTTATGAGGAGAAGACTGCCTGACCAGCCATGGGCAGCGTTGTCATGAATCGACTCACTCGAGTCGCGCTCATTCTTACATAAGCTGAATATGATGAATGAGCGTGAACCGACTCATGAGTCGACTCTCGCTGCCGCCTCCTGATTGGCTGGCCAATGGTTGTTCCGTGCCGGTCGATATTCCATGGTGTGTACGCCCTGTCGATGCCATTGCAGAAGACACTCCATCCTCTCAAATGACGCCGGCAATAGTCGATTACGATCGTCGGTGTAGAAGTGTTTAGCCTGACTGAACACTCTCTCAAGCTCTGCAGACATTGCAGGAATAGAGAGAGTGTCTAGAGCCCATTGTCGTAATTGAGAGAACTCGCAAGATGACCACCAGTGGTAGAGATTTTGGCCCTTCCATTCCACCCACGGTGTCACCTGACCATTGATATATCGCTCAAAATCGTCGTTACCGTGCTGTTGTACGTTGTCGGGCTGTGTAACTTGCTAGTAGAGATATGCCGAGAGAGTGGACCTGGGTACCTCGGAGGCAATTGCAGGCAAGTCCTGGCTATAGAGATCCTCCCAGATACCTCTGTTTTTTTGCAACATAGGCTCGATATGAGCGGCGGCAGCCTCGCCGATCCATGTTCTGTCAAAATATTGCCTGCGGACACACGGGTTGAGAAGAGTGGCGGCGGCATATATCTCGTGATTGTCATCTGTCAGAGCGTTGTATTTCTTTAGCAAATCCCATGCATTATTGTAGGCAACGAGCAGGAAGTTGGTACGCTGTCGATGGGTAGCTGGCTGTGTAGCACCGCCTCGGCCGCGGCCTCGTCCAGCTGGCGGTTGGCGGCGTTCTTCTCGTGCCTGTTCTGCGGTCAACTCTGTGACCTTTGCTTCCAGATGAAAGAGTAAGAATGACAGGCCAGGAAGAACCTCCCAAATAACGCCGTGAGAGCCTGAATGCCCATGACCTTCAAGTCTCATGGTGGTCTCCCAAAAAGGTTTGAGACCATGGTAAATTCCCTCCAACTGCGCCCAATCTTCTTCATCAAGAACATCCTCATTTTGAAGCTCGGAATCATCAGCTAAATAGAGTCTAATAGCCTGTCGAAGTCGGAGACCACGCTGAATTGATAAAAATGCAGAATTCCACCTTGTGGCGTTGTCGAGTTTGAGTGTAAGATGTGGCGAGATGGGCTTCAAAATTTCATCAACACCATGGTCTTGTATAGGGCCTAATCGGGTTAGCTTATGATCATGTGACTGAGATTTTCCCGCACACACCTGCAACTGCGCCATCTTGACCATTTTCATGAACAACAACTTGCGTACTCAACATTGCGATAATTGCCTCAAGCTTTTGCCTACGCAGAGGGCTAGATCTCACATATTTGACAAAGTTGTGAAACTTGCCAAACGAGCCTCTCTGTCGCCACAGCTTCATCTCGGCCTCCACCGCAGTTTGGTCGCGGTTGGACAGAGTTCTCACCTGTTCGGCCTCTGTGAGGAAACCTTCATGTTTTTGCCCATAAATAAAAGCTTTGGCAGCAAGATTGACCATATGAGCAAAGCACCGAGACCTCCTCGCCGTCGTTTCCTCACCAGGTCGAAGACTGCGGACCAGCGCGGCGACACAAGTGTCATTGTTATCGGCGTTGTCGGCCACGCATACACCCCATTTATCCACGATTCCGAATTCCTGCATAACTGCTTCGATAACCCCTGCCATGGCTTGGCTAGTATGGTTGCCCTCTAAGTAACGAAGTGCCAGAAGAGGATGCACAAGCGAGTACTCAAGATTCAAGAAATGGGCACAAATTCCCAATATTGGCTTACCCGCTGGCGAAGTCCACATATCAAAGCTGATATGAATACGTGAATTGGCAGTCGATATCAATTGTTTTACCATCTCTTTGCCTTTGCTGAACTCGTCGGTGATCCACAGGTTTATGGCACCTCGCGCTGGCAAATATCTCTCGATTGTTGGCTGAATATACAGTAAGAGTTCTCGGAATTCTGACTGTTCGATGAGGTTCAATGAAAGCTGACAATAAACGAACAGACGCAATAGCAGGATGCGAAACTTCTCCATATTGATGACTGTACGCAAGGCCGAGTAATATGGCTGTTCTTCTTCTATTATCTCGACCTCAGCTCTCTCTGCGACCTCCATCTCTTGTTCTGGCACCTCTTCTACCGCCGCGAAGACCACCCGATGCTTATCGCGGAGATGTCGACGAAAGTTGTTGGTCGAGCGGCTTGACTGTGTTCTTAGCGCTGAGTCACAGTAGTCGCAAATAAAAGACGGTGGGTCTCTGGGCTTGGTCGATCTTATATATATATCGCCATGAAGCTAGATCGGAGAGGATATTGAGTTGCGATATATATTCTGATAGCCTAGTCGCTACTATAAGGCACCCTTTATTCGTCGTTTATCTGCACGTAGAGAGCGTTGAACTGGCGTAGGCGTTAATACACTCATCGACGGCGAGGTAGATACTATAGAAGAGGGCGCAGTTAAAGATATTGTTACTAATTTTTGCATGAACATTCTGAGCTGAGAAGACTATAGAAGCTATGGAAATTACATCTACCACTCCTACGCTACGGTGGCGTTAGCTATATATAGCTGACGCCACATGAGTCGAGTTAAATCGACTTATGCTCCGCCTCGATGAATCGCCGTCTATGAGTCGATTCATCGCTCTGAGTCGTCTTGGCACGAGTCGATTCATGACAACGCTGACCGTCATGGCAGATAGTGCGCTTATACCTCTTGTTCTGGTTCGTGATCGCACGGTAAGTACGTGGATCTTCTTTAGGTCTCGAATCGAGATCGTAACCATGACCAGATTGCATGACAGGATATTCATACAAATTCGTCGTAGAGCTGTTCGGACGCTTGGAAAATTCAATTCCATCTTTGTTCATGAACTCATGTGGATATCCGAACTTGCTTTTTGCCAGCGGACCTGGTGCTCTGTCGAGCTGTTGGTGGATAGGGAAGCTTTTTGCTTGAGTTCTGGGAGACTCTTCTATGTTTGGCCCAGCAGGTACCCTACGACCATGCGTCCCAGGTGCGGCTTGTTCATTTATTGATGGAGCTCCAAAACCTGGAAAACGAACCTGTCGAGGTAAGTCTGATATTGACTTGCTGATTAACCGTCATTTTCTCCATAGCTAGACCTATTCATTGTTCTAGGGAAAATTCACAGCGTCAGCCATATGGACCCCATCGAGACCGATTTGATACTGTCCTTGCTGATATATGGAATGGAAAGACTACCTGGGTGGTAGATGCCAACACAAGTCCCTTCACCCTTACTTGCAACGTCATTTTGCTGATAGTCATGAGAAATGGTAGAGCCGTCCGTGTCAGGAGATCTAACCACACACTTCACTGCATAGGTGAACCTCAACTCCTTTGTTTCTCGTATCTTCGGGATCGGTCTCCTGCGACGGACTGGTTTTGTCATCTGGACGATGCGAGACTCTTTAGAAGGCACAGAGTGTCCCGTTGACGACCTTCTAGAATGTCGGATTGTCACGGCAGCACAGTGGATCGCACATAGCTCTACGATACAGTTAAGTGCGGAAACGGTGTCCTAATTGACCAGTAAGGTGCTTTCTCGAAGTTGTCGAGTGAATCCACTTCCTAGAAAACTCTACTATGATTGGCTTAACATCCTGTTTACAAATCATTAATCAGCAAAAGACTTGCACGTATCATGAGTATTTGCGAATACAGTACATCCCTTTGAAATGTCATTTGAAAGCCGTTTTTACCTAATCTGCCCCGCACCAAGAGCGCTACAACCAACATCCGCACCAGCAAGTGTGTTGTAGCCCAGAGATCACGAAGCTCAGCTCTCATCGAATATCAACAGATCTCAAGCATTCGTCCAAGTCCTATCAGCCTGTCAAAAACGATGTCGGCCGCCGCGGAATCCAAGTGTCAGTGCACGAACAAAGTTGAAGGGCCGGTAGCCTTTTTTTGGATGATCTGTCTGGCATTGAACTCGATGACACAGCCTGCCGGCAGAGTTTGTGAACTTCCTACCAAGCACAGATTTATATTGCGAAGCTCGCCAGTTATCTGCGCTTTCGACGCTATTGGTGTTGTCATTTTGCTTGTTGCACATATGTTGTCGCATCGCGAAGGTCCTTCACAAGCTGCACGAAGAATTGCCAGAGCTCGTTTCCGTGATGTGGAAAACGACGCTGAAGAGGAAAGCCTCTCCAGTTTGGAAAGAAATGTTCCATTCCGCTTCGTGTTATTCGTGTTTGGGGTTTTGCCTCAGACGATCAAAATCTTCGCATCAAGGGGAATTCCATGGCTCCAGATCTGGGGTGGAATGTATGTTGGATCTTGGACAATCTTGGAGGTTTTATTCTGGCTTAACGCAGCGCACAAAACCAAAGCAGCTTCTGAGACAGCCTCGACACACCTGAAATGGAAGCATCTCCGAGCAAGTTGGGCGGTTTGCGCCATCATGGCGCACGCTGCCGTGCTAGGATCGAGTATGATTTGGGATGATTTCAATCGTCTTGCACGGCTTGGGCTTTTTTGTGTTCAAGTCCTTGTACCGGCAAGATTCTGGCTCATGAATTTCTACCGAAACCAAAATCCCGAAGACACCGGCCAGATGGATGTGCCTATTGGCGCATTATTCATAATATTCGCTTCTATGAACATCTTATTTGACGACCGATCGACAAATTCTCAATTTCAGGCATGGCTAGCTGGGATAATGATCTTGGGGTGCTCCGTAATAGGTGGAATCTCCCTAGCGGTCCCGCTAAGAGCTATGAATTGGATCACAAGCAGGCTACAGCTTGGAACAGGCTTGAGCATATCTTATCTAGTAGCCTTGACTCTGAATGTTTGCACCCTCTTCATATACTATGGATGGAAATATACTGCACAGGGAACGTCAATCCCGGAATGGACACGATGGCTTGGATAGATCAAATGCATCTCCGACCAGACTCGGGTGTTGAGTTGCTCACAAGCTTTACGTTTGACTGTTGCATTTGTCCTTTGCCACCTCGTAGTAGGAAAAGGCAATCCCAATTTGAGGATTGAATCGTTGAGGCCGGAATTCGACTTGAATGGCTGTAGAGCACAGTGCTTGGCTTACTACAGCCAGCACGGCCACTCATCCAGGAGAATAAATTCTCCCGATTCAAGCAAGATTGAAAAGCGACATATTGGGAGAACCAAGCTCCCGTTCCTGAATGTTTTTGAACCCAAGCGGCATTACGATCGATGGTGGCATCAAGTGCTTCGAACCTGTCGCGAAGCTCAGAAGAAAGCTGTCGGGCTCGGTCGAGCTCCGTCAAAGAATTGAAGGTATTGTAGCACTTTCATCATGAATACATTTAGTATCGTTGAGTTGCAATGTTTGAAGCGCGACCGACAAGCTCACTCGAATCTTCGCCACGGCTTCGTCAATTCTAGCCAAGGTACTCCTTCAACAAGATATCACGCTAGATAACCCACCGCTTTGGCCTGATTTGATAACATCAAATTTTCGGTATTCAGCCTCGGAGCCCTTAATGAACTCTCGTAGGCATAGCCGCCTACATCCAAGGGAAGACTGCAGGGGAAGCAGTCGCAATTTTGAGACTAGCGTGATGGTCGCTGAGGGTAAGGAGAAAGGGCGCATTTATGCTGCGTGGTAACACTTGGCAGGCTGGAAGGTGACGTAGATGCTAGGAGGGGAAAGATGATTCTCGCCATCAGACAGATAAATGACGGGGTTAATGCAGTACCAATAATACAACAATTACAGCTATGGGATCACCAGTAAGTTCATTGGTCACTTGTGGCGTCATTGGGCTTTCCCGCATAGGTAAGCGTACCCTCTGGTGGAGCAACGTAAAACTAAGACTTTTCGTGTATCGCGAGGACACCGAATTCGCACATGACTGTACTCCTGAAGACCTTAAAAGAGACGGACCTAAATGAGAGTGATTGCAAAGCCCTTAAGAGCCGTATTTTCAGCGGAGAAAAGGTGCTTTCGGTTGATCCATGGATTTTCTGGAAACACAAGTTTCGAAGCTTGGCTCAGCTTGATGTTTCTCAAAAACTCCAGCACGTAGCCACTAGGGCGGCTGACGTTATGGATAATGAGGAGGAGAGGTTAGGCTTGGGAAAAGGTTACAGAATGAGGTTCATAAAGAACCGATAAGGTTATGCTCTACTGAGCTTGTATGAGAAATCAATGACTCAGCATGTGGAGCTACAGTACTAGCATATTGCGAAAGCTGAATTGACCGCATTCGCAAAGGTGCTTGTTGCAGCCTTAACCATGACAAGGAATAATGTACATAAAGGTACATTAACGTATTTTGTGTTTTTTAGGACACCAAGTTCGCACATAACTGTATAAAATTGCTTTTAGCCTAAGCTCTCTTCTTTGGGTCGAGGCGGGAGAGGTCGAAACTTGATGTCGTGAGACAACGGAGACTGCCGTAGCATTTCGGATGGGGTTCACGGTTCATTGCCATTCTTGTGATGCACAATTGGATTTGAACAGTAACTTTCGTGTCTTGTGTCATGAATTGAAGTTGTCTGATGGAATGGCATGGTTGATGTAATTGCTTCCAGCAGATGATATGCCGGAAGGGTCCCTGAAGTGGGGTCCAGCTCCAGCAAGAGAGTAAGCACACGCGCCTGAAAATAAGTCTAAAGGCTAGGTAACAGCCATATATACCCCGGGTTGGCCGCTTGACACTGAGCAGAAGCGATATGCTGGAGAGGTTTCAGATGATGTGAAGTCTCCAATATGACAGATGCCAATCTCAGATGCAGAGCATGCCCAAGATCCTTCGATACGAAAAAACTCCTCTTCGCACATCTTGAGGAGAACAGATCCCATAGACGAGCACCAAACGGGAATGTGCAGTTCTGTGGTCGAATCCCCTCATCATCTAGCGTTGATCTCAATGACAGTCAGATCTGCTCTCCGCAAAGTCGAGAGCGAATCTTCGAAGCAGTGCGTGTCAGGCAGATTCCGGTCGGATCATCCTCATGGCTGCAACTGTCGGTGAGCCAAAGGACTGTCATTCTAACGAGGCTCATGAGTATGCAACACTCATTGAACGTACTGCAAAGTTGTCAATATCGTGTCGTGAAAGACTCTACTGTTGAACTTGAGCAGAAGCAAAAGTGTCTGAATTGTCGCAGTGAGTGTACCCGCGGATCGAGCATCATTTGAACCTCGTAACTGAACGAACGCAGGAAGGAGAGATGATCCCCGGCTAGTGGCCGATTTTTGCACATTTCACCCCGGCACGCGCAAGTCCAAGGTGAATAACTGCCCTGACGTTGGCTTCGGCCAGCCGCTAATATGAGTCAAAGCGTCGTGGCCGGGCCTTTGAGGCCTATGGGTGTTGTAGCTCCACTTCCCCGGGTTGCACCACGTTATTACATCATATCTATTCACCTGTGGTACCTGAGACATTTGAATACACCCCAGGACAGGAGAAGACCCCCTTACGACACCAAGTCTTCAAACGTGCGGCCGTCGTTCTGGACTGCGAAATGGTTGGAATCGCAGGGGGCGCCAGCGAACTCGCAAAGTTTAGCGCGATCGATCTTTTTACAGCGGAAGTGCTGATTGATACATTTGTAAAGCCTGGAAACGACGTTGTGGACTGGCGGACACGCTGGAGTGGCGTTACCGCCATTGATATGGATCAAGCAATCAGAAATAACCAGGCTCTTCGAGGGTGGGAAGCCGCGCGGTTAGCATTGTGGAGATTCATCGACAACAAGACGTTACTTGCGGGTCATGCTTTGCAGCACGACCTGAGAGCGCTACATATGATTCATCACCGAATCGTTGACACCTCAGTGATCTCCCGTATGGCAGTGAGCGAGAACTGTCAAAAGAGCTGGAGTTTGAAAACTCTGACATCTCAACTTGCTAAGAGGGTTATTCAGTCTCGAGGCAAGCGCGGACATGATTGCCTAGAGGATGCACTTGCTGCACGAGAAGTCTTGTTGCAGTGCATCTTGTTTCCACAGAGACTTGCCGAGTGGGCACGCGTACAGCGGATGGAAGAACAGTCGAACGCGAGTCAGCGACAGGCTGCAAGATTACAGAGGTAAGGCTTGCCTATCTATTGGCAGTGAATCTCTGGCTGACGAACATGTCAAGATGCCACCCTGATCCCACTGAAGCCTTTGCAAATTTGACTTTTTCGTGAAGGCTTACTGACAGTCGTGTTATGCATGAAATACTAAGCATTATGCATTACTTTGCTTGAGAAAAATATCAATGGTGGCACTGCTGATGTATGCTTCAAGTAAAACTGCAGTGCTTTGCTGTGGATTTCAATACCCCAAGACACACTCGATATGCCTCGTCCGCCAGAACCGCCTCCCTTGAGACAAAAGCCAGCTTTATGGGCATTTTAGAAACTGTATCTAGGCAGCGTAGTTTCTCCTCCAGATGCTGCCACGTCTGCCCTTTACTCGACGAGTCAGGACGAGAATATATCGCCGTGGCGCCAGACAGAGGAAGCTTGCGTACCACATCAGATGCTTTGATAAACAGCTTGACGCCATAAAGGTACTACCTACCAAGATCAGACACATGGAGCTACCTACAGTCCTGCAGATCTCTCATGGCACATTCTCGGCGCCACCATCAACAGCTCCTCACCGATCTGCTTAATGTAACAACGATCGAAGTCTGGCTCCGGATAAGCTAAATGGAGACAGCAATCAGTAACTCTGAGTGTCTCGAACCCTTGTGCAGTGGGAAAATCGTGAGTCAACTGCCTCATGGTCAGCACTCTCCACACCCCAGCCTGCTCTCACAAAACGACAACTATGTTTCAAGGGAATTGGAAACGAGCTCCAAAACCTAAGTTGTTGTCAAGGGAGCAGACAGCTAAAATCTTTTTCGTTGCCCATTCTACCGAGGCTGGACGTACCCGTGTCGAATCACTCGACAATTCTGTCAACAAAGAGAATCGATCCTCGTGAGCGCCTCCCGTACGCCAGACAGATTAGGATCCGTAGAGGTAAGTAGCCACCAGCACCAGTACCGACCCAAACAATAGATTAAATGTCAGAGTGAAATCGAAGAGGAAGATCGAAGCGACAGTCGAAAGAATGACTGAAATGGAGGTGGCGAAACCTTTCAGGACGCTGTCGGTGGATTCGACGACCAATGCCACAATGAGACCACCCGCTGCCTGCACAAATATGAGGACAAGGACAATCGGGCTATAGTTTTGGAAGAAGCCGTGCTCAAGGATTGCGTGAAAGTCGTAGAAAAAGGCTCCACTGAGTGCCACGCCAAAGCATCCAACACTCAGCTGAATGTTACGCAGCCAGATGCATGACGTTTGCGAACTTTTAAGTATCTTCTCAAGATACACTCCGGCAAGACCTGAACATACACAGGCGACACCCACCGCGGCCATGCCCAAGATGTAATCGCTACGCTGTTGGTTGAACGTGAACGATGATTGAGGCATCTGAACAACGGCGACCCCGGCTGTGAGGATGACAAGTGAAAGCCACCTTTTGACCGGCAGACTTTGGCGCAGCAGGGTGACCGCAAAGAATGCTGTGGTCAAGATCTTACATTGATATGTTACCTGGAAAGTGACTGCATCTAGGTAGCTAGCAGCCACAAACTGTAGGTTGTTCTGCAGAGTATACAGGATCGCGAGAAGAATCAGCTTAGGGAAACCACTTTGGGCACCGAAACCATCGGACCATACTTGTTTCCACAGAGGACGAGGCTGGTCAGTGATATATCCAGTACGTGTGGAAGGTAATCGTGCTTGAGTGTAGCTCTGTTGATACCACAGCTTTTTGAGATAAATACACAGGCAGATTGTAAACTTCAATATTTCGGAAAGTATGACAACGGTAGAACCAAGATACTTGGGACCTGGTAATATTCGAGAATATCGTAGGACGATGAAAAGGGCGGAATTCTGGATAGCGAGTATGGCGAGGAGGATGGGTTTGACAATGATAATATATTTACCCGAGAAATCTTCTGAGCGATGACAAGTCAGTATACACTTATCACTCCCCTTATGTTTGGTAATTCGTACGGTCGCTCACCATCATCCTCACCTAAACGGGCCACGAGGCCGACCCGGCTCACTACCACAATCGAATTGGTTAAGTTTGATTTGAGTCTAGGAAGACAAATCTCGGCAGAGTGTTACTATGACGAGATTACGAATGAAGACGAGGAGGCACGAACACTGAAGATACTTATATCTAAAACGGCGGTTCGTCCTCTTCTCTTGTACCATAGGGGTGCTGGTTGATACACGAAATCGATCAATGCCATACGTTGGCACCACTTAACCACAATCAGGTCTTATGCTCATCTTTCTCTGCAATGCGCGTCCGGCTTATTTGCTGTTCTTAGTACGCCTTTTCCCGCACACTGCCATTGGACACTCTATCAGTGCGCCACGATGCGAACTCTACTAGCACCTACTAATGTAGATAACTTCCATTGGGATAAACTATTTTGACGTTGAGAGTCAATATCAGAAGACTTCTCAATTACAGTACAGGACAGTACCGTACGACAAGCACTATATTGCTGATAGATGACCGTTATCTGTACTATACAAATTTTTTCGTCGTATTGTGGACCTGTCTCATCTGATGGCGAAACCCGTTCCGAACTACTCGCTATTCGCCGGTAATTGACTAGCTCACATCGCTACACGTTAACCAAAACAGGCAGGCGATGTTGAGCTATTCTCGGATCGTTTCGTAGCTATGAATGGAAAAGACCGACCACTGAATTTAGGTATCGTGATTGAGAGTGGCATTGGTCGAGGGGGGCGACTGAATGCTTAGGTGGCGAAATCTGTCGGCTCGCTGATTATCTTTCTGTATTCATTCAGACGAAGTCAATCACTCTGTCTACAGAAAAACAAGTCCAGTATGCTTGCTAGACTCGGAGGTCGTTACAAAGTTGTGGTTTTGGTCGCCTCTATCACACTGTTTTTTCTCTTTCCCCCCTTTCGAATACTATTCCTAGAAACTCATAGATTTCTTCGTCACACGAATGCTTTTCCGTCACATATTGACTACCTTCGAGCGAAATTGACCTTCACAAAGACTCCATTGTCCGACTCTATCTATCAGGTGCAAAATGAGACCTTGGGCTTTGAAGAAATATACTTGATCTCCCTGCCGGAGCGGACTGATAAACAAGATGCCTTCGCTATCCAGGCGGCATTTTCCAACATCTCGTATACACTGGTTGACGGAGTCCACGGCGACGAGGTGTCTACAAAAGCGTTACCACACGTATGTTCGCACCCATCAGGTCCTGCTTAGTGACCGCTAACACCGCTTAGACTATGAGCCAGAAAGCTACTATAATTGGGTGTTGGCGAGCACATCTCAATATCTATCAAAAAATGGTACATGAAAATGTGTCTACGGCTTTAATTTTCGAGGATGACGCCGACTGGGACGTGGCGCTGAAGCACCAACTCGTGCAATTTGCCAGGGCCTCGAGATTTATTGGCGGGATCGAAGACGATCATGTAGCAAGCTCTCCATATGGTGACGACTGGGATGTCCTTTGGCTCGGCCATTGCGGTACGTGGGTTCTGCCCGATGATGAGCATCGATTTTTTGTCATTCCTCATGATCCTACTGTGCAACCACCACGCCTGCGCGAAGAAAACGTGGCAGAGCCGAACATGAGTCACTGGCGGACTGGTCATGACAACGGTGATCAAACAAGGGTAGTGTTCCGCTCTGAAGGCGCCGTGTGCACTGCTGCGTACGCTATCTCTCAGAAGGGGGCACGGAAAGCTCTCTACAGCCTATCTATGATCCCCTACAACGCTCCGGTGGATTGGGGAATTGCAAACCTCTGCAAAAGCAAACAATACGACTTTACCTGTATCTCTTCTTGGCCTCAGTTGATTGGCGTGTCTCGACCTACCTCACACATTGCCAAATGGAGCGATGTGGAACGCGGCACGGACTTCGAAGACGAGATTCGGGAAGGAGGGTCCCATCATCTGATGTACTCCGTGCGACAAAACATCCCGGAGTGGCTCAATGGAAAGACCATCTTTCGCAGTTCGCATTCTGACGTCGGACCACCATTGCCGATCGACGACATCGGTAAGGCGACGGGGTACGCAGAGACTCTGACCTCGGAGCAAATGGGCAGCTACATGTAATGTGGAAGGTCTAAAAATGTTCAGCTGCGCCAATGATGTGGCAGCCATCGAAATTCAACGCCACATAGTTTGAGGGCAGCTTCAGCTTGGTTTTTGACTATTTTTCGCTGCCACCCATCGTTCACGTATTCTCCTTTCTAAGCTGGGCAGCGGCATGGATGCATTTACGACACCGATTCCAAGCCTTCCATCACGGGCACATCGGATCCAGTCTTAGCGATCTTCACACAGTCATAAGATCCCGTAAGCAAAGATGGTAAACACGCGACATTCGGATGCCGCCTTTGCCGACCGCGTGAACTTGATCAAGGCGTGGGGATGTAAGAGGGGAAATGAAAGTCATATAACGGATGTACTGCTCATATATAGCATACAATGGCGGATGTGGTGCTTGATCGCTACGTGGCCCTATATGGTGTCTACCCAGGAGTGGTGATGGGGCGAAGAAGGGAACGAATGCTCTGGCTGACGCCGAGGACTCGACCGACAGCTGGCGGCGGGAGATAATTGTTTCTGCACGACGTAGAGATAGGTGAGGATACTATCCAGAAGTATTGGGTGTCGATGGCTTGACGACGAAGGTTTCTGCCTGCAGTTGCTCTGGTAAAATACTGTCCCGCCAAAACCGCTGCATTTAAATAGAACGCGCGAGGTTCGTCACTTTTTTGACGTGAGTTGGAACAAGGAACCCACACATCTCATTGAAGTCATCAAACATGCCTCATATTTGCTATAGGGCATCTGTGTACACTACGTTTACTACTTAGAGAGATGCAATGCCTCAGCAGTTGGCATCTCTCATCACTTTCAAGCATGCTTTACACACCTCACAATATTCCTCTTCCTAGATTCAAGTCGTGGAAGCTTAAACTTCTCCCACGACCCCTCGCCCTCCCGTCACCATGTCTGAAAGAGTTTCTGTTGCTGCGTTAGTCATCCATTTCAGCTGGTGTGTAATTCTGAGTTAATGCGGTGATTTGAGGGCTCCATTTGCCGAGATTGGCATTTCTCTGCAAACGCTCATTATTCAAGCTCGATCCGCCTGTTGGATCAGGCTACTGTTGACGCCATCAACGGCCTTTTCAAGTTAGCGCTGAACTCCTTCGTTCCGAGTGGAACTGTGGTCGAAAGCTTTTGCATCTTGGGAGGAGATCGAAAAGACATATAGAAGCCTGGACGTCGATGTATCAGCAACCGACAGTGATGACTTGCTGGACGACTCAATAAATTATGGTGCTTATATTGAGTGGAAGTAAACATATTCGGAGCTGTATATCTATTTCCCTCCAGCACTCTTGGCCAGCATACTGATTTAGCTAGCCAAGCTATATTCGATCGAATCTTACGCGAGGTGTTCCGTTCTACTGCAAAGGCATCGAATGCTCAGGTCATTCACGTGGGGATAGCGCAAGGACTGTCAATCGTGAGCCCAAGAAACCAGCAATTTGACAACAATTCCCCAAGATGTGTCTCTGTTAATGTCGTGAAAAGTCTTGCAGTAATGCAGAGAGCCACGATATCGGGTTCATTGGGCGTTGGTGATCGATGATTGGACTCCATTGGTAGCATACTCCGAGATGTGCTCTTAACCATAAAACCCCCACGGACGACTGACGGCAGAAATGCAGGCTCTGACTCTTGCTGGCTCCTGTTACACTTGTATCTCATGCGCAACCCTGGTGTCATGATTCAGTGGATGCTGTCCTGTATGAAAAAAAATTGGCGCTTGACCGCCATGATCGTCATGATTCTCATCACCGTTCATCTGTACCTCTCTAACAAGTCTTCGAGAACAAATTCTCGCGGTCTTCACATCGAGCCAGAATACGTTAGACCAGTGATGGATGGTTAAAGCTTTTTGTGATCCGAGGGCTATAGATATGGCTCGATGACGAGACGATCCCGAGCCTCGTAACGACAAAACTCCCCCATCCAGAAGACGTGGTGGTGTCGACAAACATGATCAATTTCCCCTTGATGAGCTGGGTTCACTACCACATGAATGCGCTACATCCTTATCTACCAGAAGTTCGTGACCTTCCGTCTACCTTCGTGGTTGAGGCTGGAGTCCCGAACACGTCTCGTCGAAGCTGGCACTATCGAGACTACCCGTACTGGAGTGGTCCAACAGACGAAGTCTTCCACCATGATTTTGATCCCTCTTACGAAGGACACCGATGGTTACGCCTTCCAGATGACTCTGAGATCGAACGGACGCCCCTTGCTCGGCTTCAATACAACACTTGGGGCACAGGTCTGGCAAACTGGGAGGTGACTACACCCGTGCTGTACTCGTTCCTGGAAAACCTGGCGGAGCAGCGTCTTGATCGTTATCAAACGAGCAAGCGCTGGCTTACGAGCCCGGATCGACTGAGCATTAACTTCATTGCCGTCTGGTCGAGTGATGTTCTCGACCATTTGCCGATGGACTCAGACGACGAAATATGGCTGACAGTCACACTGCCTCGAAAATTGAGGTGCAGCGTCACCGTTGATATGCATGCTCTTGCTGTTCACTTCTCTTTTCGGTATCAGGCAGGACTGGAGCAGACTGACCTACTTCCGAGGTTTAGTGACTACGCCGTTGCAAAGATTTGTTGACGATGTCGGCCAGTGTGGAGTTGTGAAGTATTAGGCCCACTGGACAGTACGAGTGCATCGAAGCTCGGATTACTCGTGGCGGTGATTCGCATCGCTTTCTCGCCTATGAGGTATCAGCTGATTCAGTGGAGGACGAATTGACAGCTCGTATACACAATCTTGATCTCAAGTTGTAGGAGCGAAATTCAGAATTGGAATCTAAAAGCATAGACGACACACAAACGGGTTCCAGCCAAAACCGTGCGTTGATAGAATCGTGGAACACCAGGTATCTCTCGTCACTTCGGCCACCTGCACGGCTATTGATGAGGCGCTGAAATGTAAAGAGCTTAGGAACAATTAAGTTGGAATAGCGTGCCAAAACTTACTGCATGGCCAAGAACTACTGGATCAGATATGCTAGAATATATCTCCATTTGGACTTTAGGGCTATAGATTCACTTTTTCAAGCATCGGCTCTGTTGTTGAATGGTTTGAGCTCTACACCTCCAACCAAAGCTACCCGAATCGCGCCCTCAACAATGGCACTTTGGGCTTTGTCGAAGAAAATAACGGAGATGGGTCGATGGCGAATACTTTCCCACTTCGAGAAGATATTTTCAAGTGCTTTCTGGAAGGATGGCGAGCCACAAAGTCCACCAACAACAATGATAACTTCGACTGCTAGACCCTTCTCCTTTGCATGTTCCAACTTGTGTTTTGCTAGCGCCTGTAACTTGTCGAAGCTAGCCTGCATGATCTTCCGCACCATCCTAGCTCCGAATTGGAGACTAACGGTGCTACCGTCAGTCGATCAGACAGTGAGACTATCAAATATGTCGTCATCACACCCATCAAACATATCGAAAGTGTTTTCGCCGCGTTCAAAACGTTTAATGGCTTCATCTAAGCTCCCACGGAGAATAGTGCCGGGTTGTTTTCTCAATTTGCGCCTTAGCGCTTTGCGGAATGTCTAATAGAATGACCTTAATCCGCACTAGGCACTTTCTGTGAGAGCTTCGATATCTAGTCGATCCGGTTCGAGGCGGTGCACCTTGTACACCGTAGCGTCCACGGTCTTCCCGCCGCAATCGAGCAATAGAAAGCTATCACCTAGTACAAACCTATCTTGTATATCTATGGCGGAATATGTCTTCTAAACTAGATACGCCGCCGCACTCGACTCCCTAATCGTAGAGAGTCTTCTTACAGTGCAGTTCTGTTTGCTCCTAGAGATCTCTAAAGCCTTGAGAAATATACGTCGTGCTTTGTGGACTTCGCTTTCGGCAAAATGATCCGGTAGAGTAATAACAAAGTCTATCACGTCTTTTCCCTCGAGCTGCTCCACTTCTCGCAATCTGATAATTATATGTCGAAGCAGAAGCTGTAGAAAATCGGAAAGGATATGTTCCGGCCTTTCCACTCAGCCTGCATGCTTCAATCGGCTGAACGCCTCTATATCCTCCTTACTTTGCTGACGGTGAGTGAGAAAGTGCCTTGGTGTCAAGAATTCATGTGTTAACGACACCGTGCGCGGGATCCTATTGTCCCATATCTCGTAGCCCCAATATGTTCGGATTCCCGAATTATCTCTGCGGTCGCATCCCGGCCAATTGTCAAGCTCGTCATCGTCTAAGGGGGAGTCGTATGATTCGTCCAAGTCCAATACTTCGTTCAAGTCCATAAGGCTATCGTACGGCGTGTTGCTTCGATCTATTGTCTGTTGCTCTGTGAGATAGCCGATTCGGGTGGGCACAGATTGTTGCATTGCTTGGAGAGGAGACAAAGAACCAGATAGAGTGACTGTGGGATAGTGATCAAGAAGATTTATCTGAGGATTCTGGGATCCTGTCACAACGTATGCCACTTTCGTCTCCGTCGTTCCCACATCTAGCGACACAATGATCTTTCGTTCGAATACTTTGCACAGCGATCTGGCTGGTGCGGACGTGAGCTCTTCTGGTGGTGTAAGCCTTTTCTTGGATAAGGCCTTAGACAAGGCTATGGTCTATTTATCCACCTGTTGTCTTGAAAACGATGGTCTGTGGTAGGATTGTGCTGGGTCTCTTGAGTAGGAACATCCGTGTAAGAAAAACGAGGTGCCACGAGAGGACGACGAGGAGCAGTGATAAAGTACGAAGTGAAACGTCCAGTCAGATCTGGGGCCGAGTCAGAGCGCGTGTCGAGTCACATTCTCCAAGTGCTGGTGCTTAATGGGCGGCCAATGAAAAAGCAGAAGACCAGTGGAGTCTAACCAAAAATTCGAGGCACCCTTGTTCTGAGCAAGGTGGACAAATTAGATTTCGCACCAACAATCGCGTTGCCGTAGATCATGGTTTGAATTATTGAGATACTTCGTCTCGGTATCCTTCTCGACAAAGGTCGGCCGTACTTTTTGTCATTACTTTGATTAGCCGCTTAGAACGTGTTCCACCGCTACGATAATCCTAGCATAAATCTTAGCACTTCTACCCACTGCTCTTTATCTAGACTCACTGCCGCACAGAATGGACTATCGACATATTTTGAGCTGCAGTATACATTTTGAGGGACACATTCCAAGGTTACACTCTTGTTTAGTGAACGGATAAGCCAATCACTAGGTTTATCTTGTGTGATCTACCTTTAAACCTTGTCCACTACTCCAATATCAAACAGGATCAGAAGTAAGTCCGAAGAGTAAGGTCGGGATTTGGAAAACTAAATTCTATATTTAGCCTTGTTGTGTTTCTAGTTTCCTCCAGATTATATAGCTTTATTCAATACTTGTTTTGAAGATAAGATACTTTCACTTATCCATAGTATTTATTAGAACCACAGAAGCTGTTATTATCAACCCTCCCATACTTTCATCTCTTCTTCCCTCCAGTAATCTAATTATTGATCTCGACATGTACTACGCCTTCTTTGTTGCGTTCCTTGCCATCGGTTCGGTATTATGCCTGAGCACATCTTCCCCTCTTGACAAACCCTCAGCCGCTGCAGTTAGAAACGCGCAACTGTTTTGGGCCGGGGACACAAGTATAGTGTCCCAATTCTTGTCTACGGCAACGACTTTAAGTGGTTCTGATTTAGCCAGTGCTGCAGCATCGGTATCGGCGTCGGAGAGCGATGAGTTGGTTCAAAAGGGTGTCATCGACGCAGCGCTCGATACTTTGGGGAGAGAAACGTTGTTCGGGTCCACGGACATTCTGGTGGCGGCAAATGCTACATTGGTTGGGGCTAGAACGTTTCAATTTGTCCTTGACGGTTTGGATGATCTTGCAATGAATGCAGTAGATCTTAGTCCGGACGCGGTGCTCTCGCGTGTCACTGCGATTAATAGTGTGCGATGCAGCAGCGTCCTGCCCGCTATTGATACATATCTCGAGGTCGCATCCTTATTCTCCGGGAAGATTTTTCCTAACGTGGCTGCCAGACCTAATAACTGCTAGTAAGAAGAGATCCCCGAAGAAACCATCTCTAAAGTGCTAGACATGCTTAGTCTGAAAAGGTGGAGATATCATGCTATTAGTCCTGTAATAATACGAGTTACTGCGTATATATATATAATGAAGATTAGTCAAGGCTTAAAGCATCGAACCGATATATACCTAAGCTATCCCCAGTTTAAGTATCCTTCGACACCTGCCATTATGTTGGTAAAGCGCATGTGTACACCCAAAAGTTGTAGTATTCGGTAAGGAACGTATCCAATGAAGCCGAACATACGCCACAGGGGCAGGACCTCATCGGTCAAGTCCTGGACCTGAACATTGATGAACCCAACGGCTTCTAGCATCTGAGATAGTGCGCCTTCTGGGAGTGTATTCTGACAGTGCGAAAGCCGTAGGATATCTTGTAGGAGAGGTGTGTAAAATATGAAGTCGCCTTCGTTCTGGGCGAGCACTCCGCCGGGGCGAAGAAGATCGTAAAAGTTTCGCAGAACTTTTATCGGGTCGTCAGCGTGGACAAAAGTCTCCATAGTGTAGATACCATCGAACGTGCCTCCGGTGAAGTTCGAGAGGTCGTGATAATCCTCAAGCGCCACTGAAATCTTGTGCTCTAATCCTCGTGTCTGTATATTATGCCTAGCGTCGTTAACGTGTAAAGGCGTGATATCAATCGCCTGTACGTTTAGACCTTTCTCGGCCATGAAAATTGCGACATGTCCCGAGCCGGTGCCTGCATCTAAGACCAAAGAACCCGGCTTCAGCCCTAGCTGGTTGAACATATGTTCTTCCATTGATCGCTGCGCGGTACTGATAGGAAATGGCCATAGCTTGCCCTTGGGGTACAGGCCGCAGTGTCGAGTATTCCCTAGCAGTAACCAGTATCCCAATCGTGATCCCCAACTCGTATAGTAGTCTTCTACAGAAGGATTCCGTGCCCCGTTGACGGTAATCGCGGCTATATAATGAAAGATCAGTATGTAATCTTCCTCTGACAATATAGGACGGTTTTCAGTGATTTATCAGAGGTCATTAGCCATCATTAATCAGCTTTACTCGCTAGGAAACAAATAAGGACAGGCAATCGGTCCCTATCTGGCACAAGAGATGAAAAGGCTGTTCGATTCTGATAGAAACTTACTACTCAGCACTGCAATAAGAGCGAATAGGACCGCGGCCAGGTAAAGTAGGGTAAAGTAACGCTCCTTAGCCACTATTCATTAAATGTTAATAAAACATTCTCAGGAGAAACGATTATGACAAGCCTTCAATACCATTAAACATACTTCAAGAAAAATGCAGAAACCGGCAGGTAGACGATTTTTTGACTATTTCAGCAGGAAGTGAGTCTTTCATAGGGGAAAGTTAGACACTTCTCTAAGACCTGGGCTTGATTTATAGAATTTAGAGTATAACTCGGTTTTCTCTTACTCATTACAAGTTCGAGCGATAACGAGAAGCCAGCACTTGAGCAAAAATGAGCCGGAATATTTGACTAGTAAGACGCTGTTGTCAGCAATTTAACCTGAGTGTCTCATTCTTGATCATATGGTGAAGATTGAAATCGAGCAAGATCTACAAGATACCAATGGTCTTTTATTCCTGTAAGAGAACCTGGCCACATTATTCTCAACATTTGATACCATGGCTCCATCATCCTGCAGCCTTCTTCATCTGTTTCTTACCAGAGAACGTCTCACTGTTTGATCTCAAACCTTCTGCAAAGTCTTTCATGGGTGATGGACTAGGGCGCTAGTCAAGTCTCACCACCCTGAGACGCTCGAGTTCATCTCTGTCGATCGAGTTCAAAGTCATCCTTTTGGTCACCTCTTCCCAAAGTCTCTCGTCCGCCCTCACTGCTTGCTACCAAGAAAGCTATTCCCCCGAGCCTTCATACGATTAGACACACTTTTTCTCATGTCCCGCATGCTTTGCCAGACGACCTGACCGTTTGAGACTTTGATTGGTGACCTCCGCAGTCTTTTAGGGAGCTTTTTTCCAGCATCCTTCTTATTCCGTCGAGCATCTTGGAGTCTCCAAGAATTCTCATTGATCCCCATGGACTCGAATTGTATGGATTCTTGTTGGCTAATCAACGCGTTAAGTTTCCTGAAATTGTCCAGGGTGGCAGGGTCGTTGGTGTCGTAACATAGTAATGCTGGCTTGGTGAGACGGTCCAGCGTCTCTTCAATCAGTTTCAGCATATTCTTGTGGTACTCTGAGTCTAGTAGAACTCGAACGATATCGAGCGCTTCGACAGTGTAATTCCACATATCCCCCCGAAAATACGCTTCTGCGCATATAAGTAGTGAACATATAAGTCGCTTTTGTTCGGACAGAGATGTAGTCGAGTAATAGCAGAGCTCTTGAATGGTTTCGAGATGGAAGATGTCTCCTTCACCGAACTTCTGTATGAAGAGTCCAAGTAGCGGATCGCCATACTCGGAACCAATAGCACCTTTTTCGGGGTCAATGCTTCGGATCAAGGTCAAAGCATTCGTGTAGACGGCACGGAAATTGTGCCAGGTTCCACTGGATGATGCGACTGATGCTTTCGTTGAACCAAGCAATTTCGACAGGTTGGTTAGAACGGAATCGACCTCGGCGAGAACTTTCTGCGTTGCAAGAACCTCAAATGGTGTCCCGTGATTGATGATTGTCTTCTGGAGGCATTTCTTTACGCGACCAACGTGGCATCCCTTGTAGAGGAATTCTCGAAGTACTTGTGTAGTTTCGGCACCAGAGTCTTCTGCCATTATCCGTATACTGAATTAGATAAAATAGATGGCCAAGCTCAAGATGATGGCGATCGCGATCAGTCTGAAAATCCTGTACGGCTGTTCGGTGCCTAGATTTGTGAATATAGAAAGGAATGAAGTACTGTATAAGTTACAAAATAGCGACAGCGGTTCCACTCGATGTAGCAACTGCGGAAAGCTGGCAACGATGTCGGATATCGGGGTGAGTCAAAGACATCAGATCCTTCAACGCCAAGGATGGACTAAGGATATCAGCCATAACACAATGGGATGCATGTCCGGCGCAAAGATTGCCCTTGCAAGACAGGGAAAAGCGCTATTTATGCGGAGCCTTTACTCCTGCACGGGTCATTTGTGGATCCTAGAGGTGCGTTTACCTCTTCTAGTTTTACAATGATTCCGTGGTGCGACGAAATTTTTACCTCCCTTGCTTCAACCTTACACCCTGCAGTGCAAGGCTCCCTAGTTCCGAAAACCCTTGTTCCAAAAGTCCATTCGTATTTTCCTGGAGCATATGTCCAAGAGCCCACTTCCTTGTTGGCGCGTTCACCTCTCTGGAACTTTTGTCCCGCGGTGTAGGTCTCACTGAACAAATGTTCAAAGGCGCAGGGATCAAGGGTGGCACATCACAATGATTTTGAATCATTTACTTCGAGGACATGACGAACGCTTGCGGCGAAGACCTTCTGAAAAGAACTAGTCTAGAACACGTACCTGAACGCCCCGGGCAGTTGACCAATTTTGTCGAACCAGGTTGACATTGATGACTCGAGCGCGGCACGGCAGACGCTGCTTCGAAGGTAGAGTGAGATTCTTAATCCTGTTGTGACGTAGAGAAGGAGCCGTTCAGCAAAAAGTTACGGCGTGGCTGGTCGGCTCAACAAGGCAATTTCCCACTTCTGAAGAGGGAAGAGACAACATCTGAAGGTGGGCCCTTGCTTCCCCTTGTACCTACACCCTGACCTCGTTAACCTGCAGCTGTGTGCAATAAAGCGACATTTGAAGTGGTTGCCTACAAAGCTCCCCGAGCACCGAGTCCTGTCATGGAGTACCAATCGACCCAAGTTTACAACACGGAGCATAGCCACAGCCTCCCGGATAATCACGTCCCAGAAAATAGGCACCTGCCGCGGATGGGTCGAGTCTTAGACTCGCTTGGCTTAAGGGTGCTACTTATATTCTCTGCACACCTTGAACGACAAAGGTGTTCAATCAAGTCTCACAAGAGCCCTCAGCCCAAGTATGGGGCAGTATTGGATTGTTACGTCGCCCGATCAGCGCCAACAAATCTCGACGCTTGCTTGGGGTAAGCTCGGAGAAATATTCCCAAATGGAAATGCTGGCAGATTTCTGGAACACCTATTGATGGTGCCACCAGGCAAGCAGTTCGTCGATATCCCCGAACACCCTTCCAGACCCAAACTCACGTTGACATAGAAGATGTTTATTTGAGCCACAGGCGAATACTTCAAGATGTCTCAATGAATACTCAAAGCAGTTTGACTTCCGACTCTCGCCCAACGACGGAAACAAGGAGGAAATCGCAAAACTGATCAAGCCTGTGCTGGAGAGACTTTTTGACAACTACTTCGGAGTTTGGGCTTCTCAAAAGATTGTCTGCGTAGGAGACTATGCTGAAGGACAACCTCGTGCCCTTGAACATATACAACAACCTCTCTACGATCCGTACGAACTCCCAGAAATTGACCCACTGCCTCTTCAAGTCGATCTTATGCGAAAAGGACTTGACACTCAGTCTCAACGGACTTTAGAGGATATTTGTTCACAGCTTCAGGCGAACTACTTCCCCGTCGATCAACAATACGTTCTACTAAACTTTACCACCAAAGACTACGTGCTCGACCGTTCCTATCTCGAAATCGATCTTCCCTACACAGACAAATCCTCGATCCGAGGCCTTGGAGATGTCGTCCTGTCTCAGATTTGCTGGACTCAGGATCCTTCTACTAGTTTGGAATGCAGCCCTGACTTAGAGGGCGCCTGGGCTGGTCATGGCTTTGGAATTGTTACCTTGTCGATCTTTGACGAAATGACTGGAGGACGTGAAGGTTGGAAAGACGTCACTAATGAGCGGTGGGAGGAGCTTGGCGAGATAATCAGTGCTGAAGATCACTAGTTGAGTTCTGAGCGTGTGGAGGGTTGGGACATAGCCTGCCATCGACAAAAGGCACTCTCTGAGGTCATCCCGGAGACTCTCGTGCTCTTGTCATGCTATGCCATGCGGTCATAAAAACGGCTGTTACTTCCTAGCCTGTGACACGAGAGCTGTTTCATAGTATCGCGGAATGACATTATTTTCAGGACTAGAGCTCTACTAATGCTTTGTCTGTTCTTACCAATTTAATCCCCCAAATCGAAATATGTGGTTGATCTCCATTATAGATAAACCGATCAATTCAAAAGTCGCGGAGATCAAACCATAATGTATAGATGGGTCCTCGAATACTATACTTTGCTTGATTCTATTTTACGTGATTCTTCTTCCTTCTTTAACTTCCTCACTTGAACACGATGAATTGCAGAAGTCGCATCAACCTCCGATCACAAAAGGTGCTCGTACCTAGGAAAACGAGTCTGCGCCATGGCGGACACCCGAATAGCATCGCTCAGGCTAGGTCCGATGGAAGCCTAACTATGGCTTCCAAAGCCATAAGCATGAGTTTTTGCCAAGTCCTTACATGCAACTTCTATGTGCAAAAAGCCTGAGTAATACAAAATCTGTGGAAAACTGTTTGTAAGGTATCGTTTTAAGGTAGGCTAGATTGTTGGACGATGCAGAATATTTGGCTTTGGAACAAGAGTCATCTAGATGTTTCGCTTTAGAGAGTGTCGATTCCTTATTTCAAGGGAGAAGTTACACGTAGATGACGCCTCCGGACCCCACTGCTGACTTCGGCAGGAAAGGTTTTCGATATGGCCGAGCCGAATGATAAAAGCTGCCTGTATCCAAGTGTTCCTCGATACTGACGCACAAGGGAGGTATAGTGGTTGGAGTCTCGAAACTATTCATTCTCCAATCTCTCTGAGTCGCTTTGTTCATTTGAAAAGTACGTGGAATAGATGTGGTTTGTCGATACTAGCTGTGTGACCCGCAGATATATCATCCAAGTAATTATCAAGAGCACAAGAGCGATAGTGAAAAGAAATAGACCCAGCAAGCTAAAGTGTCCATATATGGGTAGAGTTGCCCGCGAAATTTCAGTGATGTACATTTCTCCAAGTAAGGCAGAATTGTTGCAATTCTAGAACAAACTTGATCCAGTGAGAGTCTGGAGGTTCAATTCTTAAATAGCAGCGAGGCGGTATGCCCTTCAGGATCACGCGCCTTCTCAGTCTTGAGCGCAGTCGAGGATGCTCACGGACCCTGACGATTGCACTCAAGGCAGCAACGGAGCTTACGCTATGTCACGCTCCGCCCATTACGGGCGCCGGGCGCACGCTGGAATGAAGCGTACGCTCAGAATGAGCGTACGCTCTACTGGGGTTTGTGAGCTAGGGCGTTTTAGTCTGGCGTGGCTGACTTTCCCGGATAGCGTACGCTCTAATCAATACTGTTCTAGCGTGCGCTCAGGTAGAGCGTACGCTCCATTCCAGCTTGCGACCCAAGTTTCTTCTGGCTGTTAGAATGGGGGCGTGCGCTCAAACAGAGCGCACACATCGCCCATTTCATCGCTTTCTTATACAGAAGAATTTGAGCTGTGAAACCAAGGGTAGTTCAGCGAGTTTGACTCAAGTTCAAAATATCTCTCTGCTTTTGCGAACTCAGCATTTAGCTGTCTGGTGTGGTGATAGAACTGTACTACAGCTATCTCACCACTAACGTCTACGTGGGCTTCTACGTCTTCCCAGACAGCGTGCAATTAATTGGCCTTTTCTCTTCTCTTTGAGCACGTCACGCAAACTTGCTTCAATGTCGACCAGACGACGCGACCAGACTTGATTCGTGTCATGCTGCCTCCTTTGGACCAAATCCCCTTTGAACTTGACGATAAACCGGGACACAAGTTCGAGTCTCTTCTGCGGATTGCCTGCTTTCCGAGATCGAGCGATAAGTTGTTCCACCTTGTCTAAAGTCACCTCAACATTGAAGCAGTCGTCCTTCAATCCATACTTCCCATGGCCGTTCAATCTATGGTAATCTTCCATTGTATACATCCGCTCACCCTTCCGTAGATCACTGGGATGGTCAAGGTCCTCGAGGCTGAGCCTCTCAAAGTCATACGAAGGCCTCAATTTCTGGAAATAGTCCCGCATTTTCCAAATCATCTCCAAGCTTTTCTCAGGTTGCACAACCATCATGTCGAGTGACGCCATACACCAGTCTATGGACAGATCTGGCAGCGCTGCTGTTCGGACGGCACTAAAAGATGGGCGTTCATCTCTCGCTAGCCTTCTCGTAATGGTGATATGGCTGTGCGCCCAATCGCTGTAAACCAATGGAATCTCCACGCTCTCGTGTCGAGACTGAGAGGAATTTCTCCCCTGACCCGAAAATACGTTCATACGAGGCGAAAATGCGATCTCGGCTGTGGGTAACAACGCTCGAGCGTCCTCAAGACAAGAGAAAGTGAGTAACAGAAGATTTCCTTCCGCCCATCGCTGGAAGAGAGTACTCTCCACGCTGAATTCGTGCAAAGCAAGGTAAAACATCACAGTATCGATTGTATTCGAACAGATGATTGGATAGCTGAGAAGTTTGATTTCTGGGGGCAAGTCGGTAAAACGAAAGCTTCGATCTGACATGTGGTTCGCGGGATCAGAACAGTGACTCCGTCTCGAGATCTGGCGTTGAAGGTGTGGGTCTTCAATGGAAGTCACTGAGTCTTCGACGGGAGACATAAAGTCTTTATTGGAAGACTGTTTCATCTCGGTAACGTCTTGCGAGTGGGGATGGGCTTAGAAGCGTGGAAGTGGTTGCTAAGGTCTCTTCAACAGGCCCAAGGAATGGATGGCTTAGGAAATGAGCAAGCGCCACTAGAATTGATCACAAGGAGTGGAACGGCGACGACGTCGACACTGGCATGACAACGCCTACATATAGCCAAACTCAGCACATAGGCGATGTCGGGCCTACATCCGACAAACTCGGGTCGGTTCAGAAGACCAGTTGCTGATAAACCCATGCGACCCTGCTCGAGCTACGACGTAGTCGTGGCAGTGGTCTTGGGCAGGGGTAGGCTGAGCGTAAGAGCAACAACATGACTGGGATGACCATGTATGTATAGCCTCGGCGGCAGCATGGCTGCTGGCGCCTAGTCGTCGTACTCATAGCGAAGAATCAGGGCTATAAATCGGAGGTGTGTACCAGAAATTGATGTCCTGCCCCACAGGACAGGGACATGTGGAGTAAAAAACACCTCAGCAGAGGTCACACGGTAAGCCCCGCCCTTTCTTGTGAGGCGAGGCGACGATACGAGCATGGCGGCGAGTTTCACACGAAGGCTCAAGCTTGCCAAGTGGTGTGCGCCTTGAGCCCAACCCTCCTCAGCACCCGCGCTAGTCCTGACCGCCGCGGCTCTTGGTGGCATATTTTGGCCTCAGTACCACATACCAGCGTGACGAAACAGCATTCCTCGTTCGAGCGGGGAATCTTTCGTAGACCTGCGACCACGGCATGCCCTCGAGCACCCACCTCGCCAGATTCTCGTCCTCTTCTGGCTGCCATTTACCACGGACGGTCTCGGCTCCGACCTGATCGTCGTCCGAAGACCAGATACTGGTCGAATCTACAGGGTAGTCGTCATTGGTGTCGTCGTTGGGCCCACTGACACCTCTGCGACGAGAATGTGCGGGACGAGCTGCACGCTGAGCGGAATCCCCTGCATTTCGAGGAAGGGAGCAAGGCCATGGGATTGTGGCCGTGACCAGCCAGTAACCAATATCGAGAATCTGCTGCAACTTCACATTGTTCAATATGGGGGCGTACGTGGCCTCACAACTCAGGCCCCAAGCGTAAGGAGATTTTAGCAGACTCGTCACCGCGTCAGCGTGCTCCACAACTACTACCAGGAAGGCTGCTTCGGTCGAGGTGACCGGTTGCAGGATGACGGCCGATTTGCTTGAATGCACACGTGCCGCCTCTTCTTCGTTATGAGAGAGTTTCAGCGCTGGGGAATCCTGCCCAATCACGGCTACAGTGCCACGTTGGCGATGGCAACGAGCGGGAGGACCTGCGCGATCGGTCCTCTGACGCTTCGCCGGTGAATGAAGTGCCAAAAGGGGTACGGTGGGTAGTGTTGGCTCTGGAGGCGACAAATTTCCCGGCTTCCAAGTAGCTCCGAGATCAATGCCTTCCTCGTTATCCAGCCTGTGTCGCTTCGGCCCCGAGGTTCCTGGCAAACCGACCATGTGCAGGGCTGAGACACGAGTTGGCGATGATTGAACGAGGGTGTCTTTGGTTATCGTCGCAGCAGGGCGCCCAAGCTCCACGATTGCTGTGTGAGCATCTTGAGGCTGTGGTTCAGTGGCGACACGTGAGCAGTCAATGCCGTATTCTTGCGATCTGGGCGTCTCCAGCGTGGAAGAAGAAGAGACGTCCTCAGTGTCGCCACGTGCATCGCCCCTGTCGCCGATGCTTCGATCTTGGTCTTCCGAAATGAGAGGCACGAGAAACGCGGCAAGCAGATCTTGGCCCTCAGACTCGAAGGGTTCGAGGCTCGGGCCTTCGTCATCCCCTGCTCCGTACGTTGTGCCTGGGCTAACCGTCGTACGGACGGAGTTATCTCTCGCGGATTGTAATGGTGGGCCAAGCTCGCCTATTGTTGATCAGCTTGCAGCACGCTTGTGCGAACCGTGAGTAGCTGTCCTTACCTCGAGCACTCTCGACCCGGCCCATATTAGATTCGCTGCATGCCGCATCGGTGTAACGGTGTCTATTATTGTCCCCGCTGAAGGGTGAGAGTCTCTCAAGCCCACTCGGTGCGGGCAAGAAACCACCGAAAAGGCTTACGGGATAGCCAAGATCGTCGAGCAAACCATTCTCGTTGGCTTCGATTGATTTACGTTGCTCGTGGTTGGACGCCTGGCGCAAGCCTGGTGGACTCGCCATGCCCCCGTGCACAAACCGCTCCCCCGTGGACAGTGGCCCCCGGATCACCTGATGATCCGCAGACGGCTGCAGCGTCGCTGCCTTGGTTGTTCTCGGCCAGGTCTCTTTGGCCCTGTGCAATGCAGGGTTTTCGAAGTGAATGTTGTCCAAGTCGACAACAGCAGTAGATGAATACATGCGAGCGGAGCTAGGCTCTGAGTGAACCGAAGGACAGCTAGAACCGACACTGACACGCAGCAGCGGAAGAGCGTCGAACAAAATTGGTTGGGCGCAGGAAATGACGGACGGCAGTGAAGGATAAAGAAGTGGGAAGAGCACAATCGGCAGCTTTGCTGCTATATAACTCCGATAGCAGCATAGCACAAGCCATGTGACACAACCACAAAGTACAAGGGCGTCTCTCGGCGAGACTTTGTGCGGCTTAGAATGAACGTCGTCCCGGCCATACCAGGGCGGCTAGAGAATCGCGCAGAGATCCATGCTGGTGTTGCGTTCCAAGACGCAGCTTGGCCCCCTTTTCCAATCTTTAGGGCGATTCCTCACCAGACCCGGTTTTTCTGAGCACACCCTTCCTCAGAAGCGGCACGCGCGGCAACAAGGATGACACATTCAGGATCTCCCCTATATAGAAGGGAGACGACTAGCGAAGGCTGTGTCTCGCTTTCGACAGGCTTAAGGCACGGAAAATGACCTTTTAACGGGATTGGCTCGGTCGAACGCTGCATCCGTGAGGAGGGTGCACCGAAGTGCGAGTGGAGTCACAAGCATGACCTTCGCGCGGCTCAAAGGCATCATTGGCAGATCAGCGGCAACTGCCGTGACTAGATGGTTTTCGCAAAATCCAAACTCCTAACCACTGTTTTTGGCAGCTTCCGTGTTGCAGACTCATGGGAAGCCAAAGCACCGTGTGTGTTGCCAGAGATGGAGGCAATAGTAAGCGACGTGGCCCCTTCCATTTGCCCACGTCTGCCCGTCAACTCCGGCACCGATGTGCAAGGCGCGGCGGTACTGCCTGGTCGGGGAACAGTCAGGCATTGTCTGGAGAGTCAATGAGGCCACGTCAGTAGCGCTGTGTCACTGCGGAGGGGTGTCCATTTCAGGCCAGTTGTCCCATGAGAGCGCAAGCAGCCTGCAGCCTAGCGCGCTTAGAGCATCAGAACTGTCGTGAACGAGTACCTAGAAGCGGCCATTCCGGAATCGACTACGGCCTGGGCTCTTGCAGGAGGATCTTGTCGTACAAAGAGCCACTCCTCAGCAGCCACAAACTGTCCTCCTTTCCTGCCCCCAAGCGCCAAAGCAACTCCACCTGGTCGCCTCCTTGCAGCTTCCAAGGATCGGGCAAGTGTCCGGGAAGGATAGCGTGAGGCAAGCCGAAGAGCGATATTGGAAGTGGTGAGTCAACTCGGGCAAGTCCAGGGTGTAGATCCAGGCGATACCAGAAGAGGTGAAGATGATATGGGTGTGCAACGCCGCCCAACATCACGGACCAGGTCGTCGTTGGGTCGGGCGCCGAGAGTCATCATGACCACTGATGTTCGATATACGGTACAGGGTCACCGTTCGCTGAATGTCACCGGCCCGCCCGAAGGGAGCAAGCCGACCAGGATGCCCCAGAGAGCAAGCCACCAATGGTCGTGCCGGAGGTGATTGCGTTAAAGACAGAGCAAGGTGGAGCGGCGACCCGAGATAAAAAAGGTCTTACAGGACCACACGGGATGGGAAGCAACAACAGCGCACAAGCCAAAACAGCGGGAGCAGTCGCACTTTTATAGAATAACGTGCCTAGAGGTGCACGACAAATCAGCCCTAGCCTCATTAGAGACACGCTTTTCCCGGATGCACCATGTCTAGCCCGAAATAGTCACACCTTCCCTAAAGCAAAATGTCACTAGACCTTATATAGTGGATCTCGAAGCGGCGCTTAACTCGACTACGCCTAGACGAGGTCTCTACACCGAGACAAAGATTATTTATTAACTTTAGCTTTAGTTACTATATTTAGTAATTCGCTTTAAATACTACGTTATTATAGTAGTATATAAATAATCTAGAATATTATTAGCTTATTTTTTTTTAAGAATACTATTTAACTTTTTAGTACTTTTTTTTTAAAGATTTTAATTAAAATTATTATTTAATATTCTTTAAAGAGTAGAATTTAAAAATTACTTAAAACTATTTATTAATTTTTAGATCTAAATAATTTTTACTATATACTACTCTATATTTAAAAAATAAACAAGATCTTTTACTTCTTAAGAAGCGCTAAGTTCGAGTTTATAATAAGAAGTCTATATATATAATATAGTAAGAACTAGTATATTCAAGAAGTTATTAAAGATAATAAATTTAATAATTTTTAAAAATACTTTAAAGACTATTACTCTAAATATAATAAAATTATTAATATTATTAAGAATTTTATTAATAAATTTAATAAGTCTACTTGAGAACTCTAGTATTAGTACTATAAATACTAGATTAATAATAGAAAGAAAGTTTTAACTTATATATCTATATAGTGTAATAAAAACTTTATAAATTAGATTATAATATTATTACTTAATAAATCTAGAAAGAAATATATCTTCGAAGCGCTTAATAATTTTAAATTTAATAGTAAGCTAGCTAAATAAACTTTTTAAGTTATTATTAGTAATTTATTAGTTATTAAAATAGCTCGAGTTGTAGACTTCTTTAGTAAGTATATCTTGAGTAAGAATATTATAAAGAGCGATATTAATAACTATAATAATAGAACTATATTTAAAAAGAAAATTCTTAAATTTTTAAGTAATCTTTATTTTAGTATTTAGTTAGTAGTTTATTAATTCTAGTACTACTATAATATTATATTTAAAATTAATATAGTGCCTCGCGATAATAATTAACTATATAGAGATTAAAGTCTATCTAAATAGACTTTAAATAATAATATTTATTAATATTTATATTCTAAACTATTATTATTTTTATTTATTATATTAAAAATTACACTTAAAGTTAATTTAAATATAATATATTTACTTTCTTCTATAACTTCTTAATATTAAATTATAAATATATTATTAAG
>JAPDRK010000035.1:0-27161 GCA_030247875.1 Cladophialophora chaetospira
TGTAGCTCTTTAATCGACGAACAGTCGAACCCTTCATGATTCCTACGTTCAAGAGGATGAGCTAAGCCGACATCGAGGTGCCAAACCGCGCACTCAATTTGTACTCTCTTGCGCTTATTAGCCTGTTCAAATTTGTTAACAAAAAATTAATATTTTTTTTCCATAATTTTCATTATGGTTCAGACTATGTTTTCATTTTAGTATATATATATGTTTTTAGGTTTTTCAGTTAATTTCCACTTACTCAACCTTTTAATCCAAATGAACCAATACGAGTTTTAGAATTTAATTTTGTATATTGTAGATTTGAATTTAAGTTATTTCTTAATAATACAGAAGATAAACCTTTATATGAAGAATCTATATTCAATAAATTTCCTTTATATTTAACTTTATTCATAGATCTAGAAGCTGTATATCTTTTATTTAATCTACCATTTGCTTCTAATCTAAAACCAGCAATATGTTTATATTTAAGGTTTTTTACTATATTTTTATATAATAATCTATTATTATAAAAGTATTTTTTTGTATTTAGATTTTCTTTTTTAATTATTTCACCTAATATTACTCTTTTTTTTCTTATTATCACTTTTTTTTCTAAATTAGATAGATGTCTCATTAATCTTCTTCTGTTTTTTCTTATTTTTAATAATATAGATTCTGAAAGAATATTACTATTTAAGTAAAAGTATTTTAAGTTTATAAAATTAAATTCAATGTTTTTATTAAATAAAACTTGTAATTTATTTTTAATATATTGTAAATAAGTATAATTAAATCTAGATCTATTAACATATATTAATCTTCTATAATAAGTATATATAAATAGCCTTCTTAATGATTTTTTCATAATTTTTTTATAAAACTTATTAACATACTTGGATACAACCTTAAATTTGTTTATTTTTCTTTTTTGATGTAAATCTTTTAATATTCTAGCTACTCTAGGTTTAAAAAAATTAGCATCTATTAAAGCTAGAGTACCATTTATAGTTATTTTTTTTAATTTTTTTAACAAAATTAATTTATTAGATAATATGTTTTTTTTAGATGATAAATTTTTAATTATATCGTTTTTTTTGAAACTAAGAATGTTTATTAAAATTTTGTTAATATATCTTTTTTTTAATCTTAATAAATAATTGTTTTTTTGTTTATTATAAATGTATAAGGTAATAATTACTTTATTGTTTGTATGTTTAAACTCACCTTTACTAAGAAAAATTCTATTTATAGATAATTTTCTTCTTCTATTGAATATTTTTTTTCTTCTTATCTTCCGTTCAATATTTTTATTATATAAATAAAAATAATTTCTAATGAATTTCATAGCTAATTTACAAATATTAGGTATCATAGATAAAGTATTATTATTATACATAAAAATACTACTATCTCAATATCTAGTAGAAGAAGGAAAATGTTTTAAACTATCTGTATTGTCGAATTTATAAGGTTTATTAATGTTTGTTTTTCTTATTATAGATAATAATTTCATTTAATTGTAATATAAATTGTTTAATTGTATTAAACCTATTTCATTAATAAATATATTAATAATTATTGTAAATATATACATATATGATGGATTTTAACTAGTCGTTGAACGTTCTTATTAAATATAAGTTTCGCTTCAAATTAACTATATTCATATAGTGTTTTTTGAAATTTATCCATACTAGTACCAGTATTTGCAAATACTGGGGGGACTAACAAATAATCCCTAGCGTAACTTTTTCAAAAATACAAGACCTTACCTTTCAGTATCTTGCGATCTTATGCCCCGCTTACGCGACTGATGGACTTGTAGGTCTAACAGTAAAGCAAGATTTAGCCATTAAACTTTTACAGTATTATTTAATATCATAGTATATAAATACTACAAATATGAATTTTAAATATATTTAAAATTCGTTATACAACTATTCACCATATAGTTAAAATCTTACTTAAATAAAATTTATAAAAATATTTAAAACAACGGTAACTGAATAAATTATAAAAATAACAAATTGAAAATATAATTAACAAATAATTATTTATTAATTACATATTTACATATAACATGTAAATTCACGAATAGAATTTTGGATATACCCAGGTACTTTTTCTGGGATCTGTGCCCCGCATAAACTGTCTTCTAATCAACCGAATGTAATAAAGTAAATAAAGGTGTCACATCATTGTTACTTTATAAAAGTAACTACCTTATACTCTTGTAATTCTTATATTAAATTCTAAAGTAGTAACAGTAAAGCTGCAAAGGGTCTGTTAAGATAGGTCATTTTATTACTAAAATTTCCCCCTTCAAGAACCGTACATGCGACTTTCACCGCATACGGCTCAAGAATTTAATAATTATATTAATATATATACATATATTATGAACACCAGAGAATATCCGATTTGAACGGATGTGATTTTTTGAATCAAATAAGTTTCAAGCTTACCGCTATAAACCACTCAGCCAATTCTCTATTTTTTATATAATGTTAAATTCTAGTTCTAAGTCTGCATTCTTTCGAATCAATTAAAAATCTATCCCTATCATTACAATAGGTCTTTTGCTTTTTAGAACATCCTTTACCCACTAATGTATATTTAATTTTACAACTAAACTTCCTTGAAAGGACATTATTGGGCTTACCTAGTTTACATAATAATACTTTAATGATTACCTTAGAATTCCACTACACGTATGTTGATATAAGATCCATTAATAAAAAGACGAAAAGCTTTTTATACAATCAACAAAAAATTTACTTAAAGTAAATTTTCTAGATTACGCTTTAACCATGGATTCAAATAATTTATTCATAGTAATCTAGCTCTTTTTACTATAAAAGTGAAAAATTCACGGGCTTTAAACGAAAAAATTACTTTTTTTGTATACCGCTTGAGCTCATACAATGGATCGTATGATGGATTTTCACCATATTATTATTATGCACTTTCTAGTCGCACTCTCGTCTATCTAGAGGTAAACAGTATCTGCACTGCTATTCCAATTTCACTGAGCCAATCATCGAGACAGCTGTTGTATCGTTACATCATTCATGCAAGACCGCATTTAACGGCCAGGGTATTCCGCTACCTTAGGACCCTCATCGGTAAGGCCGCCGTTTGTCGGGGATCTCTTCAAAACCTAGCTTTTTAATTCTAAGCAAATCCGTCACCCAGCCGACACCGGGCAGACATCACACTCAATATATCGATATCTATCTTAGCAGAGTGCTCTGTTTTAAATAAACAGTCGTACAACACTATTCTATGCCTCCTATTCTTTGGTTACGTCTAACGATTATTAGCTTAGCCGACCAGGTAGTTGCTTCTTCGATTACTAATTAATAATATTAGACGAGTTATTTACAAAGAATGGCTCACCTTATCCCGAAGTTACGTGAGTCATTTTGCCGAGTTCCTTAATGATTGATTACTCAAACGCCTTCGTATTCTCTACTAGCTTACTTGTGTTAGTTTTTAGGTACGGTTATATTATATAAATACATTGGTATATTAACATAAATACATTGGTATATGAACATATAAGCTTTGTCACAGGTCTGCCTATATTTTTTTCATATATAAATATATTTATATTTATATTTATATGAACGTTATTTTTCCTGAACTAATTTAACTTTAATTAGTTATAAAATCCAAATTTCATCGCAACGAAAAAAAAAATAAAAAAAAACTTTAATTAGTTTATATCTGTGACTTCATCGTATTAATCAAAGTTTTTTTTTTATTTTTTTCTTTTTCTCTTGCTTAGAAGCCGGTTTAACTAAATGCCATAAGCTTAAGGCGAAATATATCTTTATCGTTACTCATGTCAGCATTATCTCATGGAAAATAGAAAATTAAGATTATAAAAAAAGTAATTATGATTTATCCATTGTTCCGCTACCCCATATATAATTAAAAAAAAATATATGGACAAGGTTTCGGTATATTATTTAGATCCGTTATATTTTCGGTGTGATCTTCTATTCTTTTTTCAATGAAAAAAGAGTAAAATCAATGCTCTGTTACGAGATCATTAAAATGTGGCCGCTTCCAAGCCTATTAATTGATCGTATCAGAAGACACATCCTTAATTTCACTCAACAATAATTTTGGAACCTTATTAACTCTTGTTCTGGGCTGTTTCCCTTTTGACATACAACCTTATCGTACTATGTCCGATTTTTTAACATTCATCTTAGCCCTTCCGAGTGCAAATACTCTCCGATAAAATCTTTACGATCCCCCGATATATACAAATTAATAATGTTTTTATATTATAAATATTTTGACCGAGATCACAGTTCTGTACCTGCCAAGATGTTGTTTAAATTACCTACTTATATAGGTTTCGCGGAAAACCAGCTCAACTAGTCAGTTTTGTCTTTCACTAACTTACCATTATTCTTCGGATATCTTTACAACGATAACCCGTTCGGACTTTTATAATCCTGATAACGGTAAGATCACTAGTCTTCGGGTCTAATTTTAGATACTTTATCATTTTTTTTATAATCGATTTCTCTGTGCAAAAAAAACCATCCTTATTATTATATAATCTCCCATATATTTGTGGAGCTAGTTGCTCCTTCATAACGCTTCTACAGTTGAAAATATAAAAAATTTTTTTTTTTTTGCTTGCGTCTAAAATTAACTTGCTGACCCATTATGCAAAAGGTACGCTCTTGTTATTAATTAAAATTTTTCTCGAGCTGCTTATAAAACTACTATTAAATAAATTTCCCTCACGGTACTGTTCACTATTGCGTATAATACCATATTTAGCCTTAGAGGAAGGTTCCCCTTTATTCAAACAGATAATCCATTTTACTTGTTAATAATACTTCATATTAAACCAACCAACCATACGATGTTGTTTAATATTAGGTTTTAATATTAGGTTTAATATTAGGTTTATTTGTGTTAATTGGCTATTCTACCTTACTTCTCATTGTATGTAGAATCTCGTTTGATTTATTTTCCTAAGGTTATTCAGATTTTTCCTTTCACCTTGTTTATTTATAAGATTTTTCTTAGTAAACATTTTGGTTTATAGCTTGTTTTTACTCATAATAATTTCTTTTTATACTTATTGATAAAATTTATCAATAAAAAATATTTATTATACTAGACTTATTGTATCTTTTTATTTAAGTTAACTAATTCTTAAAATTAGTGTACATAGGAATATGGAAGATTTGAACTCCTTCTTATTGATCTGCAATCATAAGGCAAAACCATTTGCAACATATTCCTTTTTTTTTTTTTTTTTAATTTAATATAATTAATTAATTTATTTTTTATTTTTAAAAGCGATTAATTTTCAACATTATCAACCTTTCAATAATTTAAACACTTAGGATTATAATAAGCTAATTCATCATTAGCTACGTTATAATTAGGTATCATTATAAGATTTGGCTGTTTCATATGCAGATAAATAATGTACCCATCTTTCTTTAACCCTATATTATCATGGTGACATAAAGCATGCATAATACCGTTTCTAAAATGAACCGGTTCATTGTTTCCTAAACCCTTCAACGAGGGCTTGTTACGTGGTTGTATTAAATCAGGATTTTGGGAAAATGCCATTTTTATAATGGCTGCATCACGAGGAGTTAAACTTTTAGGATCAGAATCTCACTTTCTAAAGGCTCTCGCATATAAGTAAACCTTATCTTCCGGACTCATATTAGAATATGTATTTTCTAATTCTGAAAATTCCTCGTTTATGGCTGTAAACTTTTTATTCGAATGAACCTTTGAACCCATTAAAATTGGATCATTATTTGGATTTTGACCAGGACCAGGACCTCCTGGTCCTTGAAAACCTCCTCCTTCCCCTGGATTACCTGAGTTTAAACCTTCCATTTTTAATATGAAAAAACCTAAAAGACAAAATTCTAAGCATAAAAATAAATTAACAAGGAAAACTACCCATGATGATAGTGAAAAAATATGAAATAAAGGGATAAAAAATAAGGGTACATAAAATAATTTAAATGTATATGAGTTCATATTAAAATTATTATTATTATAATTTAAAGATAAATTGATTGTACTAATAAACAACAAAGTAATTACAGCAATACTTAAATTAGAAGAACCTAAAAAAAAACCATCTTTTAAAAATAACTTAATTAAAAAGATTATTAATAAAAAAGGGATTTTTTTTATTAATGTTGAAAATAAACCGCTATTTAAAGCAAAAAACCACTTTGCACAGGTAAAGACACAAATGCATGGGGTTTTGGTGGACTATCTAATGATCATTCTAGTGATATATAATTTCTGTTAAATAATGTTTGAAACAAATCTGAATAAAATTCTGGCACTAATCAAGGATATCTAGATGCAACATTACCCTCAACTAATTGCATATAAATTATATGTAAAAATAATACAGTAGCAATTACACTTATAATAGAACCAAAGCTACTTACCAAATTTCATCCTGCAAAAGCATCAGGATAATCAGATATTCTTCTTGGCATACCTTGTAAACCTAAAAAATGTTGAGGGAAAAATGTTACATTAACACCTATAAATAGAATCATAAAATGTACTTTTCCTAATAATAAGTTATAATTTAAACCTGTTATTTTTGGTATTCAATAATATCATGCACTAAATAATGCAAAAACTGCACCTAATGATAAGACATAATGGAAATGAGCAACAACATAGTAAGTATCGTGGAATGCAATATCAAGAGATGCATTAGCTAAAACAACACCACTTAATCCTCCTATAGTAAACATTACTACAAAACCTAATGCAAATAACATTGAAGGTGTTAATTGTATTGTTCCCCCGTATGTAGTAGCTAATCAACTGAATATTTTAATTCCTGTTGGTACAGCTATTATTAATGTAGCTGCTGTGAAATAAGCTCTTGTATCCACATCTAAACCAACTGTATACATATGATGACTTCAAACTACAAAACCTAAAACACCTATTGACATCATGGCATACACCATCCCTAAATAACCGAATACGCTTTTATTTGAACCAGCTGAAATTGTAGTACTTACTATTCCGAATCCAGGTATAATTAAAATGTAAACTTCTGGGTGACCAAAGAATCAGAAAAGATGTTGATATAATATAGGATCTCCACCACCTGCTACTTCAAAGAAAGATGTGTTAAAGTTTCTATCAGTTAATATCATAGTTATTCCACCAGCTAACACTGGTAATGATAATAATAATAACACAGCTGTTACTATAACTGCTCAGCCAAACAATGCTAATTTGTGAAGTCTTATACCAGGACTTCTCATATTTAATATAGTTGTAATAAAGTTCATTGCTCCTAGTAAACTACTTACACCTGAAAGATGAAGAGCAAATATAGCTAAATCAACACTAGGTCCACTATGACTTTGTAAACCTGATAAAGGAGGATAAAGGGTTCAACCTGTACCTGCTCCATTTTCTATCATTCCTGCAAATAAAAATAATGCTAAACTTGGTATTAATAGTCAAAAACTTATATTATTTAATCTAGGGAATGCCATATCTGGACCACCTATCATTAAAGGTAATAAAAAATTACCAAAACCTCCTATCAAGGCTGGCATTACCATGAAAAAAATCATCACTATAGCATGAGCAGTAATTATACTATTATAAAGTTGGTTATCAGCTATAAATTGTACACCTGGTCCTGATAATTCTAATCTTATTAAGACTGAAAAAGCTGTACCGGCTAAACCTGAAAATACTGCAAACATTAAATATAATGTTCCTATATCTTTAGCATTACAAGATAAAAATCACCTTTCTCTTCACATAGTTATTTCTGTTTTTAAGCCTAACAGTTTTGAATGTGGATTTGGGATTTCAGAAGTATTTGTAGAATAGCTTTTAAATTTATTCAAATTGCTACTCAATAAATTTTTTATAAAATATATTACTTTCTTAATATACTTTTATCCTATCATATATATTTAAAGAAAAGTGTAAATTTTCAGTGTTATTTAATTACTTAAAAATAAAAATTTTTTTTAAATATATACTTACATTAATATATAAGGAAAAGTTTTTATTTTTATTTGTTTATGAAATAAGTATATATATATATATGTTTATATTTTTTTCAATATCAAAAATCTTTATTATATTACAAAATTATAGCCTGGCAAAAGATACGGCATTAAACACCAAATATTAAGATAAAAACCTACATATCACGTTTTTTATAAATACAAAATATGTAAAAAAAAACCGTAAAAATAAAACAAAAAACATATAAAATTTTATATGTTTTTTGTTTCGACTTAATGATTCCTCGATGACTCGAACATCAAACACATTCTTATCAAGAATACGCTTTACCAATTAAGCTAAGGAACCTAAACATAAAGACAAGAGCATTCAGACTTGAACTGAAAACAGGAAGTTTGAAGCTTCTTATTTTGCCAATTAAACTATACTCTTAAAAATAAATCGGAAAAGAGGCGATTTGAACACCTAGATGTAAAACACAATATTTAGCAAATACCTTACCCTACCAATGGCGACTTTTCCTATTGAATGCGAATTAGGCCGGTCTTGATCCGGCATCTTTTTCCTCGACAAGGAAACTGTTTACCAATTAACTAATACTAATTCTTTACGGCTAGCCAAATTCGAAATGGCACAATTCGTTTGGAAGACGAAAGGTCTACCATTAACCTATAGCCGTTTTATGTTAAATTTTCGGAGCACTATGGTTCGAACATAGAAAATCCTCAACCCAAATGAGGCGCCTAACCAACCTGGCTCTACTCCGTATACCAGGAGAGAAAGTTGAATTCTCATTGTTAATGCATGAAATTAATGTTCTAACCAATTAAACTATCCTGGCTTATGTATTCTTATTTAAGACTCGAACTTAAATCTAGATATTAGAAGTATCACGCTCTACCATTGAGCTAATAAGAGTATAGGAGAGAAGAGACTCGAACTCTTAAAAGCATAGTACTATTGAGTTTACAGCTCAACCCTTCTTACCAATAAAGGAACTCTCCTTGGTTTAAGGCCTAAAGGATTCGATCCTTTATTATAGCGATTAAAAGTCGCATGTTTTACCAATTAAACTAAAGCCTCTGTATTGCTTTCAGCTATTTATGGTTAATATACATAATACAATATATATATTTAATAAAAAAAATGCTTAATACAAACCCTTTAAATACCAAAATGTTAAGTATTGGTTATAATATTGTTACCGTTTTTGCTAGCAAAAAATTTATACATTATCTATAAGTAAATAACTTAGATAATAATATAAACACTACTAATATTTCTGTTTAATAGTAATAACTATAGACCCTACCATAGCTAATAACAAGATAATAGATGTAATTATTAATCAAATAGAATAGTTGGTATACATAACATTACCTATACTAGTTATATCTAAAATATTGACTATATTATCATCTCAACTATTAGATGATACAAAAAATATATTTGCAATATCATAGTTTAAATTAGTTTTTGTATAAGGAGACAAATTATTATAAGGAATAAATAAAGCTAAAATAACTAATATAGCCAAAGGTATATTATTATTAGTATTACTAATAAGCTCTGATACTCTAATGTTGATAAGCATTAAAATAAATAAAAATAATATTGAAACAGCACCAACATAAACTAAAAGGTAAGATAAGCCAATAAAATTTATACCTAAAAATATAAGATAACAAGAAATACATGAAAATAACATGATTAAATGTAAAACAGATACTATAGGGTTTTTACTTATTATTATAAGAATACCAAAAAATATGGATAAAACTATGATCACATCCAAAAATGTGGCAAAAAACCCATAAAGTTCATTAGATATAAAAAATATACTCATAAACAAATAAAAATAAATCTTAAAAAGAATAATGGTATAATTTTTTAATAAAGAAATTATATATAGTGAATAAGTTAAAGATAACAATCTAAAAAAAACAAAGGCAACAACTTAAAAAAAAGAACAATTGACATTAAACCTTCGAACCTAGATTAAAGTTATAGTAGAGCAAAAAAAAAATATATAAATATATATTTATATATTTTTGCTAGCAAAAAATTTATACATTATCTATAAGTAAACAACTTAGATAATAATGTAGACAAAAGTCTACCAAATATAATATTATATTTAATTTTTAATGTTAATGCGTCCCGTGCAATTTCCATTACACGAACCATATTTCGACTTAACACCAATAAAAGTCACACATACGAAAATTACAATATTTAAAATTTACAATTATTTAAGTAAAAATAAAATAAATAAGCAATCAAACTTATTGCGCATACTCCTTTCAGCGCCTGACGAGTGGTTAGTACCCATCTGAGGTAAAATTCACCGTGACGTGGTGATTCACGATTACTAGTAATTCCATATTCATGTAGTCGAATTTCAGACTACAATCCACAAATAGTTATATCCAATTTTGTGGGATTAGCTCCATTTTACAATATTGCTTCCCTTTGTATTGGTATATGTGGCACGTCTATAGCCCACGCTATTAAGGCCATGATGACTTGTCTTGGTCCCTGTTATTATTTCCATTTGTAGAAAAACACTTTAAAAATAAATAAAGCTAGGGTTTTCGTTAATTAAAGGAATTAACCAAAGTCTCACGACATTAACTGAAGACAGCCGTGCAGCACTTGTATTGTGACAAACTATTCAAGACGTGGTAAGGTTATTCGCGGATCATCGAATTAAATAACATACTTCACTACTGGTTTCAGAAACGGTCTAATGATTTCAATTTGTGCATTTCCGCCTTAGTCATGAGGTGGAGTGCTTACACTTTCATTTATAGGCCAAATTTAACTAGCCTATGGCACTCATAATTTTCTCCTAGGACTACTAGGGTATCGAATCCTTATCGCTACCCTAGGCTTCGTCCCTCAACGTCAGTTTTTACTTAGAATAAAGCCTTCGCCGTTATCCGTCCTACCAGTATAATAGGATTTTGTCCCTCCTCTGGTAATTCGTACATTCCCACATAAAACTCTAGAAAACTAGTCCCTATTAAGGCTTGGTAATCTGTCTAGGTACCCTTTATACCAAATAAAGATGAATAACACTTGTCTTCTACGTATTACCGCGACTGCTGGCACGTAATTTGGTCAAGACTTATAGATAAAAAATCGTCATTCTCTTTATTTTATCTAGAACTTTATATGACTTCCATTTTCCATTCTTTCAAGTTGCTGGTTCAGTCTTTCGACTATTGACCAATATCCCCCACTGCTGTACAATTCTGCCCTGGGCTTTTTCCAGACCCAGTGTGGTCGATCGACCTCTCAGTCTCGACTGCCAGATTTAGAGCTAGATTCTTTTTTCTATTACTCATCCAGAATATCTATTAACATCTTAAAGCGATATTTTATTTATCTTTTTTTTTTATAAGGGATCTTCTTTCCTCCTTACTTTAAGGTAGTTATAAGATAATGTACTCACCTGTACACCACTTCATAATTAATTAATAACTTAATATTAATTAAATTAGACGTTAGATTAGCATGTGTCAAGCATTTGAATAGCGTTCATTCAGAGCCATCATCAAACTCAAATTTATATATTACTAGACTTATTGTATCTTTTTATTAGAATGTTTAAAAATTTTTATAAAACTAGATTTATTGTATCTTATTGGAATGCTCAAATTTGAATTAAGTTTATATCTACTATATACTCTTGTTATTTTTTTTATATTTTACTAAAATATAAAATTATTTTTTATTTAAGCTAGCTCTTGTTGATTTATACATATCCTAAATACAGCTAAATATATATGTGTGTTTTCATGTATTATTTATTTTCTACTTGTAATCAAAACTTATACTATTATTAATTTTATTTTAATCTATATTTACTTAGCTCTAACTTCCCTATTATATGTTTTAAATAGTAATGTATATTATTTTTATTACTAAATTTTCTAATGTAATTCTAAACTATCTTTAATATAAGATGAAGATAACACCACAAACACTTGTGCCTGAATGAAAGCTATTCCTATTTCTAAACCTGAAAAGGCTAAGATAAATAACAATGGTATTAATCCTAAAAAAAAGTATATAATTCCTGTTTTCATAATATTATATGTAAATCCTGCTAATATATTCAGAAGCATATGACCACTTAATATGTTAGCACCCAATCTTAGACCTAGTGAAACAGGTCTAGATAGATATGAAATAAATTCTATTAATACTAATAAAGGTAGTAAACCTAATGGACAACCGGATGGCACGAATAATGAAAAAAATTTTAAAGAATGTATTTGGAAACCTAATATAGTTGCTCCTATCACTATTGTAAAACTTATTGAAAACGTTAATATAAAGTGAGATGTTGGCGCAAAACTATAAGGTACCATACCTACTAAATTATTTATTAATATATATATAAACAAGGCTGAAATTAAAGGAAAAAACATTTGACCTTTTTTTGCATTTATTTGATTTATTACTATACTAAATACTGTTGCATAAATAGACTCCATTGATATTGATCAATTATTTGGTGTAACTATATTATAATTTGTTGCTAATATATACATCATAAATATTATAATTGTTGTTATTATTAAATATAAACCTATATTTGTTAAAGATAATTGTATATTTCCTAAAAGGTCTGCTTTAATGCTAAGTAAATTTCTAATGGTGAATTGATCTAAAGGACTTTTATTTAAGTAAGTCATGAATTATATATATATAATTTTTCTTGTTTGTATAATGTGTTTTGAGCTCATATCTATTATGCTGTTGTATTTTTATTTGATTCTAGTGTTTTTAAAAATATTCTAGTTTTAAATAATCGGACGAATCTAGGTAAAATATATTTAGTAAATAAATATATTATTATTATTAGTAATAAAAAATTATAAGTAACTTGGTTTACAAAAAAAAAAGGAACAAGTTGTGGCATTACATTAAAAATCCAAAAATAAATATATAAATTTATTATACTATGTTAGCAAAATTAAAGAATATGGAATATTTGAACTTTTTTCTAATAATTTATAATTACAAGGCAAAACCATTTACAACATATTTTTTTATCTAAAAAAAAAACAAAAGCAATCAGATTTGTTTTCTAATAAGAAATTGTAAGTAGAAAATGATACATCTTCTAATATGTTTTTGAGAATTCAAAAATTATAATTATAATATTTTTTTATATTAACTTGTTGAAAAGGTTAATACGGATAGTAAATTACATAAATTTAAAATCTCATTAGGCATAAATATGAAGCTTATAATACCTAAGTTCATTATACTGTACTAAATATTTAACAGATTGAAAAAAGAAACATTTAAGACCCTCAGTAATATACAGAAATATATAAAAATAATCATACAACATCTACAAAATGTCAGTATAAAATAGCAGATTCAAAACCTAGATGATGATTTTCAGTTAAATGATAGGCTAACATTCGTCAAAAACCTACTGCTAAAAAAGCAGTACCAATTATAACATGTAATCCATGAAATCCTGTTCCAAAATAGAAACAGGATGAATATGTACCATCAGAAATAGTAAATGATGAAACTGTATACTCTATACCTTGTAAAGCAGTAAATATAACTGCTAAAATTATAGTATATATAGCACCGTATAAAGCACCACTTCTATTACCTTGTATCAAAGAATGGTGCGAATATGTTATTGTTACACCAGATGATAATAAAATTACAGTGTTTAATAAAGGTAATTCAAAGGGATTTATTGAATCTATACCCATAGGTGGCCATTTTGCTCCTAGTTCTATAGTAGGAGATAATGCACTGTGGAAAAATGCTCAAAATATTGCTAAAAAAAAGAGCGCTTCAGATACTATAAATAAAGCAACACCCATATTTAACCCTTTTTGTACTGCTAATGTATGATTACCTAAATATGTTCCTTCAGATATTACATCTCTAAATCATAATGACATTGATAATATTAAGGCTACTAAAGCAAAAGTTAAATTATTAATTGCTAAGCTAAAATTTTGAAAAGCTAGCACGGCACTAAAAGTTAATGTTAATAAAGATAAACTCGTATTTAAAGGTCATGGACTTGGGGAAACTAAATGATAAGGGTGAGATTGAAAATTACTACGTATTAGATAATTCAAACATTATAATTATAATATTTTTTTGTATTAACTTGTTGAAAAGGTTATTATGGATAATAAATTACATAAATTTAAAATTTCATTAGGCATAAATATGAAGCTTATAATACCTAAATTTATTATACTTAATGTTATAGAATAAATATTAGATAATGAGATATCTATATACATATAAGTTTTTTCATATTGTGATTTATCAAAATATATAGTTTTTATTATAGTTAAATAATATACAGCTCCTATAACACTAGTTAAAACTCCTACCAATACTAAAATAACTTTGTTATTGTCTAAGGCTGTTGTTAAAACCATCTGTTTTCCAAAAAATCCTATTAAAGGAGGCAGTCCTATAAAAGAAAACATAGTAATTACTAAACATAAAGCTAGTATAGGATTAATAGAAAAATAACCTTTTAGTTGACTAATTAATTGTATAGGGCTATTATTTTTTTCTTGTAAATTGTTATATTCAGATATATTTGTATAATAGAGATATAAACTAAATCCAATTGCTATTACTATTAAAAAGGCATTTAAATTTGTTATAATATACTGAAGTATATAAAAAATATATGCTTGATATGAGTCTATATTATGTACTATTAATGCTAATAATATAAAACCTATATGTGATATAGTACTATATGCTAAAAGTCTTTTTATTCTTGTTTGTGTTAAACCTAAAATTGTTCCTATTACTAAAGATAAAAAACAACTTATAGATAAACTTGTTGTTCAAGAATAGTATTGTACAGTAGATTGTAATAAGCAACTACTATATTGTACTAATTCTAATAACAATACTAATATAGCTATTTTTCCTAATATCGCTATAAAAGTTGTTACTATAGTTGGAACACCATCATATACATCTGGAGATCATCAATGAAATGGTGCAGCTGCAATTTTAAATAAAAATCCGACTGATATCAATAATAAACTATAAAATACATAACTATGTATATATCACGTTGAGTAGTCAACGTATTTTTCTGAATCAGAAATTATAGAATATATTCCATCCAAATTAGTCAGTCCAGAATTAGCATATATTAATCCTATACCTAATAATATAAAACAAGAGGATAAACCACCTAATAAAAAATAAGTTAAAGCAGATCCTGTAGAAGACTCTGAATTTCTATGCATTGATGATATTATATATAAGCTAAAACTTTGTAACTCTATACATAAATATATAGATCCTAAATCACCACTTGCTAATAACAATGTTGCTCCACTTATAACAAATATAATAATTAAAGCGTATTCTATTAATGTAAATTGTTCTGACACTTTATTTATTATATTTGTGTACTCTTTTACTTTTTTGAATATTATATCTATCATTGTGTTAGAATCCCCTATATATTTTTTTCTAGGGTAAAAAGCTGTCATTAATAATATTATACCACACACTATCAATATAAACATTTGAAATATTTGTGTTATAGCTGTTATATTAAATAATCCTCCATATAATCCTATTCCTTTTTCTAAATATGTTATATATAATGTTGTATACGAAGATATTAAACTATAAAATACTATTAATATACCTATACGACTGTATAAAATTGATGTATCTGGTCTGTTGCTTAAACCATTTGAAAATAATAATAATAAAAGAAATGTTAATATCATATGTTTATCCGTATATTTATATATATATATATTAGTTAAGATTTTTTTTTCAGTAAAATGTTATTAAAATTAGTTTGTATGTGTTAAATTAATAAATTATATTAAATAAAAATTACTAGGTATTAAAGATAAATTATAAACTACGCAAGGTATTAGGATAATAAGTCCTATAACAATGGGTAATAACACAGTTCAACAATAAGACATTAATTGATCAAACCGTATTCTAGGAAAAGATGCTCTTACTCAAATAAATACAAATATAAGAATACAAGATTTTAAACCTAAAGATAAACTATAAACTAATCCTTGAAACATAACCATAAAAATATTTAAATTAATATCCATAAAATATAGTTCTATATTTAATAAATACATGATATTTAATAAAGAATGTAGAGAAAAAATTGTTAAATAACCACCTAAAAATAAAATACTAGTGAATATACAAATCAAAACTATACTAGCGTACTCAGCTAAAAAAAAAAATACAAATATTGCAGCTGAATGCTCAGTCATGAACCCTGAGACCAATTCAGACTCTGCTTCAGCTAAATCAAAAGGTGCTCTATTCGTTTCGGCTATACATCCTATAAAAAATATCATAAATATAGGAAGTAAAGGTAAAGCAAATATTACTACTTTTTGTGCTTCAACATTAACAGTTAAATTTAAGCTTCCTGTTAATAAAACTACCAATAATATAGCTGAGCTAAGTATTAGTTCATAGCTTATTAATTGAGCTGTACTTCTTAATGAACCTAAAAAAGCATATTTAGAATTGGCAGATCAACCGGCTAATAATATACCATATGTAGCTAATGATGATACTGCTAACATATATAATATACCTAAACCTAAATCTCCTATTGATAAACCGGGCCCATACGGTATTACTGCATAACCTAACAATGAAAAAGTTAGTGTTATCATTGGACCTAAAAAAAATAGTATTAAATTGGCTTGTGTAGGACCTACATATTCTTTTAATAATAATTTTAATGCGTCAGCAAATGCTTGTAATAAACCATAATACCCCACAATATTTGGACCTAATCTACGTTGCATACTTGCCATCGTTTTTCTTTCTGCTATAGTAGTAAAAGCTACCACTAATAAGGCCGGTACCACAACTAGAATAACTTCTATAATTGATATAAATATATACATTTTTTCTTTTTAATTACGTTTATTTTAATATTATATATATATTTACTGTATTATATATGTATATTAAAAATTTAATAATTATTTAGTTATAAATATAATGTTTAATTAAAATTTCTATAAATTAATATTTAAAATAAAAATAAAATACGATTTAGGTTTATACTTTATTGCTAATATAATTATTAGACCAGTTACTATCATATTAATGGTATTATATTTTTATCTAACCCTTTAAAGAAAGTATTATCTAAAAGTGTACAACTTAGATAATAATGTAGACAATTGTCTACCAAGCATAATAAGATATAAATTATAATTTATTACGCTTAATTTAATAATTTTTGTTTAAAAAGATATTAACCTTCAATTTGATCGTACAATCAAAACAAAAATTTTGGTAAAGATGTTGATTGGATTGCTATAGGCATAGAACTATGTAAAATACCACATATTTCTGAACATTGACCATAAAATGTACCTTCTCTATTTAGATATACAGATGATTGGTTTAATCTTCCAGGATATGCATCACATTTTATACCTAAAGATGGACAAGCATAAGAGTGAATAACATCTGCACCAGCTACTACAAATCTTGTGTGAGTTAATTCTGGGATTATTACTCTATTATCCACCTCTAATAATCTTAGTTGACCTAATTCTAAGTCAGTTTCTGGTATTATATATGAATCGTATTCTACCGTTTCTTCTTCTGTGTTTATAAAATCTGGATATTGGTAACTTCAGTATCATTGATGCCCTTCACCATAAATTACTAATGCTGGATCAATAACTTCATCCATTAAATAGAGTAATTTAAATGATGGAAATGCAATTAATATTAAAATTAACGCTGGACTAATAGTTCAAATTAGTTCAACTAATGTACCATGGTTTACATATTTATTGGATATTTTTTTATTTTTAAAATTTATCACTATTGATATCATCATTCAACTTACTGCAAATAAAATAATTGCTAAATAAAACATAATATTATTATGCAGTTCTTCTAATCCTTCCATTTGTGGTGTAGCATTATCTTGGAAAAACGTACCTCAAGGTTCTGGGGCATCGTTTTTTATTGTGTTTTTATCAAATATATTTATAATATTTTTCATTTTATCAGTATTAAATAAATTTTCCATATCTTTAATAAATTTATTTATTATATTTAGTGCAGTTAAATTTTCGAACGTATCTATCATATTTTTTGAAACTAAATAATACCAATTATATTAGTAAGATTAAAAAAGCAAAATGAAAATTTACAGAAAAATGTTATAAGTGTAATAGTGTAAATCAAAATAAATCATTTTATATATAATAAATGTTATATAATAAATGAAATGTATAGTAATGTAAACCGTCTAAAATAATACTTGGATATATACCAAGCATAATAGTAAATAAAACTAAAATAAGTAACATAAAAAACTCTCTTTTATTTAAGTCAGGTATATATTCAAACCAGTATTTAAAGAAAAAAGAACCAGCAAAAAATATTCTATTAAACATAAATATAGTATAAGCGGCGGAAAAAACAATAGATGAAGAAGCCAGGACACCTGCTAAAGGCATTCTTTCAAAAACACCATACAGGGACATAAATTCTCCTACAAAGTTAAATGTAAGAGGAGCACCACAATTACCTAAAGATAGCATAAAAAATAATATAGATAAAATAGGCATTACTTGAGCAATACCTCTATAGTAAGTAATAAGCCTTGTACCTGATCTATCATATAATATACCTCCTGCTGTAATAAATAAACCTGATGATACAAAACCATGAGCTAGACCTAAACAAATACCACCTTGTATACCATGTAAAGTGTTACTAAACACACCTGATAAATATACAGCAGCATGAGATACAGATGAATAAGCTATTAATTCTTTAACATCTATAGTTCTAAGTGTACTTAGACTAGCATAAATTATAGTTAAAATACCTATAAGAAATACAACGTAAGTGTAATATAAAAAAGCTTTTGGCACCAATGGTAATATTAACCGGAATATACCATACAAACTTAATTTTAATACTATAGCAGCCAATATAATACTACCAGATAAAGGTGATTCAACGTGAGCCTTTAATAGTCAGCTATTTAGGTAAATAGTTGGTGTTTTTACAGCAAAAGCAATAAATATACCAATAAAAATAAATACTTGTGTAATATATAAAAAATTTGTTTTAGATAAAACATTAAAATCAGTACAGCCTATTAATGATTGCATAGTTATGATAGATAATAACATAAATAATGAACCTAGAAACGTATATAAAAAGAAATAGAAACTTGCTCTTATTTTAGCACTTGATCCAAAAATACCTATTAAAACAAATAAAGGTGCTAATATACTTTCAAAAAATATATAAAACATTAGTATATCTAATACTAAAAATATCAATAATAATAAAGCTTCTAATAATAATATTATTACTAAAAAATATTTTACCTTATTATCTATGGATTTTCAATTAGATATTATTGCAATAGGCATTATTAATGTGGTTAAAAGAATAAAATATATAGATAAACCATCAACACCTAAATAAAAATCATAATAGCCTATTTTATAATGTTCTTGTACAAATTGAAAATGTCTACTACTATTATTAAATAATAATCATATTATTAAAGATATCACTAAATCTACTATTGTAATAGCTAAAGCAAATGTTTTAATAATTTTTGAATTTTCATTTAAATAATAAGAATTATATGATAAAATAAAAATTATACCTATAAAAGGTGCTAAAATTAATGTAGACAAAAACAAAGAAAAAAAAATAATAATAATTTTTACTACAAAAAATAAGTTACACAAAAACTAAATAAAAAAAAACCTATATAAGGTACTTTTTTACATTAAAACATGTTGCTAAATTAAACAATTATTAAAAATTGTACAATGAATAATTGTTTTCAAATAGTAAAATAATGCAATTAATAATAACATATCATTTGAAAATTACGAATTACATATAAAAGTAAAACTCACAAATGCATGTGGTTTAGGGGGAACTAAACAGGTTAAATTAATCTTCAGCTCAATGTTGAGGTAAATCTGAAACATCTATATTTAATTCCAGTTCTATCTCACGATAAAGTCTAAAAAGTGCATTACCTGCAGTACGAATTGTTTCTTCAAACAATTCTGGATCATATTCTATATCTAAATCCAAATCTTCATTCATACGAACAAAATTAGTTATAACACTAAATATTAACTCATGATTGGCTATTAAAAATTTTAACTGTACTAGTATAGATCTTAATACTTCAGGGTCTAATGTACTTAAGTTTAAATTTAAAGCTTCAGTTAAATTGCCCAGATGAATTAAATACAAACATATAATAGAAAAAAAATATCCACCTTGTGTTAGAAATCCCAATCCAATATTATTAAGGAGATCCAAAGTTTGTTGAGGTGTAAGTACCGAAACTATTCCACCTTCAAATGGTGAATCTATATGAAAAAAAGGTCTTATTATACACCGAAATATTATAGTAGAAAGACTTATACTTATTATTAGCGGTAAATTAATTTGAACGTCTTGTTGATTTAAAGCGATCAGAGGCATATACAAAGAAAAAGTAGTAATTTTTACTACAAAAAATAAGTTACACAAATACTAAATAAAAAAAAAGGTTTTTACAACAGTTGGTTGTTGTAAATTACTTTTTTGTAGGCACATCGATATTAATAATTGAAAATATAATGATTATAAATAACAAGGAATCATCTGCGTTATTAGTTAAATATAATATTGATATATAAAATATAAGACCTACTAAAATATATAAAGCATATGATGTAACTACACCGGTGCTTAATTTATTAATAGAATTACTAATGTCAGAAACACTTTTTTCTAGACCAAAAGGCCCAAATTTTTCTACAGATCCTTTATCCATTACCTTTGTAGTTTGAGCACCTAAGTCTAAAATAAGCCCTGATACATATTTATTATAAAACATTTCAACTAAAAAACGTTGATTAAAAAAACCAAATATATTATAACCTAAATTAGATAATTTAAATTTTATAAGCAAAGTAGGATAAAACTCAGTAAATAATATAGAAATAATGCTAAGTGAAACAGTAAAAAATAAGGGTAATAATTTATAAAAAGTAGGAACAGCAAATTCTGTATCTAGCATAATTTCATGTTTAGGATGTATAAACAAACCATTATCGGAAAAAAAATCAGAACCTAAACCTATAAATATATCTTTAGTAATATAACCAAAAAATATAGAAAATACAGCTAATATAATTAAAGGTAAACTCATATATATATCACCTTCATGTGCAGCATGAGCTTGTTTATAATTAACTATAGGTCCATTAGGATTACTTAAAAAAGTTAAATATAAAACTTTAACTGAATAAAGAGTAGTAAACATAGCACCTATACTAGCAATATAATAAACTGCTATACTAGATATATAGTATTTACCGAAAGCTGATTCAATTATAAAATCTTTAGAATAAAAACCAGTCATAAAAGGAAAGGCTACTAAACTAAGAGAAGCTATTAACATAACTGAATAAGTAAGAGGTAAATATGATATTAAGCCACCATATTTCCTAAAATCTTGATTGTCAGCAACTGCATGTATTACTGCACCTGCACCTAAAAATAATAATCCTTTATAAAAAGCATGATTTACTAGATGAAATAAAGCTATATTATATGAAGATAAACCAACTGCTATAACCATCATACCTAATTGGCTCATAGTTGAATAAGCTATAACTTTTTTTATATCTTGTTGAAATAAACCTATAAGTGAACTAAATACTGTTGTTATTGCACCTAATCATAAACATAATAACAATACCAATGAACTATACTCTATTAATGGAGATACTCTTATTAGTAAATATACACCAGCTGTAACCATAGTGGCTGCATGTATTAATGCTGAAACTGGTGTAGGACCTTCCATTGCCATAGGTAATCATACATGTAAACCAACCTGAGAACTTTTAGCCATAGCACCGATTAATAAACATATACCTATAATAATAACAACATTTTCACTATAATATGGTGCTAATGAGAATACTGTATTGTAATCCAAATTACCGAAAGATCATAACATAGCAAACATACCTATAGTTAAAAAACAATCTCCAACTCTATTAGTTAAAAATGCTGAAATAGAACTTTGGTTTGCGGCTATTCTTGTAAATCAAAAACTAACTAATAGATATGAACACACACCTACACCTTCTCATCCTACAAACATTAATAAAAAATTATCTGTTGTAACTAAAATAATCATCATAAAAGTAAATAAACTTAAATAACTGAAAAATCTTTGATTATGCGGATCATGACTCATATATCCTATCGAATATAGGTGTACTAAAGAAGATACAATTAATACCGGTATCAACATTGATACCGTTAAACTATCAAAATTAAAACTTCATTTTACATTTAATGATTCTGCATCTATTCATCTAAATAGTTCTATTCTTACAGGTATTTGATTTAACCCAACTTCTATAAAAGCAATTATTGCCAATATTGTTGTTATTATTACACAAGTACATGTTATAATACGTGCTCCACTAACTCCAATTTTTCTTCCAAAAAAACCGGATACTATTGACCCTAATATAGGTAAAATTATTAAAGCTAGATACATTATTTATATTCTATTCCTATACTTCCTCTTAATCTATAATATGCTACTAATATACCTAATCCTATAGCTGATTCTGCTCCAGCTATGGCTATTATATATATAGAAAAAGTTTGGCCTAATATATCATCAAAGCTTAATGAACTTATTAATATTAGAAATGTAATAGATAAAAGCATTATTTCAATTGAAATAAGCATTAATATTATATTTTTTCTGTTTAAAACGAAACCCAATATTCCAATTAAAAACAAAATTAGTGAAAAACTCATTTAATATTTATAAACTAAATTATGATATGAAAACAAAGGCTAGAGATAGGTTTATACTTTATTGCTAATATAATTATTAAACCAGTTACTATCATATTAATGGTATTATATTTTTATCTAGCCCTTTAAAGAAAATATTATCTAAAAGTGTACAACTTAGATAATAATGTAGACAATTGTCTACCAAGCATAATAAATTATAATTTATATCTTATTATGCTTAATTTAATAATTTTTGTTTAAAAGGATATTAACCTTATCAAGACTTGACCTCAAATTAACGAAATATAAATTCACTGTTTTACCTATTAAACTATATACTTTTTTTTTTGCACTAGAGATATGCATTAAAAATACTTTAAAGTGAATTAATTTGTACGTCTAGGTACATTTCTAGGTAGAAACCTGTTTTTGTATTGTTCAGGTACGTTACAATCGCAAGTTATAATCTTACTTATCATGTCTGGAGTAATAATAGTATGAAAGCTAGGATAATGAGTATCTGATTGGCGACCTGGGCAACAAAACACATTACGACTAGAAAATTGATCATAAAGATATCTGGCCGTAACGCTATTCCTATTTCTAGGACGCCCAATCCTTCTTCCAGCATTATATAAAGTTTTACCTAAAAAAGGTCCAAGATAACCAGCTAAAACGTCAGTATCCTTACGGACATCTTTATCAGCTTTTTCAGCTGAACGTAATGTCTGTGAAGAAGTTTCGTCCCCTTGTAGGCCAAAAGTAAAAAATACAGTGATAATACTTATTCCCACTAGCGCCCCTAGATAAAATATGTTAAAACTATCAATAAATGTTATTATTGGTATGAATATAAAGAAAAAAGTTAAGCTTGTCATTATTATATTTAATTTAGTATATTTGAAGTAAAAAATGTTGTAAATTTAAAACCCGCCTCCTCCCTTTACACACCACTCACTTGCATCATATAAATGAAAATTTTTCGTAATTTAGTCTTAATTTAAAACACTAGAAATTTTATTATAAATTCAAATAAAAAAAAATATTTTATCAATTAAATATAACCACAAAAATTTAACAAACAACTAAATAAAATATGTCAAAACCTGTATCAATAAATGCAATTTTTACCACTTCTTTAGTTTATTGTTAATTTTTAATTATGGTTATATTATTATATTTAATTGTTTATATACTAATTGTTTATATATACTAATTGTTTTCAATTTTTCAATTGAATATTGTTACCTTGTCTACTATCTATTTTTAATGCATTTTTTCCTAGTTCAAATACGAAACCTAAAGTTAAAATAAAGAAAAATACTAGCATAATTACCAGACCATAAATACCATTAGTATAAGCACTAACAATATAAGGATATACTAATAATATTTCTAGATCAAATAGTAAAAATAAAAGTGCGAAGATGAAGAACGAAATACTAAATTGAGTTCTATTTTGTCCCAAAAATGAATGAAATCCACACTCAAAAGCACTATTTTTTTCTTGATAAGGATTATGTGGTGATAATAAAATATTTAAACCTAGTAATATTAATGCTAAAATTGGTATGAATATAAAGAAAAAAGTTAAGCTTGTCATTATTATATTTATTAGTATATTTGAAGTAAAAAATGTTGTAAATTTAAAACCCACCTCCTCCCTTTACACACCACTCACTTGCATCATATAAATGAAAATTTTTCGTAATTTAGTCTTAATTTAAAACACTAGAAATTTTATTATAAATTCAAATAAAAAAAAATTTTATCAATTAAATGTAACCACAAAAATTTAACAAACATTAAATTTAATATTAAGTAAGTTGTTTAAACCTCTTAATTCATAGGGTCATAATATATTTACTTTTTTGTTAAAGCTAAATCTATTAAACTATTTTCTAATAATGTTACAAAAGGAACTATAATTACAAAATGTGCAAAATATAAAACAGTAGAAATTTGTCCAAATTCTATAAATGGGGATTCAACGTGTTTCGCTCCTAATTGCATTAAAATTAAAAAATTTGCTACAAATATAAAGAATGCTATTTTACTTAAAGGTCTGAATTGATTACCTCTTAATTTTGATAAATCTGTAAATGGCATTACTAATAATGCTAATATTGCAGCAAACATTGCTATAACACCCAATAATTTATTTGGTATAGATCTTAATATAGCATAGAATGGTAAAAGATATCATTCAGGTACTATAGCAGGTGGTGTTTGCATAGGATTAGCCATAACATAATTTTCACTATCACCTAAAACATTAGGCATGAAAAACACAAAAATAGATAATACTAATATAAATAAGAATATTGTTATTAAATCCTTAAATATAAAATAAGGGTGCATAGGTAATCTGTCGTAATTACCTGAAACACCTAAAGGATTACTTGAACCACTTGAATCATGTAAAGCTATTAAATGCATTAAAGCTAAAGCAGCTAATACAAAAGGTAATACAAAATGTAATGCAAAAAATCTGTTTAAAGTTGCATTATTAACAGAAAATCCACCTCAGATAAATTGTACTATATCTTGTCCTATTCAAGGTATTGCACTCATTAAATTAGTTATAACTGTAGCACCTCATAAAGACATTTGACCATAAGGAAGAACATATCCTAAAAACGCTGTTGCCATCATTGCTATAAATAACACAGTTCCTATAGTTCATACTAATGTTCGTGGTGCTTTATATGATCCATAGTATAAACCTCTACCTATATGTAGATACACTATAAAAAAAAATGCAGAAGCGGTATTTGAATGTAAATAACGTATTAGTCATCCATTGTTTACGTCTCTCATTATATGTTCTACTGAGTCAAATGCTTCTGATATACTAGGTGTATAGTGCATACCTAATGTTACACCAGTTACAATTTGTATTACTAAACAAACAGCCAATAAAGATCCAAAGTTTCATAAATAACTTATGTTAGATGGTTGGGGTGAATCAATCACATAAGAATTTACCATTTTTAAAAGAGGATGACTTTTTAAAATTCTCATTTATTAATTAAAAATATACTTAGGTTAAAATTTATATATATATATATATTATTTGTAAAAGTGTATTAAATGTTTATTTGTGTTATGCGTATTAGATAATTCAAAAATTGAAATTAAAATATTTTTTATTGTATTAAGTTTAAAAAAATTATAAATAATAAATGTAAAAAAATTTTTTATAAGTATTTACATAAAATTGTATAAGTTAATTTAAAAATTATGCAACATATAAAAGAAGGAATGCCATCATTAATGCAAATAATCCTGTTGCTTCAGCAAAAGCAAATCCCAGGATTGCGTATGAGAATAACTGACCTCTTAAAGATGGATTTCTAGATACACCAATAATTAGTGCACCGAAAACTACACCTATTCCTACACCCGCACCTATTAAACCAGTTGTAGCTAAACCTGTACCAATTATTTTTGCAGCTTGTATCAAAGTTATATGTTGAATATGTAAAACAAATTATAAAGGGTTTCAAATATACTAAATTTTTTAAGGATAAATATCCTATAGCGTTTACAAATTTAAATTTTAAAAATTAATATGTTTATTTACTATATTTATTGTAATATAGCTAAAACAATTTAGTCTTATAAAATTTAATTAATCTATGTTGGAGCGATTCGAACACTCAATAGTAAATACCAAAAATTTATGACTTACCGATTAGTCGACAACATATATTTTGTTTTAAATTATATAGATGACAAGACTCGAACTTGTAAAGTTATTAACTATTCCGTCCTAAGCGGAACCTGGTTACCAAATTTCAGCACACCTATCAGATGCTCGAGATAAGATTTGAACTTATAACCTAAACATCTTCAGTGTTCCGCTCAACCAATTGAGCTTCTCGAGCTTTTTTATAAAAATAGGTTTATAATAATTAGTGGAGATATCAGGACTTGAGCCTAAATTAACGAAGTGCAAATTCGCTGTTTTACCAATTAAACTATATCCCCTTTTTTTAAGTTAAATAGAAAAAAATCGTAAAAGTTATCTACAATAGATGCAAAAAAAATCAATAATATAAAACAATGGAAAATTTAGTCTGTAATTTACAGATTTATTAAAACCAAAAATTCGCTCTAAGATGTATAACAGATACAGGATTCGAACCTATATGAATGTGGCCGAAACACATTATTCTACCATTGAATTAATCTGTAAAAAAAAATTTTTTAGTTTTCCTATTTTTTATATCCGAAAAACGACTTGAACGTTTATGATTGAA
>JAPDRK010000036.1:0-22833 GCA_030247875.1 Cladophialophora chaetospira
TAATTTATATTTATTTATATTATTATTAGACTTTATTATATAATATTAAAATTTATTAGTATTAATTTAATATAAGTTAATTACTTAGTTTCTATAAAACTAATATATTTCTTTATAGTCTTGTAAAAGTTGTGACACAACAATTATATCCGAGAACTTCGCTTGATTTTGAAGTTCCTAATTATTTAATTGGTCCAAATTTTCAGAACCGTGCGCGGTTCCAGGTTCCTCTTAGGATAGGCGGCGCTATTGAGAGCTTAGAAGGCGCTTGAATAATCTATATCCAGTAACCGCTTGGAATGAGGATGAGAATCAAACGTTGAAGTCGAGTGTTGAGTAGAAAGAAACGGCGGATCAAACAGACTCGGCATTCGTGCATGCTGTCTCAACGGTGTGACGACCATCCTCCGCATTTGCTTCGTGCATCGGCTGCACCCGACATGTCCGCGCGCGGTAGTTGTGGAAGAAGAACAAGGGCTGTCGGCCAGAAGGCTGATTTGGTTCCATGACCCAATGTAGGGAGACGATGCAAGATGCTGTCAGGACGAACGTGAGCAGACCAAGATCAACACATCAGTCAGCCCTTGCCCGCGCCCCAGAATAGGGCTTCGAATCCACAACCATATGTAATGTTTGAGCTGCAATCGCAGACGGAAAATATTCGCCTGACTGGCTTCTTCTCGGCAGCCTTTGTGGAGGAGTGGTGTAGGAAGACCTCCTGGACCAAGATCGATTGCTAGCTTTTGTCCGATCGTCAAGCCAGATAACCGCAAGCCCGGGGTGAGCGAGCAGAGAAAGATCGTCGTTCCGGAGCTCGTCCTTGGGAGAGAAAGAGAGGAGGAGAGCATGGCCTTGCTTGCCACTAACTTGATCGTTTTGGTAGCCTGCGGAAGTGTCAGCATCGCTGGCTGGAATATGTCGGTACGGCAAGATACTTAGGATACAACTCAATGATTACCTGCCAGTCCGCCTTGTCATGTAGAAGCATCTCTGCAAAGGATGTCGCGCCAGGCTATTTGCAGCGGGCCTTCCGCTTATTCTTCCCCTTCTCGAAGGTCCCAAACCTTGCCATAGCCCCGTCACGATTTTGAAACGAAATGTGCCAGCCGTAGCGAAGGCAGCGAAGGCTTGGGAGGAGTTCTCTTTTCCTGAGGCACAAGCCTGCTTCAGACGCAGCAGTCCTCATGAGGTAGGTGTAGAGCCTTGACCTCAATTGACGAACCGGCTGGGAAGAGATGGCGAAAGGTATCAGACGGCCAAGGAGATTCTCCCAGAATCTGCGCACGAGGGCACGTTCGGTATCCTGAGCGGCCATCAAATCTAGCCCTAGTTTCTCCTCCCTTGGCCCTTCATTCCTCGGTTTGTCACAAGTCCAAACTCTTGTGGTCAACGCATGGCTCTGGTGGATCGCGACTGGGAAAGCTTTGCACTAATGGAGGTATATGAGGGTATAGCCTCTGCAATATGTTCGCTTCTGCTGGCATTGCGGCTCTTCTGCGAAGATGAGGTCGGAGGTTTGGCAGCTGCAGCATCGAGCAATATGGGGCTTCGTTCGCAGAGAAGAGTGTGCAGTCTGGGGGATGGAGTTTTTCGAACGATGCAGGATCAGCGAGAAGGCTAGGAGTCGTAGAGGAGCCGTATGAAACTAGACATAAGGACGCTCAACAAGGAGAGGACGTTCGAAAGGCTTCAGAATGCCAGACGGGCAGCAAGACGCTCGAGAGGCAGAAAGAGACTGCAAAGGCAGAGTGCCGTCAGGCACGTGGGAATACTTCGAGATACGCAGGGGGATTCGAGCGCAGGGTTGTGTCCGGAACGAGCAGGGTCGTGGCGAGTCAGGATAAGAAGGAATCGAATCAAGAAAAGACCCACCACTAAAGAGGTATTAATGAAGAAGTTGTCGATTCGAAGATATCCTGAAGATGCGCGCATGTGCAGAGTGCGGGTCTTGGTGACTTCATTCACAGCGAAAATCTCCCGCCAAATCAGGCATAGCGTATCCTGAAACGCAGCCTCGTGCAACTCGTGCAAGGCTGATTGAATGCTCTTCGTTCTCCAGTGTCGACAGTGGCAGAGGCACGAGCCCGGAGCCCAGCATCGATTTGAGACATTGGATAGCCTCAAGCTATGCAGGGCGACCGTGCTGGAGCTGAGAAGCTCCGCGCTTCCAGAGATCGCATTTCTCCGCAAAACCTTCACGGTGTGACGATAAGAGCCGCGTTGATCCTCTCGCGTGCGATTTCCGATGCAGCCAAGATTATCTTGTCAGGAACCACTCAATCAGACTACACGGACGACGACGAATCAGGCAGGACACATAAACCGTTCTCTTATCAAGCAGAAGTTGGCGTCGTAGCAGCTCGCCCAGATGTCTAGTGCCCCAGCTTGAGAAAGTTCATAAGAGCACATTCAGAGCCTCCCAAAGATGGCGGTCAGTACAGCGAGAAGCCCTCCACGACCAGGATGGCTGCGATGAGCCTCGTCCTGTTGTTGACCCTCTGTATAACCTCCATTCTCTCAGCACCGCTCAAAAGGAATTCCTACAACTACATCCAACCTCTGGCAAACGGAGATGCACAGTTCGACCTAGGAAACCGGTCGTACATCGCCAATGTCGTGAATCCGAAAGCCGTTCTCGACCTCTCTTCTTCAACGCTTCCAATTGGAAGTAGCGTGCCAGTGACAGTCATCAGCACAACCGAGTCTCTGATCACACAGGACTTGCTTCAGAGCGTGGTGGCAAGCTACCTTCAAGGCGACGATGTCTTCTCCGAAGACTTCCTTGCTGCCGTTTTGGTGTCCTCAGCCGCGACCAATGCGACTGTGGATGCGTCAGCTCTGGCTTACCTTAATTCCTATGAAGGTCAACTCTTTGTCAGTGGAAGCAGTCCTGCATCATTTCAAGGCTCCGCACCTCCCTCCGGACCCTACCTTGCAACGGTGAAGGTAGGCTTGATCGAGCTGGCTTCGGTATATTTGTTGTACGCGGATTCATACCGAGACTTCTTGTACGGAGCATACGACTCCAATGACGGAAATGGCACCTTCACCTCCGTTCCAGCCTACCTTGCACGCTACTGGAATCCTATGATCCCGGTTCCTTCCCGAATATATAGCTGGGCAGATGACAGACCACTTGCAGGAGAGCGTGTTGCTGTGAAGGATCTGTATGATATCAAAGGCTTGCAGACCTCGGGCGGCAGTCAAGCATGGGCATATGTCACTCCTCTGGCTGATGGAACAGCCCCGTCAGTTCAGAAGCTCATCGACCTCGGAGCGGTCATCGTGGGAAAATACAAGCTCGCTCAGTTTGCTTCTGGTGCAGATCCGTGGCAATGGCAGGACGAACATTACCCATTCAATCCGAGAGGGGATGGATGGTTGACATGTTCTGCGTCGTCGTCCGGCGGTGGATGCTCAATCGCGGCGTATGAGTGGCTGGACTATGCAATTGGATCCGACACAGGCTCTTCAATGAGACGGCCGGCGGCAGTGAGCGGCGTTTACGGGTAAGAAAGGCAGTCTGATGTCCGACCACGCTGACTTGTGCAGTCAACGTCCAAGCCAAGGCTTGATGACTCTCGAGCGTGTGATGCCTCTCGGCGGGGCAACAGATACAGCTGGTGTCTTCTGTCGCGACCCATACAAATGGATCAGGTTCTCAAAAGCATGGTAGGCGAATTGAGCTGGAGTGACGTGTCGTTAACATGAGCAGGTACACCCCCGACACATACCAAAGCACCAACCTCACAGGACTGTCACCACTGGTGGTTCCAGACAGCCAAGCATACCCGAAGCGTATCTTGTACCCGGTCGAATACCTTCCGCTCAACAACTCGGCCGCAGAAGTGGTGCTACAAGAATTCATCAGCAATATGAGCTCGCTGTTCAATATGACGGTAGAGAAGTTCAACTTCACGGCGACAGTACAGAATGCCACGGACGCTCGAGTCAGTAACTTGACCTACCTGACTTCAGGACCACTAGGAGTGATCAATGCCTGGACTCAGTGGGACGTCGTCGCAAAGCCACTGATAACAAAATGGAAAGAGCTGTTCGATGGACGATTTCCTCCAATTGATCCTGCTCGACGTCCAGGGTGGGTGAAGTTCAATGAGACGCTCAACAATGCAGCAACGTACCAGACTGCTTTGCAGGCCAAAAACGTGGCAGTAGAATGGTATGAGCAGAACCTGCAGTTCAGTACAGCCGAGTCATGCTCTGAATCCGTGATGCTGTACGATATCGGCCCAGGTGGAAAGCCATCATTCCGCGAGCAAAATCTGAACGAATCGCCTGCCGCATCATATCTGGCCATCAAACCTCCGACCGCAAAAATCACCGGCGCAAACATTTGCCCCATATATGGCTGCGCGGATTTCACAATACCCATTGGGCAAGTGCCATATTTTAGCAATGTCACCTACCACGAGGAAATGGTGCCTGTGACGATTAATATGGTTGTCAAACGTGGATGTGACTTTGTCCTCCTCAACATGATCGAGAAGATGGCGGATGCGGGCATTCTGAAGACAGTCAAGACAGGTCGTACTCCGTTCTGAGTGATTTGGCGAGGCGGCTAAATTGTGCTCGTTCCTGCAGCGCTAGTCATCAAGACGGGGCTGAAGCGAAGCGTTGGTGTCAGAGAGCGTAGATCATGAAAGGCAATGGCGCAAATGAGCCGAGAGCAATGGTGAAGCTGTTGCGGAGGCTCCAGAATCTAGAGTGTAATCAAATATTCAGCTGCATTATTGGCTTGCAGATTGTCCCGATATAGCTTCCATATTGTACTAGCGGGTCCTTTTGGGACTGCTGGCACAGCTGACATGATAGGAATCCAGCTCTACATCTTGAGAAGGCAACTGAGCCGAAAGAGCGCCGACCGGAGACCAAACCCTTCACTTTGGAGCGCTCCGTAGTGTTCACCGCAGCCAACATCTTTTCTTGTAGAGAACATCAGCGATCCGTCCATGGACTAGCAATGGCTACGTCATATCCTCAGCTAGTGTCTGCTATCATTCCTCAACCTCTCCACAAAGCCACTGTGATCCCACAAAGGCATTCCTCGTTAGATGCATGAGCCGGTCTCATGAAACATTCCACCGTAAGCTACATTAAGTAGCTACACGGGCGCGCCGACACGAGTCAAGAGGCTGACGAGCCCGTGTGGTTGGTTGCATGCCCTATGAACCTCGCCTGCGGAACGAGTGCTCCTTTCTTTATCCCTGTCAGATTCTGGACTGGGCTATCCACATGGAGCAACCACTCAGCTGTTGCATTGGTCACTGTCTATTTCAAAGAGGATGTCTATCGCCTGAAAGCAGAGACATACGAAGTGCGGTGAGTTGCCATGGAAAGCACACCGATCATGCATATAAAGGGACTCGACGTGCGCCTTGTCCATGACTTAGCAGACATACCACGACCTCCCGATCCGAGCTGTACACCGCCATCAAGCGATCAAGAGACAGGAAGCACATCTGATACACAATGCAAGCCGACAAAGTACCCGTCATCATCGAGTCTTCGTTGACCAATGGAGGTAAACGAACTATCGTCGAGGCCGAGCTTGCGGTTGGTGCCTCTGCCCCAACTCATTACCACCTCGACTTCACCGAAGCCTTTACGCTATTGAGCGGCTCTATGACCGTCTGGACTTCAGACGATCTAGTCGAAGAGAACCTAAAGCCTATTGAACTCGAGATTGGAAAGGAGGTCGCAGTCACCCCAAAAGTCCTTCACAAATTCTTGGTGAACGAACATGCTCGAGTCCGATGCATTTTCACGCCTGGTACCCTCGGCTTCGAGAAGATGATCCTCATTATGCGCGGAACACAAAAGGACGGCATCTTCGATCAGTTCAGCTCCCCGGAATCAGAAAAGGGCGCGATGTTCTATACAATTCTCGGAGAACTCACCAATTCTCTCCTTGTTGGCGAAGCACAGACGAGACTCGAAGGGTTCCAAGCTGCCAAAGGCGGGGAGATCGAAGCCACAAAGAAGGACCTCATTGCCAAGTATGCCTCTGATGAGCATCTGAAGAAGGCTGCAGGACTTTGAAAAGAAGGAATCTTGTACCTTGGATCCTCCTGATGACACTTGCGGGATGGAGAGCTATTTGTATGTCGTGATAGCGGATGCGAACCAACGACGATATGTCTTGCAGCAACAATCACTCTCTCCTGCGTAGTGTGATGATTGAATTGCAGTATCCCCAGCTTCTCTTTTGCGTGTCTTTTCTTACTCACTGCCCCAGTCTTTGCAAAGATTGTTCGATTTTATGTAGGGTTCGTCCACTTCCCCATTCTGTGCCTCAGCGCAGCCAACCAAGCTCTGGGACAGATCTCTTACTCTGTTGACCTCGATCTCGGGTTCGGACATCATTTCTCCGTCGCAATTGTCACTTCCATTTCCACTGTTATCGATGCCTCGACGACAATGGATTGATTAATCTGCAAGGTCTGCCCGTCCCTATGGAACCAGTGTCAATCGCCGCCTGCAGCCAGTGGCGAATTGATCTCGGCCAGGCATATCGTGTTGGACACTTCGTCTGCAGTGATTCGGGCACGAAGACTCTCGCAAAATACAACTCTCGGCGGTCAGTGATGCCTCGAGCACTTCAGGACGTGGAGACTTGGGATGCGAGCACTTGTGGCGAAGAACATGGCGCCTCGAAGCATGTTTCGTATTGTGCCATCTCTTTCCAAGTCGCCCTTGCTAGGGGAAACGCTCTTTCATATACCAAAACGATGCATGCCTCATCGGACAGAGATACTGGAAATGAATGGGACAGTGACGAAGGAAAGTGGATGAACAACGATTTCCAATACCTCGTATGCAAGGTATCAGGATTTTATCCCTTTTGTCCTAAATCTACCCGAAAAGGCACTGTATTCCACCTGAGACATCCGAGACACAACTTCAACGCCTTCTGACTACCTCCCGCACTTGCATTCAATCGCTTCCTGCGAGCTGATCAGCACATGTTTCATACCTGAACAACCTGATCATTTGACATACCAATGTTGACCAAATCGCCGAGGTTAAGATCGTTCTCGTTTGCAAGGGGAACTGTGGTTCCATTGGCAAGGTCATCCAAAGCGTCAGTTCCGTTGGCAGCTTCGGTTCCATCTGCTGCCTCTGTTCCGTTGGCACTGCCAGCTGCGGCGCCTGAATCGATCAGTCCCGCTTGCCTAATGAAGAATTGCTTGCATACCGTTGGCGCTGGTGACCGCATCGGCAATGTCGGTGAGGCCGTCGACAAGGTCTCGTTGCTTTACTGGTGCAGCAAGAACGGCCGAGGCCAAGAAGAGGGAGGCGAGAAGAGCTTTGTATTGCATGATTGCTGAAAAGAAAGACTTTTTGGAGTTAAGGAGAAGAATGAGTGACTGTGGTGAGATGCTGGACTGCTGGTCTGAAGAATTAGGACATAATGGCTACAAGCTGCCTCTTATGTGGTTTGGTGTCCATCCTGTGTAGGACAACTTTGCAATTTGCTGAATTCTTTCCAAACCGTGCAGCGCATCAATATGAAATCTGAAACTTCAGGTCGCTGCAAGGCTCTCTTTGCGACCTGTTTCTCGATGACGTTGGAGGGACGGGTCCTCAAAACTCAGCTGATCGTCATGAAGAAAGTCTTAAACGGATGAATGCCTCGCTCGAGGAGGGATACCCGGAATTGCAATGTGCAGATCATACTGCTTCAGTGTTATCCCTTCAGTACGCTTTGAGCGGAATGCAATGCATTCTTGTTGCGACTGTGGGGAAGACACTCTGCGCACGTCAGCTGTCAGAAGTCCCTGCCAGGCCCGTGCGAATTGCTCCAAAGCTTGGGAGCCAGTGAATGCTTATTCGAAGTCAGCTTGTGCAACTCGCACGGAGCGAGTTTGATATCTTTCTGGCACATTCCCGACTCCTGATCGGCATTGACTTCAATTCATGCAATGCGCCATATGCTGTTGCCGGCATACCTTGAGGAGAATTCCGTCAACAGACTGCTCTGAAGTCTTCGTTGAGCTGCAAGACCATCGATATGATCGCAGCAACGAGTTTCTTGTGCGTCGCACACGCAGTCAGGAATCATTTGCTCCCGCTGAGGATCGATGCATCTGCCCGACCCTCCTGACTCATAAAGCCTTTTGTGGGGCTCTCGCATCTGTCCTGCTCTCCGGCGCGTTGAGTCAGATGGTCACTAATGAGCCGAGGAACTTGGTCGAGACGACCGGTCTGGTGGAAGATGAGGAGATGTTGAGGCGGAGCAGAAGCAGAATAATCCCGAACGTATAAAGGGAAGAAGCCTGAGCCGCGAGAAGTCCCTTCCTGCTGAAAGATATATCGATGTAATGTGTTCCTAATCATTACCAGTTCAGCACAATGCCTTCATTCTTTGCCGTGCCCCTTGCGAGGCTTCAGGACCCTTCTGGGTTGCTGGCCGCTGTCTCGACCCATCGGCAACCAGATGAGGTGATGCGGGACGAGCGCTGTTGGAGGTACTCGAAGCTGGAAGAGAATGATCGATCGGACGGGACCAACCACCAGGGGAGAGCGAGCCTCGAGCTGGCTTCTTTGCGGGCAAGAAACAGGCGAACGCAGTCTTCAGGAAGTGAGAGACATGTTGGCTTGTGGTCTTCCGCGGGATGGGTTGATGGCAGCCGGAACGAGTTGTGAGATAATGCCTGGCACCACGTATGTTTCAGTGCAAGGTCGACCAGATCTGCCTCTTCCCATAGGACATTCTCCAATTTCTTTCATTCTCTGGACCATGCCTCCCCTCTGTGCAGTCATCGTTCGTGAAAGAGTCAGAAAAGATCGGCCAAGAGCAAGAATGTAGCAGTCGGAGGGTGAGAGGGTCGGCGGGCGGGCATTGGGCAGGAGCTCGGGTCATAGAAGCCTGCAAGTGTCAATGTCAATGGGCCAATCTCGCGGTCTCAAGCAGAATCAAGTGTTGGTGATGAAGACGATTCTTTGTCAATCCAACCTCACAACATCATAACATGGGGGATTCGAGTCCGCAGAGCGACCGCGCGTATGATAACCATCATTGGCATGAAAATCAATGACGGGGGGGGCTAACACCCATCAACATGTTGTCGCAGGGAAGGACAAGGTTCACCAGAGGGCATGCAGGCCAAAACTCAAGAATTACAAAGTAGAAGAATGGCAAGTTTTGTTGATCATGTCTGCACCGAGAAAGATAATGGCGAGAAGAGATCACTGCCGGAAGAAATTCCTGGCCGGTCGCCAATGCACTGAGAGAGTTTGCGGAAGGGCGAAGTTGAGCTTCACGTTTATTGAACAGAAACCGTGAGGCTGGAGAGCGGCCCCGCAAATGGCGCTTTGTTATTGGCGGATGGTCACAAAAGTGATTTTGGTGGCACAAGGCTTGGGCCAGCTGTGAACAGTTCCAATCTGGTGTGCATTGAAGTGGTAGCCTGAGTAGGACAGGCTCCTAGATATCAAGCTCCATCAATCATGAGCATGGTGGGCTCCACAACATTACAAAGCATGAAATGAGTTATGAGTAGTCTGGGCATGGTGGCGTCCAGAATGCCAATCTGTATCAGCATTTCTACAATCTCAAGCAGGGCCCGGGTGTCTTCCTCTGCAACATGATTCCGTTGGTTCTCGTGTCTGGGGCAATCAGTGAGAAACCCTTCTTCAACCTCGCTGTCAGCTGGGAGTGCGCTCGGGTCAATGGAAAACAGCACCACTCCTTTCACCAGTCTCAGAATGTCAATTGAGTGCGTGGCGCAGGAGCGGTATGCGATGGGCGAGTGGCTCGCGGGTGCCTTGTAGCTTTCGATGCTGCAGAAGAGGCATCAATGGTGGCAATGGGCTGAGTTCCCGCTCTGGTGACCATTGTCCTCATGATTCTTGCGCATTTACCCTCCATCGTTCCGTATTTCTACGAGACGGCAAAGGACGTGTAGACTTCTGATTTCGAACCGAGAGATTTGTAAATATGGACATTGCATGAGAGGAACCAGCATGCTTGGTAGTGTAATCAATAGACGTTCCGACTTGAGAGTTCCAGCAAATCGACTCTTGGGATCCTTGTAGTCCGAGGGAACAGCTAAGGAACGTGTTAGCAGGAAACGATCAGATCAAGTACTGGTGCATTACCTGCAATATGATCTGCATCTCCTGCGCATTTCCTCCAGGAGCTGGTGACAGACAGTACGCCCCGTTTGAGCGCGGAGAGTACCGGGAGCAGGCAAGTCCAGTTTTGCTTTTGCGACCGAAGACTTCGCCAGCATTGAGGATGGCGTCAACTGCTTTTACAGCCTGGTCGACATGGTTGTACCCGGGGTCAGAACCGCCGGCGTTGTTGATATGTCTCTTCACCGCGGGCACCGGGAACGTAACACGGCTTTTACCTGGTTTTCGGTGTAAGAAGGAGTCTTGGTGGATCGAGGAGGGAGATGAGGTAGTCGTCTTTGTTGACGGCATTGAGGGCAGGGCGGGCTGCAGGATTGCATAAAGAAGGTATCTACGAACGAGGAGTATGACAGGGCAAATGAAGAACTCAATACCCATCGTTACTGTTGGTGTTGGAGGGTGTTTCGTCGGCAACGAGGTTGAAAGGTTGAGCAGGAAAGTGAAATTTGGAACTTAGAGATAGGTGGCTGCTGTTAACAACGACACAGTGTAATTGCACCCGAACATCTTCCTTGCAGCGTGTTTTCCCTAGACTGCAATACCATGAACTGCGGGAGTCAGTGCTTTGAACTCACCTGCCATGAACACAATCCTGCAGGTTGGTGGATCAGAGGTCACCGGAGCTCACCAAGTACCGTTATGAGCTTGCAGTGTTACCCGCTTGGTTCTCGCAATAAGAGACGTGCTCATTCTCCCTAAGGTGTCGGAAAACAACAAGATCGGAGCTACAATGCTGACGGAGCAGAAGAACGATAGAGCCGCAATGCACCCGACGCATCGCGATGACGGACTTTGCGTGACTTGAGGAAGCATGATCGTGTTCCACGAAGGACGTGAAGAACTCTTCTGGATAACTTCGCCGGTTCTTTAGATGTTTGCCATCAAGAGGGAAAGTTCAGTCCATCAGCGACCGTCGGAGTGCGCTTCAACGTGGTCCGGACATACGCGATCATGGAATGCCTTGCAAAGCAGTGGGCAGTGCGACTGCGGATATCTCTTTGCGGTTTAGTGCCCAGGCTGAACTCGATCCTTCACAACCCCCATCTTCCTGAAGTCGAGTCATACAACTATATCCAGCCAAAGCCAACCCGAAGTCAACGCTTGCGCCAACAATATCAGAAGCGACAGCGGGAATGATCTCGATAGTGAAGTTCATTTGCGATTTCTGGCACAAAGATCGCTCAACAGACACGACCGCCTGAAGGACGGAGTTGTGCGACTTCAAGGCTTTTGTGGCTTGGACGAATCAAGATGGCCTCAAAAGCGAAGACTCCCTCCTCAAGATACGGCCTGCCTTGGCCAAAACCCTTTATCGAGGAGCCGCCCGACGCTTCCAATATCGAATCGAAGCAGAGTTCAACACGTTGGCCCACGATATGTCTCTTCGTTCTGACCGCTGCAGGCTTCGCCACTCAACTTCCAGTGGCATTGGAGTATTCACCAGCGATCTTCACTTCAGCTCTGTGGGCTCTTGCAACGCTTCATATCGCAGCATGGCGTCCGAGAACTGGCTCAATTCTACTCCTGATCGAGTTTGTGGCCCTTGCCCTCGCAGGAGCATATCTTATCGTTGCCGACTTCTACCCGAACCTGGGCAGCAAACACACTATTCTCACGTTCACGAGTACCGCCTTGGCGACCATTGCCGTTGTCATTGTCATCAACATCCCTCTCCGTGATCCATCTATGAGCCGTGCCTCGATAAGTCGTCCTTTCAGCACGCCGTCAAGTGCACTCCGATCTCCAGAAGACAACCTCACCCTCCTGCAATGGATGACGGTGTCTTGGATCTCGCCCTTGATCAAAATCGGAAACAAGCGACAGCTCAACGACGAAGATGTCTGGCTTCTGGCATATGAGTTTCAGCACCGCTACCTTCATGACACGTTCCGCGAGGTCAAGGGAAGTGTGGTCCGACGCTTGCTGAGTGCCAACTGGATCGACCTGGTGTTGCTCACAGTCCTAGCCATCATCGAACTCGCCGCCAATTACTCTGCTCCCGTCATACTGCAGAAACTCCTACAGGCAATGGAGACGATCCACGTTGAAAAGCGCTCTGCCATCCAATGGGCCTTGCTCATCCTTCTCGTGCGGCTTGTTGCGGCTCAGAGCGCGGTCTTCAGTCTATGGTTTGGAAGGCGTTGCTACGAGCGCTCTCGGGGAGAGATGATCACCATGCTTTACGAAAAGACCCTGAACCGGAAGATACTTGGAGGGTTACCTCAGCAGGCCGAGAAGGATGTGGAGGTAAGGTCTTCTGATGATGCTCGTATGGGAGAGACGGATGGCTTGACGGAAACACCAAACCTTCTCAATGGCCACATCGATCGACCCAAAGGCTTCACGCAGCATGCTTCTGAGACGATCAAGAAAGTGAGGTCATTCTTCCAGCTCAAAAAGAAGTCAGAAGTCGAGCGGAAAATCCCAGCTTCCATGGGAAAGATCCTCAATCTGTTCCGAAACGATGCTTACGAGGTTGCCCAGCGCTTCTGGGAATTTCAAAATCTGATCAACAAGCCTCTGGGTCTTATCCTCTCCATCGTCCTGATTTGGCAATTGCTTGGATGGCCAGCGTTTATTGGCGTCGCGGTAGTAGTCGTCGCACAGATCCTGAATTATCTGCTCGCACGAGTTCTCATGACTTGGGAGAAGGAGCGTCGCAAAGCCACCGACGTCAAGCTACAAAAGATTACTCAATATGTTGAAGCAATCAGACATCTGAGATGGTACGGATGGCATTTCACTTGGCTTAACGGCGTTATGACAGCACGGCAAAAGGAACTCAACCTGAGAATTGTCACGTTTCTTTTGAACGCTGCCATCAAATCCTTGAACTCATTTGCCAACGGCATGCTTCCAGTGGCCACCTTCTATGCTTACACGATCATCGCAGGACGTCAACTGCGAATCGACATAGCATTCCCAGCGTTGCAGCTCTTCTCTCTTCTGCAGGGCAACATGCGAGAGCTTCCAAACCTGATCACCGTCCTGCTGAACGCTTCTGTCGCTGTTGGCCGTATATCTGATTTCATCGCGGAGCCGAACAAGAACGATGAGGCAGAGTCCAGTCAATCCATCGCCGACCGAGACCGACTAGAGCTACAGGACGCGTCTTTCTCCTGGCCAGGCTTTTCAGGAACAGTTCTGCACGACCTCAATCTGTCGTTTCCCAGTGGTTTGACCGTAATCTTTGGCGAAGTCGCCGCGGGCAAGACCGCTCTGTTGCAAGCGCTTCTTGGTGAACTTGATTTGCGTGGTGGCCATCTCTTCAAACCTCAGGCCGCAATTGGTTATTGCGCACAAACCCCATGGCTGCAAAGCATGAGTATCCGTGACAACATTCTTTTCAATTCGCCGTATGAAGAAACCCGATACAAGCAGACTCTGGAAGCTTGCGCTCTGCTTCCAGACTTGGTCAACTTCAAGCACGGTGATCTCTCTGAGATGGGTGAGAACGGCATTGGCTTGTCAGGAGGACAAAAGGCCAGGGTGGCTCTTGCTCGAGCCGTGTATAGCCGGTGCCAGATACTCCTTCTCGATGACCCTCTGAGTGCCCTGGACCAACAGACAGCGGAATGGATCGTGACGAAATGTCTGTGCGGCAATCTAATGGAAGACCGCGTTGTCGTTCTTGTCACGCACCGCACTGATATTTGCCAACACTTGGCCTCGCAACTTGTGGAAATCTCTCAGGGCACCGCTATGCTGCATCGGAGTGACGAAGATCTGTCCAAAATAACGTCAGCAACCGCGGTCGAAGGAGGACAGACTGTAGACGAGAGGGATAAAGTTGACGAATCCGCCGCCGTGCCCGACAAGTTTGTCGAGGACGAACATCGAGCTCATGGCGGCGTGCAACTCCAGGTATATTGGCGATACGTCAAGGCTGGAACCCTGAGGTGGTGGTTCATGGTCGTTTTGACAGCAGCGGCTTGTCGAGCCATGTACGTCGCCGAAAGCTGGTTCTTGAAGGAGTGGGGTGAAGCATACACCAAAGTCAAATCCCAGATCCTCGCCTTGCAGGTATTCGACGCAGACGTTCACTCTCTTCAGAGTCCAATATCTGGAATCTTTGACAAGTTTCCCGACCCTGCTGTCAACGTCCGACCATGGCTTCTGGGTTTTCTTATCATCGTGGTGGTGGAAACCCTGGGATGGACTCTCTCGCAGCTTTCGATGCTCGTTGTCACGTATTCTGCCGCACAGCGAATGTTCCGAGTCATCATGGAGCGGATCAGCAACGCCACCTTCCAGTTCTACGACGTGACGCCAGTTGGGAGATTGATGAATAGACTGACATCGGATATCGGAACCATCGATGGCGGCATCGCCGAGTTGTTCCTCGTTGTGATATGGTACGCCATCGCTTGGATCTCTTCCATGGTCGTCATTGCCAGCATCACTCCGATGTTTTTGTTGTTTGCCATTGCCCTGACATTGGCCTTTGTCATGATCTTCCTGCAATTCCTGCCGACCTCACAAAGTCTGCGGCGGCTCGAGATGGTTTCGTTGACGCCGTTGATGTCGAACTTTGGGGCCTTGCTGAATGGTCTGATGACAGTCAGGGCTTTCACTGCTCAAGCGCAGTTTCAGGAGAAGAACATCCAGGTCACCGACGCCTTTCAGAAGATGGATCACTTCTATTGGAGCTTGCAAGGCTGGTTGATGTACCGATTTGACACACTGTCGGCAGTGTCGACCTTTCTGCTGACAATGTTGGCCGTGTTCTCGAACCTGTCAGCTGGACTGACCGCATTCGTCTTGATCTCGGCGAACAAGTTTGTCCAGTCGACCCATGCCATCTGCAAGTCATACGGCCAACTGCAGCTCAACTTCGTATCGGTGGAGCGAGTGATCGAGCTGATCGATGTCGAACAAGAACCGCCCTCCTCGATCGAGCCCCCCGCTGCTTGGCCAAAGTATGGTAGTGATGTGGTCTTCGAGAACGTGACGATGCGGTATCAGCCTCATCTTGATCCAGCTCTTTGTGATGTTTCAGTCCGATTCGAGGGCGGCTCAACCAATGCCATTACTGGAAGGACTGGATCAGGCAAATCAACCCTGGCGCTGGCGTTGTTGGCAACAATCACACCCGAGTCCGGCCGCATTTTGATTGATGGTATTGATGTTGCCAGGGTCAACAAGCAAGCTTTGAGGAGTAGGATAACCTTCCTCGCCCAAGAGCCAGTCCTGTTTCCTGGCTCGTTGCGGCACAATCTTGACCCACTGGATGAGCATTCTGACTTCGAGTGTGAGAGTGTGCTTTCGAGAGCCTGCGGCAAGTATAACTGGACGCTGGAGACGCAGATCGACGATGGAGGACGGAATTTGAGTCAAGGGCAGAGACAGCTTGTCGGACTCGCGCGAGCCATCTTGCGAAGGAGTTCGATTGTGATCATGGACGAGGCGACAGCAAGCATCGATCTGGAAACGTCAGTGGAGATTCAACGCGTCTTGAGAGAAGAACTGAAAGAGAGCACAATCATCACCATCGCACACCGTGTTGCTGCTGTAGAGAAGGCCGACTTTTTCGTGACGCTATCGGCAGGTCGCGTCATGCGGCAGGGAGGATCTGACGAAGTTGAAATCTGAACTGGTGACTTGGCACTCGAATCGAGAGAGATCTGGCGCTATGGGAGTGAAAGAGAAGAGAATAGAAAAGCAATTGCATCGAAGGAGTACTTAAGACATTTGGAAATGATGAATGCAAACAGAAAGGTACTGGGCCAGGACGGTCGGCGGACATGTTTCAGGTGCAAGCTTGAGTCGATCAAGGGTACTGGTCACAGAAAGGAATCGTCTGGCAGATGCCTTATTCTTGAACAACAGAGTCAAGACGCTTGGGGTTTCGGGCGTGGAAGGCAAGGATGAAGCCTTTGACGGTCTCGAAGTGCGCAAGGATGCGCTTCCGAAGGCTAATGTAGATCATAAAGCGTAGAATGTATCGCGGCGAGAGTACGAACCTCGCTCTTCATGTCTAACCGCCTTTTGACCCGGAAATTGTCCGCAACTTCCTCCAGCTGTGCAGCGATGGTGAGATGCAGGTCTCCTCCGAAGATCTGCTCATACACGAAACGAGGGACGGTGGAGCGAGCTCGAGATCTCTCGCGGTCGCGGAGGTCAAGGACAAGAGGACGTGTTCAAGTTAGGTCGATGTGCGGGCGTATGTTGCAGATAGCCCTATACCTAGAGCGCATAAAGAGCAGAAGTGTTGAAGTTTGTGCAGCATGCGCAGTGACGAGGAGTAGTCGAACGAGATGATGTGCTACCCCACATTCACCTGTGCGCAAAGCTCTCTCTGATGAACCAATCAGAGATACAATTAGGCAGCACGAACGAGATGGAAAATGAAGCTCGGCTGTCGGTCTTTTGACTCTCAGCCTGAATGTGCCAACTCATCTTCACTCTTCGCAGAATATTGCATATATTGTACCTCACAGCAAATCGTAGCATCTGTCGAGCAGGTCACGGATCTCAATCTATGGAGGGATCACTCTTCCATTTCCCGACCTAAAACCACACTCTTTCTTCCTATTGAATCTGTCCTTTCCACCATGTCTGAGACTCCAAATTCCGCTTCGGACGACAGCAGAGCAGCTCGCGTGGTTGCCCGACACCTTCCAGAAGGCTACACTGCCGACATCGATGGGATACGTGCTAGCGAAAGCGATTTGAGAGATGGCGGCGATTCAGAGCCAGAGTCCTCGCTCAAGCTGCAGGGCGGCGACATTCACCGTGATCTTTTCAAAACTCAACACAGAACCCGGCTACATCAACGAGCTGCGACATTCTCATATCCCAATGACAGTTCTGCCGACCTCGAGAACGAGACCTCAGTGGCAGAGCAGCTCGCGCCAGGAGGATTCCGCCGAGAGTTCGTTCGGCAAAAGTACGGGCCCTTCAACCCGGCTGCCATCCCTGTGACCAGAAACTTCGTGGAATTCTTATCCTTGTACGGAACCTTCGCAGGCGAAGATCTCGAGGATACCGACGATGAAACTTCGACAATTGATGAAGAGGAAGAAAGAGCGGTTTCCGAGAGGAGACCGCTGCTTGGCCGCCGTCGGACCACCATGGCCGCCAAGATGGGTGAGGCTGGCACGACGAAAACGTTCTTCACTTTGCTCAAAGCCTTCATCGGCACGGGCATCATGTTCTTGCCCAAGGCCTTCAACAACGGTGGTATCCTCTTCTCATCTATGACGCTAGTGACTGTCTCGGTCGTCACGACCTGGGCCTTCCACCTTTTGTTGCAGTGCCGAGACATCTACAAGAAGAGCGGATACGGCGAGCTTGGTGAAGCAATTGTTGGTCCGAGAATGAGATCCATCATCCTTGCCTCCGTCACGATATCACAACTCGGCTTTGTCTGTGCCGGAACAGTCTTCGTCGCACAGAACCTTCACTCTTTCGAAGTCGCTGTCAGCAAGGGCTCAGCTCCTGTGTCAACCAACATACTCATCGCTCTGCAGCTGATTGTTTTGATCCCGCTAGCCTTCGTGCGCAACATCTCCAAGCTTGGCCCAGCGGCATTGATCGCCGACGTCTTCATCCTGCTCGGTCTCGGTTACATCTACTGGTTTGACATATCAAGCCTGGTCCAAGACGGCCTCAACCCAACGGTACAACTTTTCAACCCTCAGTACTACACGCTCACTATCGGCGCATCAATCTTCACCTTCGAGGGTATCGGCCTCATCATGCCGATTCAGTCGTCCATGAAGCATCCCGAGAAATTCGAGCCCTTGCTCTGGGTCATCATGCTCATCAACACCATTATCTTCACCTCGATTGGCGCTCTTTGCTATGCCACCTTCGGCGATGCAACCAACATCGAAGTCATTTCAAACTTCCCCCAAACCAGCAGGCTTGTCAATGTAGTCCAATTTCTGTATGCCGTCGCCGTCATGACCGGTACACCAGTCCAGCTGTTCCCTGCCATACGTATCCTCGAGGGCAAGATCTTTGGTCGCCGCTCTGGCAAGAGAGACACCTTCACGAAATGGAAGAAGAATGGGTTCAGGACGGTTCTTGTTGTCCTGTGTGCCTTGGTGGCCATTCTCGGCTCCAACAACCTCGATATCTTTGTCGCTCTCATCGGCTCCATCTGCTGCGTCCCCCTTGTCTACATATATCCTCCTTACTTGTACTACAGAGGTGTTGCGAAGACAACAGCAGCCAAGGCAGGAAACATTGCACTGATGACACTCGGCGTCGCATGCATGATCTACACGGCGGCTATCACCATTGCTAGCAGTTTCCTCTGATGGCGAGAGCGATGCGGTTGAGTGAGTGGGCTTCTGCATAGCGGGTTTTGAGTTTGGGTGTGATGTAGATTAGAAAAGCAAGAGTTTTGTCCCGGATCACAAGTCCTGTACTGATAATTCCATCACCCTTTCCTGCGGATGTCTTGCGTATATCTTCTCTCACTATGGAACGGACTTCTACACCGAGTTGTACAAGAACGTGTGGCTTGAGCTTGCTTTGGCTAGAAAGACCGAGAGTTCACTATACCAGAGAATAGGGAGTCCAACACGGGCACCCGATCCGCTCGAAACGGAATCACCCGTCCTCTGCGATATGCGTTGGTCTTCCGCTCGCGGGCATCCACTGTCCCTCCTGGTGTTGACTGTCTTGGCAGAACGATTGTTAACAAGTGGACTCGTTGCGATTTCTGGATGTTCAACAGCCCAGGTCCAGAATTATTCGTGTAGAAGGCCGTGGCCGGAGAATGCTTTCACAATGTTCTTTTAATCATATTGGCCGGTCGGATCGTATTCTCGACGTGCCAAGTGCCAACCGCTCGCCTAATTTCCGGCTCGCCGGGTATGTTTGAGTTCTTAACCTTCTCCACGGTTCAGGGAGGATTCTTTATTTTTCACGTCCTGCTTCACAAACTCATCACCATCCAACTGCACTTCTCATCGCGGGCAGACGGTCACCTGCGATGATGCGCGGTGCCACGGGATCTGTCGATGTTGAAGTAAGCTCCTCGGGATGCCTCTTTCACGTCTCCTAGGACGGCAAGCTGTATCATGAAGTCAGCCAACCTCCAGACCCCTTTTACCCCATATTTTAATATGTCTTGAGTCAACCAAGCCACCAACGCCTCCATGCAGATCGGATGCCGCATCCCAATGTTATCATCCTTGAGAGACTTCGAGGAGATGGAAACCCTTGCAATATACGAGCATTGAGAATGAGCCTGGTTGGTGCCAATCTCCGTTTACATTTGGTGCTGGAAACTTTGCCCTATTCCGAAGGATGAAGGTAGGTTATAAAAACCTCGCTGTCTCCTGGTTACGGATAACAGCCAGTTGTGATCAAGACACGTTCGTTCCACAGTCATTCATTTTACCTCACTGAAGTCCCTCATTTACACTGCACCTTCGATTTGCTCAACTCTCAGCATCTCCTTGAAACCGCCATGAAGTTCTCAACCCTCATCGCACCATTCGCATTTGCCTCGGTCACTGTCGCCCTTCCCGTCATGTGGCCATTCTGCTTGACGCAGGGAGACGCCAACGACATTGTTGGCAAGTTCATCACTGTGCTCCAGCATACAAACATCAACGCTGCCAATGCCACTGCCCAAGCCTTGATTGGTCCCAACTTCTTCGAGAAGTCCGACTCTATCAATATGCTTGCTGGCAAACCGGTAACAATGGACACTCCTTTTCGCGGGTCCTTTTGCTGACACAGGGCAGGTCGGTTCAATCACAACCCCCAGCAAAGCTGAGTACATAAATGGTGTTCTCTTTGCACCCTCCCTCACCGGTATCACCACAAATAAGGTCTTGGTGGCCGGCTGCACGAGTATTCTTTGGTACTGGAACATGGCAGGCGTCGGAAGCAAGCAGATCCCTGTGACCGGATTTAATCTCATTGAGATCACCCCACAAAAGCAAATTGCCGACATGTACGTCGAGTTCAACAACATCGGCTGGGGTATTGACATCGGTTTCACCGTCACCGACTATACTGGTGCCCAATTGCCAACGGCATAAGGCTTCGGGTTTGAGCTGCGTCGGGAATTGAGGCACCATCCATTTCTTGGAGCGATCGGTCACCTGGTTGCTTATTAGTTCGACTCGCAGTCTGTCGTGACGGAGGGTGCTGAGCTGTTCAAGGAGGTAGCATTGCATTTCCAAATGGGGTTTTGTGCTTGGAGTACACCATTTAGCGCTGCCCCTTGACGTCGATGACAATCTGCCCTTCATCTCCTGGCTCTTTCTCCACTGCTGTAGAAAAACCAAGGCAGAGGTCCCTGAACTTTTCCTCCAACCAGTTGTGATCTGGATCCTTGCGTTCCAATAAGTGTGCTTGAAATCGCTGGATCCTGTTTGGGAAAACCTCCAACTGCTGCACTTCTAGCCCGCTTCGTCCTTGATACTCTCCCACGGTCACCCTCCAGGCCGCACTCAAGTCGTTCCTGAAGTTTGAATCAATTGCATAATCGTCAACGAAGTCACCACATCCATAGATGATCAGCTTTCCTTTGTATACCTCTACACCCTGTACATGATGGCTGCTATGGCCATGGATGATATCCACTCCACATTCATCAATCATCCAATGCGCCAGATCCACAATCTCTGCAGCAGGATGCCACCGATAGTTTGGACCCCAATGCATTGATACAATTTTCAAGCCGACTTTTTCTTCTCTGCTTTGGCACTTTGACATCAGCTGGCCTCTGATTTTCTCCCTCCCAATCGCCGTGTACTCAATCAGATTGAAAGCATCTATACTTCTCCAATCCGATGGATGATCTGCAAAACTCCAGCAGTTGACATCCCACCCGGCATCATCCCCAAGTCTCAGAGTCGCGGGTTGGGAAGCTTCTTCCGTCGATCTCCCGGCACCGGCATACTCCACGCCAGCTTCTTTCAGGGTTTTGACTGTTTCATGGAGGCCCTCGACTTCCCAGTCAAGTGTGTGATTATTGGCGAGACTCACATATCCTCTCCTTGCCCCACCACCCATACCTGCCTCCGCGAGGCAGCGTACGTTCGCTGGGTGGCTGCGATAATTGAATGCTTTGTTCGGCCACGGTCGCTCACTTGTCGACAAGGCGGTCTCCAGGTTCGCAAGCACAAGATCTGCCTTCTGTAGTAGAGTCAAACTATTGCCCCAAGGCGAGGAGTAAGTGTACGACTTGAGTTCGGGGGACCGCTTGAGCACGTATTTGTCAACAGTATGTGCAGCGGCCTCTGGATCGCTTTGCGACGATTGACGCGAGATGCTCGTCGGAAGAAGCGCGTCAACGAGCCTTCCGATCATCAAGTCTCCCACAAGAACAAGAGAGTAGGACCGGGAGGGGGGCGACATTGTACGTGCCAGTAATTCCGACAAGCGAAAAGGATGATAGTTTTTGAAGTTCGACGCGAATGGAGGCAATTGCATTAGCACGCTTCGGACGAATTTTGACCACACCAGATATCTCCTACCTCAAATCTCGAGCACCATAATGTTGGCCCCGGACATTGCTAGGGGACAGTCTGTGCGTTCAGCTTGCGACTCGAAGTATCATGAAGAAGAAGAAACGATGTGATGTCAGAAGTTCAGCGGTCCGGCAAAGTTTCCTTCAGTTTTGGAATCTTGGTGTTTGACTTGGGCGGCATTTCTCAGACACCAGCCTCCTCTTACAGCTCCCGTGACAATGATCATTTTGAAAGAGCATGAAGTTTTCTCTCTGCTCTCTAATATATCTGTGCCGGAATGCCATCGTCTCTTAACGAGCCTGCATGATGTCCTTCGTGCCTACACAACCAGTAGAGATGTGCCGCCATCCGAACAAATTCTTCACCAGCCGGAGCGCGAATCGATCGTGACGAAGCTCGGTAATACGTCGCTCTTCATGCCATCTTCGGTCACAACTTCTACGGGCATCAAGATTGTTACCATCAGCTCGAAAGGATTGAAGGGCTGCATCAATGTGTTCGCACCAGAAGGAGAACTGCTTGGCCTATTGAACGCCGAAGAGGTTACGGCATTCCGAACATCACTCGCGGTCATGATACCCTACGTGCGATGGCGCAACAGCAAGAGACGCCTCATCGTATTTGGCGCAGGGCGACAAGCAGAATGGCATGTCAAGCTCGCCCTGTCGCTCGGCGAAACAAAGCATATCACTGTCGTGAACAGGAGCGGCGGTCGCAGAATGGAGCAGCTCTTCGCAGACTTATCGAAGAAGTATCCTGACGCTGTTTTTGAACTGCTGCTAAAAAGTTCCAACGACTTCGATTCGAGACTGCGACAGTCGCTCGTGGAATCCGATGTTATCTTCTGCTGCACCCCGGCCACAGCGCCTCATTTCCCATTCGACTATCTCGACAGCAAGTCACGTTTCATCTCACTCATAGGCTCTTACAAGCCTTCAATGCGAGAGATCGATTCTAGAACTCTGCTTTCAGGGGAGCGGATATATGTCGACACGAAAGAAGGATGTCTCGTTGAGGCTGGAGAACTGATCGAGGCGAATGTCGATGCGGATCAACTCGTTGAAATCGGGGAGCTTCAGGGCGATGAACCACTTGCGACGGAGAAAAATCTGGTTTTCAAATGTGTCGGCTTGGGTATCATGGATCTTGTGATTGCAGGCGAATTGCTCGGCATGGCCGAAGAAAAAGGGGTGGGCTTGAAAGTGGACGACTTCTGAGCGCTCCGTGGGGG
>JAPDRK010000004.1:1370390-1405025 GCA_030247875.1 Cladophialophora chaetospira
GGACAGAAGGACAGAAGGACAGAAGGACAGAAGGACAGAAGGACAGAAGGACAGAAGGACAGAAGGACAGAAGGACAAAGATATGATTCACGATGTTTCTAGGTAGGCTCCCAGGACAAAAGAAGTGAGCCACAGATGGTGAGAGGCACAGCCCTCATTGCCAAATCTTTGATCAGGACTCACCATGTGCGGTTGGAAAGCTCTATTTTCCTTTGTATGCATAGAAGGAGAAAAATAAGTGCCCTGTCGAATTCCCCATTGGTGTGCCAGACTTCGAAGCTGCAGGCTCGTTTCGCTCAGCCAAGCACCTTCATCTTCTTTTTCTTCTTCTGGTCATCACCCTTCTTGACACCCTTCTGGAAGTCTCGCCAACTTCCGATGCGCTGCTCCCGCGTGTCGTCCCATGACTTCTCATGATCTCGCTTCCGTTTCCTCTCCTCAAGCTCAGCATCCTCTTTCGCCTTCTCGCGACCTTCTTCTTGCATCTTGGCCTTCATCTGTCGGCGCCTGCGTGCCTCCGCTTCCACCAATACCTCGACAGTCTTCTTCCGCCATTCCACTCTGAACTCCTCCGTCTTCAACTCTTCTGAGTCGACTGTGTACTTGTGTTGCCGTATCAACAACTGTCTGGCGTCTGCAATGCACTCATCGAGGTGTTGCCTTTGCTTTTCGTCCAGCAGAGCAGTTTGTGCTTTCTTCAGCCGGTCGAATGCTTCGGGTGCTTGGGGATTCTTGGTTTTGTCCGGGTGGATTAGCAGTGACTTTTTGCGGTAGACAATCTTGATATCGCCTTCAGGGACTCCAGGTTGAAGATCTAGAACTGCGTAGCTGCGAGGATGTTAGTGAGAGCAGACTGAATGAGTAAGGGTGGTGGCTTACGAATCAAGTTTAAATGCTTTGAGGATGCGATCAATTTCGGCGTCCTAGTCACTCTGTCAGTCAATTCAACTGAGCTAGAGGGAACTGCCCACCTTGTCATATTCCTTTGCCTCCTTTTCAAGCACATCAAGAGCATCGGACTCATCATTAGCCATGGCGGGCTGAGAGTTTGTACCTTACCGATAAGTTGAGAGAGTGTATCACCTCTAATAAGATGTACTTGGTCAAAGATGTGCAAGAGGCGACTGTGAGAGCGGTATGATCCTCTGCGTAAGATTTCGCAAGACTCTTTCGTGAACGCGATAACTGCAGAAGCGGAAAGTAGTGCCTACCACATGTCAGACGAAGTACGAGTAGGCGCGGGTTTGATCAAAGTGGCAAGAGGCAGGTAGGCCGACAAGGCTCGCCGATGTTCTTCCGGTTATCGATAAGGCAGCCTTGCCCGCTTCCAAAAAATAACTTCTCCGCTCTTGAGGGAACTTTACAACCGCAAGCAAGCGATGAGAGGGATGGCACCTCAAGGGCAACGGAGAGGTGGCAAGGGCCCTCGAGCCGAAGGCTTCCAAAAGTCCAAGTCTTTAAAGCGCAAGCGAGAAGAAGAGGACGTTGATGCCCTTTCTCAACGAGTCGCCGACCACGACTCCAAATCCTCCAGTCCACCAGAAAACTTCGTCGATGTCCCATTGTCACAGGCGACCCAAGATGGCCTGTCCGCCTCACACTTCAAAACCCTGACGACTATTCAAAGCAGGACCATTCCCCTCGCATTACAAGAAGCAGATATCCTAGGCGCGGCGAAGACTGGCTCGGGCAAAACTCTCGCATTTCTGATCCCGGTACTTGAGAATCTATACCGCAAGAGATGGACCAACTACGATGGCGTGGGGGCTCTCATTCTTTCACCGACCCGAGAGCTGGCAATACAAATCTTCGACGTTCTGCGGAAAGTTGGCCGTCACCATACCTTTTCTGCCGGATTGCTGATCGGCGGAAAGAGTATGCAAGAGGAGCGAGAGAGACTTGGGCGGATGAACATTCTCGTGGCCACTCCGGGAAGGATGCTGCAACATATGGACCAGACGGCAGACTTGGACATTGGAAATCTACAAATGCTGATACTAGACGAGGCCGACAGGATCATGGACATGGGATTCAGCAAGACCATTGACGCCATCGTTGAGCATCTTCCCCAAGAGAGGCAAACACTCATGTTCAGCGCAACCCAGACGAAGAAAGTATCCGACCTGGCGAGACTCAGCCTGAGAGAACCCGAATTTGTCTCCGTCCACGAAGCCGCCGATAGCGCGACTCCATCAACCCTCCAACAAAACTACGTCGTGACTCCCCTCCCCGAAAAGCTCGACACTTTGTGGTCCTTCATCCGCGCCAATGTGAAGAAGAAAATCCTCGTCTTTTTTAGTAGCGGCAAGCAAGTTCGATTCGTCTACGAAGCCTTCCGTCAGTTACAACCCGGGATTCCGCTCCTCCACCTCCACGGCCGCCAAAAACAGAGCGTCCGCCTGGACATTACGACAAAGTTCTCCAATACCAATTCCGCCTGCCTCTTCTCCACCGACGTCGTAGCCAGAGGATTGGACTTCCCCTCGGTGGATTGGGTCGTTCAAGTGGACTGCCCCGAAGACGCAGACACTTACATCCACCGGGTTGGCCGTACCGCACGCTTCGGACACGATGGTCGCGCTGTTATGTTTGTCGACCCGTCCGAGGAAACCGGCATGCTGAACGCCCTCGAGAAGAAGAAAGTCTCCCTAGAGAAAATCAACGTACGGCAAAAGAAAATGCAGCAGACGATACGGAACCAATTGCAGAACATGTGCTTCAAGGACCCTGAGTTAAAGTACCTAGGGCAGAAGGCGTTCGTAAGCTATGTGAGAAGTGTACATGTTCAGAAAGATAAGGCAACGTTTGATCTGAAGAAGCTGAATCTGGAAGCCTTCGCAGCGAGTCTGGGCCTACCCGGTGCACCACGCGTGAAATTTGTCAAAGGCGAAGATGCGAAAGCCAGAAAGAATGCACCAAGACAACTTCTTGCCGCCTTAGAAGGTAGTGATGACGATACTGACAACACCGAAGAGGGTGGCAAGCCAAAGAAAAAGAAGGGCGAGGTTCGCACCAAGCTCGACCGCATGTTCGAACGGCGCAACCAGGGCGTGTTGGCCGATCATTATAACAAACTCATCGACGACGAACACGAAGATGGAGACGACTTCCTCTCCGTGAAACGCCGTTTCACAGCTGGCGATTCCGATCTTGACCAAGCGAATAATGATTCCGACGCCGATTCACCCTCCGACTCGTCCCAGTCTCCGTCCAAATCAAAGTCGAAGCCCAACACCAACACCAACACCACCAAAGAAATCAAAACCCTCACTCTCTCCACCGCCCCAACCGCCACCCCCTTAACAATCGACTCCCACCGCCGCGAAAAACTACTCACCTCGAAAAAGGCGCTGCTTAAATACAAAGGCAAAGGCTCACACCTCACCTTCGAATCAGATAGCGACACGCCCAAGAACAAGAAAGCGTACCGCGACGAAGAAAGCTTCACAGCTGGTGGTAAGCACGCGGCGCAGAAGGAACGGTCAGACTACGTGGCGAAAGAGGCGGAGCGGGCGAAAGTCATGGATGAGGTTGATAAGGCGGTCGCGAGGGAGAAGAAGAGAGAGAAGAAAGCCAGGCAGAAGGAGCGGGAGAGGGCGGAGAGGGACGGGCGGGGCGTCGAACTTGTTCCGTATGGTGAAGCGGAGGGTGATGATGATGATCTAGAGATGGTCGGGGAGGATGAGGAGGCACCACCGCCGGAGCGAAAACGTCAAAAGAGCAAAAAGACACGCCACGCTGCGGAGGATGAGCGTGAACAGCCACAGCCTGAGACGCTCGAGGACCTCGAGGCCATCGCGTCGGGTCTGCTTGCCAGCTCTTGAGCCACGTCAATCAATATTGTCACTGTCGCCAACCCTCCACGCTATTCAACCTAATGCGAGACGTGACATGCAAGCTTTGACACGAACTCCGTCGGCGCTCAGCCTCGTGAGATACAGTGACTCACTGCCTGCGAGCTTAAACTGAAACTGGGGCCGCGCTAAATTCCGTCCGGAGCGTTCCCCGACCTTCTTCCAACATGGATGTCAGTTCGGTCTCTACATTCTATTCTCATGTGAAGTATGAGGCGTAGATGACTGTTGGTCGTACGCTGTGCGAATGCCCGACCCGGGGCATTGGGATGAGTTTATTGCTACAGAACACTCCACCGACGTGTGTTGATGATTGACCTCACGTGTGCCACCCTCCCGCCCGTCTTCCCGAAGAATTTCGATTTGTATTCTCCTGCCGGGCGCGTCGTCGAAAAGTTCTCGTTCGAGGTACTGATTTTGGGGAGTCATCAATTAACATTGTGCGCCTCCTCCCCATAACCCTTTTGCATTCCCTTTTCGCAAGCCTCCCGTACTCAACGCTCGTCCCGATCTTCGGATCCCTCAGGTTTCCCAGCTCCTCCAGTCGTGTCCTCCTTTCCGAATGCAAACAAGTGCATGTTACAAGACCAGCCTAAAAGCTGATCTGCCTGTATTCCCGGGTATAAATGCAAATTCCATCTCGTGTTGAGCTAAGACGGCCGTTTCCTGCGTCGCTGTTCGTGTACTTGAATGAAAACCCCCTTTTCCACGACAATACAAGTCGGATTTCTCGCGAACTTCACAGATTCCCATGCGCCGATACCCATTGCGCCAAGCTCATCCTCGAAGTCGTAGAGACTCCACATTGACAAAAGGAAATGTGTCGGCAACCCAAATTAATTGTGTCGTGGGATGCATGTGTCCGAGCAGATAATGTGGCCAAGAGTCCAGATATATTTGAAATTAGTTGTTGTACAGCTCGTTATGAGGTTTGAAACCATGTTCATCGTCGTTGCTGATGCCAGGAAAGCGAGACCCAGAAATTGCTGCGCCTACCGAGTGGACTCAGTAGAGACTCTGAATCGAAATCTCGACAGCAAACGGTGGTCCGCGCTTCCGGTGGCGAAAGTCTGTTTGGTATGCTGACTTTCGAGTCAGATGTTTCAAACAACACCAATATTTACCGCCATCTGGTGTCGATGCTGCGTCCAGCACAGCCAAGGTTTTTCTCCACGAGTAAGTGTTATACATTGCTGGAAGGGAAATGCGTGTCCATATTCGTCCGTGTGCGCCCCGTTGCTTCGTTCAACAAAGGAAATACAATCATGAAATATGTGCTGGAGAAGAGCTGAATATTGGCAAAGAAGTGCCAACATAAGATTCCACTCAGTCATTCCGCGGATCAAGGATACCCTTAATATCCATCTTCGGCCTTTTCGCACCAGGTTCTTGTGTCCCATCGCTCCTGCTTTCGTGTTCGCCTTGTGGAGATGACCGACTCGGTGGACGTTGTTGTTGCACGATCGCTGGGTCAATCAGGCCAGACGGTGCCTGATATTGAATAGGAGGCAACTGAAGCGCGGTCGAGGTATGCAAGGGTGCGAGGTGTTCTGGGGGTAACGTGGTCGGTGGGTGTGGCGGGAAGATTGGATTTGAGTAGTAGGGGCGTCCCATCTGGCCTTGCGGTGGTGGATAATTGTAACTCGTGTATCCTGTGGCATGGAGCGAAGGGTCGGCACGAGATCCGTACGGCGACGCGGGCTGAAGCATTGGACGGCCATACTGACCAGTAGAAGATGGGATAAATGTTCCCTCTGCCGTCGCCAAACTTGGAGATATTGATGGCTGTGCTGGAGATGGGTAGTAAGATGGTGGTCCTTGCTGTGAACGAGGGATCCAGGGGGTAAGAGATGGTAGAATTGGTGTATAAGATGACCCCTGAGAGTAAGGTGATGGGCTTGAGAAATTAGGTCGACCTATCGACTGGCTTACAGCAGGTAAGGTTGGTTGGTAGCTCGGTGTTGGGGGATATCGTCCTGTCGAGGCCGTATCATCTGGTTTGAGCGGAGGGCGGCCTCTCTTCTTGTGCTCGACATCGTGACAGCTGTCCTAGTACAAAGTTAGTTTTCTGCTCGTCGCCTGCGCTTCGAGCATTGACAAACCTCCTTGCCACTTTGCACACATCGTCGACACGGCCGACTACTATCACACCTCAGATGCTTCTTCTTGCAGTTGACACAGGCCGAGGCAACATGCGCCTTCGGTTTCCGGGTAGCACGGGGCGATATAGGACTGAGAGCAAACCGAGGCTCCTGTACGCCGACCGAGGAAGGTAGTAGTGAGGATGCGGCTTGATATGTCGTTGGGGGCGCGGGATAGTTGAGCGCGTAAGGCCCAGGCTGTACAGCGACTTCTCCAAGCGTTTCACCACCTCTTAGAAGCGCGGCCGCTCGTGGGGCGGTGGTGTCTGACGGTGTGATAGGGGGAAGGGTTGCTGCGGTGGTAGTCGGAGGGGTATGTGATCGCTTTCTCCTCCGTCCAGCAATCTGTGGAGTTTCAGCAGGCGGCTCCGGTGGTGGAGAACCGGACATGGGAGGGGTGGGAAGAGATGCCCAAGCGGGCACAGCAATTGGTTTCGGCAGCGTGAGATGTTCTATGGTGAACCTTGAGCCGCTGATACTGGATCGATGTTTCTTGAAGGAGGAGTAGAAGGGTAGTTGAGGTGGCCTTGAATGCTGCATCAGGTTGACTTCAGAAGACTTAACTCAACCGCATAGACGACGATTCCCGAAAATGTTTTCCCAACGGGATGGTGATCCAGTGAAGTTGAAGTAAAATCTCCTTCAGGTGTCCGTGCTCAAATGCTGCTTGGTACGCGTGCCCTCCCGCGAAGTCAAAAGCCGTATGCCTCAAGCATGTACCTGAGTGTACCTCCGACGCTTATTTAGGTGTCCGTGCGAGTGCTTGGACTCATGTCAGTGATATGTCTTCGAGTCCAATGAAAGTGTTTAGAGATGGACACAGCATGGTGACCAGAGTTGTGTCTCCTACCTAATCAAGATTCCCGGTTCGTTCGGCCCCAATTCGATATTCAACCAATATTAACCAAAAAGAGAGATGAAGACGCAAAAATTTCCCGTGCGGGGTCCTTGAATGATTGACTTTAAAGGTGAAAGTTGCCTGCCTCACTAAACGAAGGTAAGAAGGCAGGCGCGATGCTTCGACAGCGTAGGTTCGAGAAAGAACGTCTGGACTCGTCGTCGAGGGTCGATGAAAGCTGAATCAAAGAATCGATCCTGCTTGAGAACAAAACTCGGCGAATGCGATCCGAGGGTCACAGAGGGTCAAGAGGTCGGAAGTCTCAGTAAGAAACCAGGCCACGGTAGATCAATGGTGATCTGGTTGTCCATGTGCATGCAAGGTCCGCTGTTTCTAGGGCCATACAGATCAAGCGGGAACCTGAGCAGCAGACAAATTTCCTCATGCTCATGGACTTTCATAACAATCTGCTCTATTGAAAGGTAGAATACGGAATGCTGGCCCAATAGTTCCGGCTAACTGCTCCACTCTGGTATGAATGGGAGAGTCCACTCGTCCCCGAGGTCCAGGGATCTAGGAAGCTGAGCAGCTGAAGGTATGCATTAGCTCTTGCATCGGAGCGGACACTGGACCCTGTCTCCCGCCCTCAATTGCGACATGGTATGATCCGCAGCAAAGTTACTGGGCAGCCTGATGTGGGTGAGGTTTCGCCGTCCGCGAGTATCGTCCCCGTCTTTAGCACGGGTGGTACCAGATAGTGGTGTCTCGGCAAGCCAGCGATGCGATGGCACCAGCCACAATCCGCTCCAGGGCTGACCTGGGCGCGACGACATCTTGCCAAAAGGCGTTCTTATTTGACAGCCTCGGCCAGGTACTTAGCCAACTCGGTGGCAACTCACTCGGACGACGCGAGCAAGCAGTCAAGCATAAGCTTCGCGAAGATTGAGGCCAATGGAACGATCGCCATCCGCTCTCGACGCACATCATGGATTCATGGTTTGCAGAAGATCCGGCACGAAACGAACGTATACCAATAGAACGCCTCTGTCGACTCCTCAAAGGGCCAAGATTCTCGTCATTGGCCGGACAAGCCCTGTATTGGGTAAAGCGATTAGCGAGGCCAGCCGTTGAGACCGGACCTCGCCCTGCACTGTCATTGGCGAGAAGTTTGCGACATGGAGAAACACAGGAGAGACAGACCTCTCGGGTTCTGCCCAAACAGGCTGAGGGATGGACAAATGTCCACAATCATCTTCAGATTTGGCTTGCTTCTCGACCAGGCATGTCCTTGGAAGGATGATCACGACTGCCTAACTATCAGGTAGGATTATCATGTTCTCAAGCTGGCTCCAGAGCCAAGCAACACCTTGCATTTCCTTTGAAAAAGGTAATTTGCCTGCCGCGTCTTACACGGTTGAACATAGGGTTCTTCGCGTAGCTCGGGGATCTGATGTCGTCCCGTCAAATCCCAAAAATTGCACGCCGGGCTGCATGCGCTAGAAATAGACACATCTGTACAACCGATGACGAATTGCGAACCTCCGTGGTGGGTTCTCCGTCCCACAATCCTGCGGATTGCATTTGCTTCATTCAAACACATTGGGCATCGGTGGTCGGGCATCAGCATCCAGACGTGCTCGTTAGCGACCAAGAACAATCAGGTATCAATGGACTTCTTCGTTGCTGTTCACTTTGATTTCGCAACTTCCAGTCCCAAGACTCAGCCCATGTAACGGTTGGATGAGCTCTAATCTGGCAAGGTTGGAGCTTGAGTCGGCGCAATCGATAACGGGATATCGTTGTTTTTAGTGCCAACCTTACCACACAAGAATTATTGCTTCCCCTTTCGCGGGCGTATCCTCAAAGACTGCACAATAATATTGCATGCAAAACACCCTGTCCAGGCGCGGCTGGGATGTCATCGGGCTCCTCTTTGTTTGCATGGACGCTTGTAATGCATGACCATAGCTGGTGCTCGTCGCTTATATCTGCCGTCAGCGAGTTCGGCTCTGATTTAGCCTTGCGCCTGGAGGCATGACTGATACCAGAAGTAGGCCGTATCCAAGGTAATCAACCGGGGTAGGCGTCCGGAATGATTCTCATATCCGGAAAATTGGCCTAGTCTGAAGTACTTAGTTAACGCTGGTTTCTCGCTTGTTGTTAAGTTGAAAATCCTCCGGTTAGGCTGGCCAGGGGGCTCCCGCATTGGGATTGATAGACGAGCCTCACGTTCCAACTTCGATAATATGGAACACTTTTCCACTGAAACATTTCATAAATAAAGATACAGTGTCACCAGAGGCGAGTGCCCGAATGCCCTTTTCTTGTTTTTCTCGGTCGCGTTCCTTAGGCTAAGTACGTACAAACAGCTCGCTACTGGGTGCTGCTCCAGGACCCCTAGACAAAAGTAGCTGGTGGCCAAGCTCATCTCTGGGCGCACCCTTAAGGGACTTTTCCCGATCTTAGAGGCTTGGACAGAGCAAACGGCACGTAAGATTTAGTGGTGCTGGGAACTTCCGTACAATTCAGACGTGGTGCTTAAAATTGACGATACTTATACAGATTCTTCGAGCTGATTTCGCCTGTGCTGGTACAAGTCCGTTTTGGACAACTGTGATCTGATTTATGTTCGATAGTCAAAGCCCGGAGAAGAGCCGTCTTCCCAGGGTACACCACCGGGACGTTTGCATCCGAGGTTCAGCTTAACAAAAAGCCAGCCTGCGATACGAGCAGCCAGGGAGCCGCCGATCGATGTGCAGGCAAGCGAGCACGAGGCTCGATCCACCACCATGACGGTTGCATGGTCGAATATCTCCGCAAATCCTCCGTCGCGACGCGCGTAAACACGTTATTGGTAGTGTAGCTTCGCGCGCCTCATCAGAAAGCAAATTGTGTCTCGTCAATCGTACTCAAGCTTTCATGTTCCTTCCGAAGAAAGCATGTCTGGCAGGGCTGAAATGGGCAATAATAAATGATCCAACTTAATTATTTTGAACAGTTGGAAGCTTTTTCCCGAGAAACGGCTTTGGACCAACGAGTTCATGCCCACTTTCTGGAAGCACCCAATTTCAGAATTCTATCCGAACCTTGACCCTGGTGTTTTCCAGGCATCCCGAGTCTTACCCAATCCACCTCGTATAGCGCGTGGGCACTGGGCACGAAGCAAACTTCCAAATCCAGCGAGCAATGTGGCACCGGGAACGGCTGCGCTAGAAGCATTTATTCCCCCTAGCGCCGCGCCACTAAAGCCTCCTTTCGATAAGTCTGGGGCATGATGCACGTGGCTCGAGCGTGGCAATCAAAATCCATGCCTGGCTCTGTTTAGTTCGTCGCGTGAATCGGGAAATCGGCGAGTCGGTGCTTTCTTTTGAGACATCTCAGCTCAGATGGACCACCGTGATGTTGCTTTTCCTGAGGCGAAGGGAGCTCTTTGCAAGGCGTCACGGTCGACTTGCAAGACGGAGTATCTGGTCGGATATGCCTTCAGACAGCAGCCAAGTGTAAAATACTGCTTTTCATCTAGAAGTAGAGGTCAGGTGAAAGATATGGTCTTGCAGTTTTCCTACTTCAACGCTGCGACAGCCTTGCCGTATGGTTAGAGGACCGGCACCTAGACTTGTCCTAACAATGCAACGGTGTCACCATAACAGCTTGGCTTCAATAACGGGATCCAGTCGTGGAGCGCCACAATCACTAGCTCAGAGTGGCTCAATGACGCATGCGGGCCAGACCTGGTTCCATCCTTAAGTAGAAGGATTATTTTGCGCGAAAGATCATAGAAAGATGGCACGCGACCTGTTTGCTTTTCGGCACACGAAATACTCGTAGTTTCAGAAACTCACCTACGAACGCTGTTCGGCGTCGCATCGCACGAGGAGGTCCAACCTCTCTCAAGGACGACCAACTTGAATCGAAGCTGCCAGGTAGGTGTCAATGGCTAAGCTCCTCATCGTGACATCGTGGTTGTCGGATTTATTCGAATGGTGCTGTCAAGATCAAAAAGCTCGAATGGAAAGTTCTGATGAGCAAATATATGCGAGACAGGTGCATAGCGAACAAATAGCCTGTTTGCCAAAGCTCACAGTAGCAAAGCTCAACGAGGGCTGGTGAGGCGAATGTCAATCGTGACCGAGGTAAGGTTCGCCAAGACATCAAATGACGATCAGGCATCTTGTACTTCAACTGAACCTCAATTCACCCAGGCTTCAACCTAACCAACCAAAGTGCTGAAGTCTTATGGTTATGCGGCCTTGCCGCCAGTGAGACTGAGGCGGTTTTCATTTCACCATTCGAAGTGACACCGCATCAGAGCGAGGTATTCAAAAGGTAGCAACTTCTCATACCTCTGGCCTTTCCGGAAACTAGTTCCACAGCTCCATCTTCCCCTCTCTACCACTGAACTCCAGCAAAACCCTTCAACACCATGGCGACCCAGGAAGGCGAAAACCCCCTTCTCGCTACCTTGCCGCCTGCAACAGACTACATGACATACTTGACCCTTCTGGAATACCAGCTAACACCCCAAAATCTTCCCACGTTGAACAGACTCCTCAGCGAAGATGATGGGAAACTTGCCGAAGAAATCGGATGGGACTTGTTGAGGCTCGTCCTACCCATGCTGAAAGACAACTCTGAGGAAACTGCTCGATGCCTGCAAATCCTGGCTCGTAGAGGCAACCCCAGAGAGGTCGTCGTCCGTGTTGCCGAAGAGTTGGAGAAGCTAGGCGACCAAGCCGAGGAACGTGACTTCGAAGATGATGGCGATCAAGACGCATTGCCCACTTTTCCAGGAGAGGCACCTCGTGTCCATCTGGGCGACATGACTCTGGAGGGCATGCCAGATGCAAAGAAGCCTGCTGTATCTGATGCGCAGGGCAGCGGCCCATCTGACCAATCTCACCCTGATTCGATCAAGCCACTACAATTGCAAGCATTATTCGACATGCTAAGTCTCCTTCATCCTAGAATCAAAACACAGTATCCTAGCCGTTTTCTAGCAACATCCCTTCCTGCCGCGCTAGGTGCCTATCGTCAAGTTCCGATCACGACCGCGACCACTTTCGCATTTCTCAACATGCTCGGGAGTCTGGCTAACAAGAAACGACCTCCATTGCCTCCGCGTGCGAGTATGCAAGGAGTTCCGCCATCTACAACAGCGGCTGCTCTGCCTGATCCGGAAGCTAAGGCCGAAGAGGAAAACACCGGTGTCAACGTACCGTCTGATGCGGAACAAGCCATTGTTTTCAGACTGTTGGATGCAGTCCTCCTTGAGGTGTTGGACGAGTATATGTCTGCACTCGCACCGGAGAACCCCTCGATGGCATGGACTGTTCGGCTCCGAGAACACCTCGAGCCTCAGAGGGTAGTTCCAGGACGGGGAACAGAGACAGAACAATGGAAACGATCCCCTGTACTGGTTGAGAGGGACGGTCTTCTGGCCAAGTTCTATTCGATAAGCAAGGAGATGCAGCTCGACACAAGCCAAGAGGTCCGGAAACTCATACACGAAGACGGCGATGACATCCCAGAGGATCCTCACGACGAAGAAGCGTCAGAGTACCCGACCTCTCCTTCTCAAATACCGTTTCCGCGCGCAGGAGTCATCTACCTACATGCATACCACTCCTATCTGGAGCCCGGCGACCCAACCACGCTTCTTACAGTCACAGAGCTCACGAAGCTGATTGCCCATTCTTTCCCACTGAGCGCGACGCCTGCCATCCCACTACCCGCCCTGCAAGACGCTCTCCTTTCGCTTCTCTACAAGCAGACTTTGGCCGTGGCGGCCGCCCCAACAACACCTCAACCGTCGCCAGCAAAATTTGTACTCTTGCTCAGCACCTTGACTCAACTTCTTGCAATCACGCCGTATCCTGCTCTCCGGGACGCCGCCTATTACATAGCAGGGAAGCTACTGCATGCGTACCCAGATCCCGCGGTGCGGTTGAGGGTCATAAAGCAAACACTGGAAGGCAGCACCCTGAGTACGAACTGGGCGGAAATCGAGGACGAGGAAATAGGATCCCATCAACCTCCTCCCGAGCCGGATATTGTCGAGGAGACAGGCCTCACGAGGAGTACCTCGGCACTGGTCCCTCACCCTATCCCACTTGCGCCGCCTCAGCAGCTGGGCCAGCTGAAAGCTATCGGTGTAGATTGGTTGAAAGCTGAGTTCGCGACCTGGATTGCCACGAAACCGACGGAGAGGGAGGGAGGTGTTATCATTATCAGCGCTCTTGATCCCATCCAAGTACTCCTGGAACCGGAGTCCGCGGAGCCCAAACAGGACGACACAACCTCTCTCCTCGATCTTCTATTCCCCACCGACCTCTCTGAACTCCCCGTTACAAGCCCTACAGCCGCTGCTCTCGACGACACCGAAGCAGCAGACACGGAAGAAACCCTCTCCGACTTCCTGCTCTCCATCCCCTTCTACATCTCCACTTTGAACTTGATCAGCATTGTCCTCCCGTACTTGGCCACTGCACCTACTACCAGTGTATCAACCTTGAAAGCCCGGATCTCGAGACATCTCGACTCGTTGAACAAGTCGTCGAAATTCTTGACCGAGGTGTTGCAGCACGTTCAGGAAGAGGCGAGTGGATTGAGAGGGGGCGGCGAGGAGGAAGGAAGTTTGTTTGAAGGGAGCCGAGCTGATATCTTCGCGCTGGAGGATGCGTGTGCCAGGGGGAGGGAGGCATGGGAGAGAGCAAGCAGGGCGTGATTTGAATATGGAGGATTCTCAAACGACACAGGGCTGGTTATACGTGACCAGCGGCAGATGAAATGAAGCATTGAGGCTTCTCTGTTGCCGGACGCAAGCCTTGCGACATGTCAACGGCGGGGATAAATATCCATGCCCCGACAGGAACGAACAAACCTAGGACGATGTCTGGACGGCGTGACTCGTTGCGAAGATGAAATGAAACGACGAAGTGAAAAGCAAAATTGTATGATCAACGGCCAGGAAGTGTAATGAAAGGCAAATGCAAATTTTAGGAAAACCCTACTTACCGGAACTTCGACTAAGAGCACTCGTTTCGTCTTTTGAGATGCATCGCTCATGCACCGCATAGCATAGAGTGCCAGATTCAGTGCGAAAGGGTTGCCACTTTAGCTTCCACAATACGAAAACGCATGCATTGGCATGAGTTTTGATCGTAGTCGTAGATTTTCAGTGACTCCATGATTTGCTGGCAATCAACTACAGTAGAAGCGCCGGCTTTGTATCGCTTATGCGTCATTCAATAATTCCAAACATGGTGGCTTGGTTTAGAGCATGCTCGTCCGGCGCCGAAGAGATGCTGCTCACTTGGGACGGTGAACGGCTTGCTTTCACTAATACTGCCTTCGATGCTTTGGCCACGAGGAGATGTTCGCTTCTCTAGATCCAAGTATCTAAAACCGAGTGCGAATAGCGGAAATTAAGTCTGAGGTGAGTGTGAAGTGAGTGTGAAGTGAGTGTGAAGTGAGTCCGAAGTGATAGAAACGTGAAGACTGGAAATATTGCTCTCGTCTCAATTTTCTCTGATCGTTCTTTCTACTCTGCGTCTCTATCTACTGCCCTGCATCTATCCTCCTCCCCCAATATGTAAAGCTTCGGTATAATCATATAGAGTGGCGCTGTCCAAGAATGGTCGTATCCCCACAACGCCGCTGAGGTGGGAATGAAGCGGAAAAGCAACCAGCCCGTCTATCTAGAAATGATCTAGAAACTCCAAGACACCATCATAAACGCTGCAAGACGGATGCTGTAGACTTCAGCCCCACAAGACCGAGAGGCGAAGTTGAATCAACCCCACGAAAAGTCGAGATTCTCCGGGAGCGATCTTTGCTGAACTTTGAGGACGATCGATGCAATGACCCCACATACCCGATGTACCCGACGAAGAGCGACATGTGACACACATCTGTCACGAGTTCACTCTTCCGAGGGGGACAAGGTTTTCGGTTCGTGATGTCCGAGAATCTCGTCATCTGGACACACGCGGGTTTAGTTCCTCGTCAACTCCCCGCGTGGGCGGGAAGTGCCTCACTCCGCATTATCCCGAATGCCACTCCCCCGATCCGCCATCTCAGATGCAGAAGGGAGAGCTTCGCCATCATTTGTTGTTTGCACTTGATGTCCCTCGGTAAACTCCGCAGAATGCTGGTCCTCTCGTGATTTCGTGCAGGAAGATGGGCCACACTACGACCAGACGTCTTCCTGGTAGACACCACTGCTGCGCATGCTCTTGACGACTTGCTCGGCCTTCTTTTCGTCAACTCCCCGTTCCGAGGCGATGATCTGGCCCAGGACATCATTGACTTCTCGAGCCATGTGAGCAGCATCACCGCAGACGTAGAAGTTGGCCTTTTGTTGGAGAAGCTCGTTGATGGATTTGCCGTTCTGTTTCAATAGATGCTGTACGTAGACCTTGTTGGGTCCTTCCCGGGAAAAGGCGTTGTAGATGGTCAGTTTATCGCCGAGAACCTTCTTATACTCCTAGAAGAATCGGTCAGTTCATATTTGGGGCCAGAAAACAGGCTTGTTCAACTTACATCCCACTCGCTCTTGTAGAGCCAATCCTCAGCTTGTCGTCGGCAGCCATAGAACAGCACAGTCTGCCCAACGTCATCGCCTTTGGCGGCCTGAGCCGCGCGTTCTGCGACAAAGCCACGGAAAGGAGCAACACCCGTACCGGGACCGACCATGATAATGGGCTTGCTTGGATTTGAAGGTAACTTGAAATTGGAATGACGAACGTGGACAGGAACGTGGATGCCATCGTATTTGTTGCGTGGACCAGTGATAGCATAAGTCAGGCCGTGAGGAGATGGATCTGGATCTCCGTTTTGCTTCTGCTTGAGGGCTAGTAGGTAATTAGTGGTGACACCTTTGACAACGTGGCCGGCACCAGGGATGCGAACGGATTCCACAACGGCGGTAATAGATATCTTTTCGGGCTGGACGAGTGAAGACGAGGAGATCGAGTAGTAACGGGGCTGCAGCTTGTTGAGGCCTTCGACCAAACAAGAGAATGGAACTGCAGACCAAGGATCAGGGTGGACCGCGGACACGGCCTGGGAGACATTCAGCATCTGGCTGCTGATCTTGTCCTTGAAATAATCGGCATCAGAGCCCAGCTTTGCCATCTCTTTCTTCGCCTCTTCGTTGGGTGCGAAAGCAGACAAGGTGCCCAAGAACTGACGAGAGACGGGTGCACAGATTTCCATGTGATAGCGGATGGCAGCGTCGTAGGTCGTGGGAGTTGGGAATGGCACCTTGGCTGTAGGGTCGATACCCTTCATGCTAATGACTCTATGTCTCTTCTCTTCCAAGCCAAAAGTTTTGATCAACCGATCAACCTCCATGCCAGCATTGGTCGGCCAGACTGCGATGTGGTCGCCCGTGGTATACGAGATGCCGGAGCCCGACACATCAATCTCGCAATGCAGGCAGTTTCGATCTTTGACGGTGAACAACTCTTTGGACTCGGCGACGGGGGCAATGAAGGGGTTGTGGGCGTTGTAGGGACCTTTCTGGCTGTTCTCGAGGTGATTCTTGTTGGGTTCACCAAGATAAACGGTGTCAGTCTCGGGATCGAGATCTTCGCGCTCTTCGACACTGAAAACTGGTTCGTAGACGGCTTCACGCTCTTCCAGACCCATTTCCTGTGCCAAAGCGGCCCACATAGGTTCTTTCCACCCAAGGAAATCTTCTTCCATGGTGCCTGCGCCATCATCACCCTCGCCAGCAGTGCCAATTCTTTTGCCACCCAATTTCGTAAGGATCTTGTCCAGGTTTCGGACCATTGAGTTGTAGTGCTCATATGTGTTGTTTCCCAGACCGAATGCAACGTACTTGAGATTGCCAAGCGGCTTCTCCTCGGAATTTTCGGAAAAGGAAGGAGGATCTTGATTCATGAACTCCCAAAATTCGACCGCGTTATCGGTAGGCTCGCCTTCGCCGTAGGTCGCCATGACGAAGAAGACGATCTTGTCCTCGGGCACTTGATCAAGATTTTCGTAGTCGTAGTCTTCAAGGTCGGCAGTCATGGTCTTCAGCCCGAAACGAGCAGAACCCTCTTTTGCCAATCGGGAGGCGTAATCTTCAGCAGTACCAGTCTGTGAGCCGTAGAAGATGACACAATTTTTGCCCGACTCGTCCATCTTCTCGAGTATGTTGCGAGATCCTTTCTTGGCTGCGCTGCCATTGAGGGCCGAAGTGGCGTACGGGTCTTTGGGGACGCCCCAGTAGGTTCCCTTGGTGAAGTAGGCTACGCTGCCTAGCAATAGTAGAACGAGGACGACAATGTCCAGAGTATCGACTTGAGCCATTTTGGGCAATTTAATGGCAGCAGGCTCAGGCTCAGATACTGACATTGAGAAGGAGTGCAGCGGACTGACTAGAAAATCGAAAATGTTTTAAGGGTGCGGTGTCGCTGCTTATGAATGGTGGGGTACGGGCCCAGATGCGCAGAATGAGCAATTGAACAGCGTGGAGTTACGCAGGCGCAGGCGCCGTCGGTCGTTTGGGTCTCGGGGGCGGCGAAGGCTAGGGCCTGTGGCCTGATGTGGCCAAGATTACGCTGCGGGCGTCAGAGATGAGGGGTGGAGTCTTGCCCGTGGGTTTCTTCTGTGGGCTTCTGCTGCGAAACTGCGCTGCAGAATCTGAGTGTGGTTGATTTGCAGAGCCAATCAGCCGGTGAGATTGATGATCGATGGGGCTAAATAGTCGAGGCCTTATCAGATCGTGTCGGCAAAAGACCCTTTGACAATTGAATACTGCAAAGAATCGAGTTGGGCAAGCCGAGGAGTTCGAGTTCGTGAGGGCAGATATAGAGTTAACAGAGTCTACGACGTCAAGAAATGAGGAGTCCAATCGAGTCGGCACTTAAAGCATCGAAGAATTTATGGTGGGTTTATGAATCTGGAGTTCGGCTTGTGGTGACGGCCTCGGACGGGCAAAAAGAGTATCGAGTGCGGAATTGTCCTTTGGGCGTGATGTTCAAACGGCCAGGTGCGGCTTCAGCGAACAGGGTGTGCGGCGGGTGCTCGTGGTGACTTGGAGGCCGAGTTGACGAGAGGAGGCGGACGACGCTCGGGCTTTATGTGTTGATATCTGAGTCTCGTTTGAGTGTGCAGTGAGGTGACTCGGCAGTTCACTTTGAACAATCAGAACAAGGCGCGAAGCACGCTCTGCCTCGAGGATGATGGGATCTTTTTATTTCCACCATCATCCACCTACAAAAACGCACCCACATCTCACTGCTGCACTACCAGGATGGGCCCCGGCAGCTGATACGGAGTACGCGCATGCAGAACCTCAGCTGGGGACCTGAAATCTAATAAGTGTTGTGGTTCCGCGTGTGGGAGTCTCGCTTGCTCTTCAAGTTCTCAGGCTTATGATCCTCCCCACATTGGGTGCCAACACCCGAGACCGTAGGGGGGCCCTCCACAGTTATCTAAGCGATGACACAGTCAGCACCATTATTGCTTTTCCTCGAAAAAGTCTCTTCTTGAGGATAGTAACACGTATCATCCCTCATCCCTACCGGGGTAGGCAATCCGCAATCAATTACTCTCGCATACGATGATCTTCGTCTTACGGCCTTCTCCCGTGTCGTATACGGAAGTCCCCAAAAATAGTTGGAAACAGGCAGAATGCATATTGTAATTACCGATCGGTTCGAGGCCCTCCAGCGTGGTAAGCCGCATGTTTCTCGAGGTAGAAGAGATGTCCCAGGCAGGAGTGGTCGGCGCCAGAGAGACGGCACAGGTTGTGACAACGATGGCGCCAATCCGTCAAGACTGGCACATCCACCGACATCACTCTCCGTGCATGTCCCAATGGTATTGGTGTGCCTGTCAAGAGCATGGCCTGCTAGAGTCCCCCGCGGGCATCCTGATTCGACAACAAATTCTGCGGAACGGCGAATCGCACAAGAAAGCTCTGAAACGAACCAATTCGTAGGTGTAGTAAAGTGACTGACTTTAGATGTCGTCCTACACCACACCAGAATGAGACGTGTACACCCCGTCCTGATATGTGAGTGTTAGTAGCCAACTGAAGTAGTCGTCCGACCGCATCTGAGGTTTGGTTGAAATGGTGTGATTGGGCGACATGCCTCATCCCTGTGCAATTGACAATTCCTCGTTATTCTCTAACGCCGACTAAATTTCAACCGCTACAAATTCCTAACAACCTCCTCGATCTAGATCAGGTGCCCGCCGCACTCACCTCGCCGTCGCTTCGACTCTTCAGTTGCGAAGCAATGACGCTGACCCTACGCCCCTTCCCCAGCCGGCCATCCAGGGCTCACAATGCTGCATAACCGTAAGTTCGAGTCGGAATTCTTCCGCTTCAGTCTGAATTCGCACCGCAGCCGCACCCACCCCACGACCCTCATCACGTTCCTGCATGAAGATGAGCACATGATCCCGTGCTAACCGAGCCTGATGCTTCCAGATGCTCAATCAGCCTCTAACGAGTCCTCTGCCTACGCCCTCGACGGTCCTGGCCCCGAACAGGTTTTGCAGTCATCGGCCGCTGGTCGTCCCCAACTCCACACGAGAGACACTTCGGTGACGAGAGGCAGACCTCAGCAGTCTTCGACCCAGGCTTATGGAGCCTCATCGCGGGCAGGCTCGGTCCAGCCTCAGACGCATGGAAGTGAGGCCAGCGTGAGCACAAGAGGAGGGCCTTTAGTCGACACTACCGGGTTGCAAAGACGGACATCTAACAGTTATGGCCATCACCGCCAGACTTCCGTCATTCATGGCCTACAGCATTCGAGAAGCCCCAGCTTCAACTCCCCCTCATCCGCGAGTCCCCTTACTCCCGAATCACTCCTCGGTGCTCCCACCTATGCGAGATACCCTAATGGCAGCAGACGTGGCCAGTTCTCCAACGCCAGTGCAGATCCTTCAGCCCATACAACCCCCGTTTCACCCTACACAGGCCATGGACAGGGTCATTCGATCGACTCGCTGATTGACAATGGCGCTGTAGGACCCGACTCTCTGTCGGCTTCCTCACAAAACAGGAGGCGCAAGGATCAATCGAGGACACGCCGCGGGCATGCCTACAATTCTTCAAGCTTCCATCAGCAGCCAGAACCGCGCACCCCGGGAGAATACGCCCTACATCACCTCTTTCATGCCTTTGTACTACGCGCCGATCAAAGAATCAACCACTCCATAAGTCTTCTGGAAACTTCTCCCGATCCGGTGGAGCAGGCATGTGCAACGGGTGTCGATGTAGGATTCGACCAGTTGATAGCCTCGCTGGGGCACATTTCTCGTCAAGGCCCTAAGCCCTTAGTGGACAGTTTGATGCTGTGGCGGAAAGGCAAGGGCGATACGGCTGCGCAACTCAAAAAGCAGGTCTATCAGCAAAGACTTCACAATGGCACGACGGGCGCGCCTTTGCCGCCTTCTCTCCCCCGACGCCACACCGAACCTGTTCAAGCCCCAGGAGAGCCAGGTGTGCCTCACGGTTCGGTGGATACTGGATCTGCGGATGAGGATACCCTCACGCAAGAATACCTTCTTGCGGATCGCAGAGCTACCATATCCGTCTACATCCTCTGCAGGGTTCTCGTCGCAATATTCGAACAGAGCACTCTGCTTGCCATTACCCAGGATCTCGCGAACAAGCTCGAGGACATCGTTTTCACTCAGATCAGGGAGGTCGAGCCCGCCCAGATTCTGACTTCAAGTATTCGGCTTGCAAATTGGAGGATTTATGGCGAGGTGCTGGGCCACATGAGCCAGCTTGACTTTGTCAATGTCACCTTCCGCTTCACGCAGCAGCTTGGTATCTGGCAACAGGAGTTCGCAAAAAGTTCGGGAACCGCCTCCGCAAGAGATGTTGAATCCCGCATTGAACTGCTTCTACTAGGCATGCGCCATCTGCATATCTCTGCTACACCGGAATCGGCCTTCGCTGTCGCCGATTTTTTGAGTACCCTGGCAGCGTTATTTTCCGACGCACATGGGCCTCGTGTAAAGCAAGCTTATTGTCAACTTTTTGAGCGACTGCTCACCGCCGTGGCGAGTAATCCAGAATGCTTCCAGAACGTGCCGAAATGGAAAGACTTCATTGAGGCCATCAACTCGAGGTTGGGAAACATGCTTGTCAAACTCCGTCACTGGAATACTGGCTTCCCCGTATCTATCTTGCTCATCTGCATTTCTCCTATCGAGACGTTCACTGCGCAATGGCTTCCCATGATCTCGAATCTGGCACCAAAACTCAAGGACAGATCTACGCGCGGCCTGGCCTTGCAGGCCATCTGCCAACTGCTCTGGACTTATCTCACCAGAGTACCAGACATTCTATCAATCAAACTGCGTCGCATGGAGGACATTATCAAGCTCACCATCCCGCAAGGGAGAAAGACTCACGTAGTGTCTGAGCCATCTACCGCAGACCCACTGGTACAATTGATCAGGATCCTCGGCTTCACAGCTCAAGAGCTATGTTTCCGCCTCGTCCTCTTCCCACTTCTACATTATGAGACGTTTCAATCCAGCCGTGCTCTTAGGATCGAAAACATAGAGCCAGAGCGCATGGTCATTGGCATACGCGGGTTTCTCGCCCTCATCTCCGATCTAGAAAATGGCGACGCAAGCGGTCCCCCGTTCCCGGCATTTAGCAATCAGGCGCAGACCTTCGACGGATTACCTCCTTCGCCTATGAGCATGAGAACCAGTCTTGGCATTACTCCACCAATGCGTTCAAACTTAGAGGACACGAAGCCTTCATCAGTTCCCGTCAACGTGTCTGCGCTGGATGACAATGCGAAACAACATTACTTGCAGTTTTGTCAGATATTGGGCAAGATCACCCTGCTTTGCGACAACACCTTCGGTGGCCAAGCCACACTGAACGAGAGGTTTTCGTCGACGACAAGCCTGACCCCCAAAACTCCACTTGCCGATGCGTTTGCCTTGACACGTGGACAAGATGCAATAGCCCCAGAGCAAAGACAATCGTACTATGAACTGCTCCATGTCGCGATTCAGGCTCTCCCGCGCTGCTTCACGGACCATATTCCTTTGAACCCATTGATCAACCTCTTGTGCACGGGCTCTGCCCATGTGCAGACCAACATAGCTACCTCTGCTACCCAGTCTCTAAAGGCGATTGCCAAACAGGGTCACGCTCAGGCTGTGGCGATTGCTTTCCCACGCTTCATCTTTCACTACGATTCTCAGTACTCTACAATGTCGGACGAAGGACGCCTGGGTCCCGCTCATATTGAGGTGACACTGACGCTGTACCTCGAATTGCTCCAAATTTGGATGGAGCAGCTAAAGCAGAAGGCTCTCGCAAGCTCTTCCGAAGCAAGAGATCGTGGAACCACAGCTCCCAGCCGAGCCCTACAGATGGAGCTCACGAATGCCATCCCCCATGTCGACGAGATCGAAGCATATGGGCTTTTCTTCTTATGTTCCCAGTCTAGGCGTGTTAGGGCCTATGCGATCAAGGTGCTACGACTCGTGGTTCAGTTTGATGTGGTTCTGGCCCAGCAAGATTCAACAAGAATCATCAAGCTACTGGAAGATCAATCGTCAACCATTCTGGACCTTGATGAGGATGGCCTAAACGTCGCAGAACGTAGTCGGCTTCAGAAAGATAAACGGGTTGGTCCTGGTCAAAGCACTCTGATCGAAATCTGCAGCTCTGAGGTGTCCTACGATTCGACACTTTGGTTCAAAGCCTTTCCCAATTTAATCCGAGTGGTCTTTGTCGCATGCCCGAACGCCGTTGCGCTCTGTCGAGGGACTGTCACCGAGAGACTGGTCATGATGCAGAACGATATCGAGGCCTTCTCGGAGACAGCCGGTGCCACTGCTACCATGTATGAATATCGCATGCAAGGGAGGAGCGCTGCAACATCTGCAGAGGTACTTTTCGATCAGTGGAAGCTGTACCTCATTATGGCCTGTGTGACACTCAGCTCTCCAGGTGCTCAATCTCAAAGCCAGCTCGCTGATGCGGCTCATGCCCGGAAAACGTCGAAGGGTACGCCAGCAACGCAAGACAAGCTCAGTTCTGCTAGGGCCCTGTTTTCCGCAATCATCCCTATGCTTGGGGCTGCCCCTGACGCTATACGTGACGCTGTTGTATCAGCACTTGGTTCCATCAATCGCAAGATTTATCGCACCTTGCTCGAGTCACTTCAGTATGCAGTGATCAAATGCAACGATGAGGCAAAGGCCAGAATCACTCATCAGAGGACGCCCAGCAGCCCGCAACGGTCTCAACAAACCGAGCGCCTCCGTACTGAAGTCACGCATGTCTATAAGCTTACGGCTTCTTTTCTACGCTATGATGACATCTTCGGTGACGACTGGATTCTGAACAACCTCGTAATCTACACGAGAGACCTGCGGATCTTCCTGAGTGACACTGACGTGCAAAAAGATTGGCGTTTCCAGAAACTCAGATATCATTTTTGCGGCTTGGTCGAAGAAGTCTTTGACGGTGTCAACAGATCGCAGATGCCATCACGATGGATGCCATTTGAGTCGCGAAAGTCTGCATTCGCCTTAATGGAAGACTGGTGCGGCTACTCTGCCGAGCAGAACTTGTCTGACCCGAACCATAACAATCAACGAAGTGTCCAAGAACGGGTGAACGCCAGTGCAGCTTCTGAAAAGGAGAAGAACAACTTGCGAGTCGCTGCCCTTAGCGCAATGGCGACCTTGTGTGCTGGTCCGATCAGCATCAAGACCGAAAGCAATGCAATCTTGTCCTTCAACCTGCAGAGAATGCTGTCCTGGATTGACACAATTTTCGCCACCAACAACCACAAGATGCATACCATAGGGCGGCGAGGGTTGAAGCTCCTACTCGTACACAATCCAGAGCATTTAGTGATTGTCGAGCATGCCATAGAGCAATGCTATCGGACGGAATCTCCAATGGCGCTGGAGAGCTATTTCGGTGTAGTCTGTGATGTTTTGATAGAGCATCCAGACTACCCCATTCCCTTTTGGAAGATCCTCAGCATCCTGGTCTTCACCTTGGGCAACGAAAATCGTGATATCAGAATGAAATCCGCGCGTCTCATCCGCACACTGGATGAAAATCAGCAAAAGAGTACAAATCTTCAGGAATTTGACATCAGTATCTCCGACAAGACGCGCGCTGTCTACAAATTAGCGCAATTTGAGTATTCGAGACGACTTGCCAAGGCTAACTCCGATATAGCGTTTATGGTCTTCTCCGAGTTTTCTCTACATTACAAGACAGCGCGGAGTGAACATCAAAGAAACTTGGTTGTCGCCATACTGCCTTGGCTGCAGACCCTGGAGCTTCAGGTTGATCCAGGGACAGGTTCTCCAACTGCTGTCTCCTACATGCTTCTTGCAAATATGTTCGAGATCACCATCTGCTCGAGCGGCGCAATGCATAACGAGGTACAGGCGCTTTGGCAAGCTCTAGCAACAGGACCCCATGCGGGTAACGTCCAGCTGATTCTTGACTTCATCATCTACCTTTCTCTAGATCGTCGCGATCAAAATTTTGTCGAATACGCGAAGCAAATTGTTGTGTACTTATCTTCAACCCCGGCTGGGGCTCGAGTACTCGAGTTTTTCATGCTGCAACTCACGCCAAAGAACATGGTGAACGATAAAAAGCACGCAGATGTGGTAATGCCCGACACGAGAAGCCTTCCTTATGTTGCAGACTTGGCTTCTTTACTGCCGATGGGCACCAAACAGGCAAGACTCTCTCCTATATCCTTCGAACAAAGTGAACTAATGAGCCTATAGGTTGGATTATCTCTAGGCCAAGTCTCCTTGATCTTTCTTGTGGACTTGATGGTCAGCCCGGTCACTCTAGTCAAAGACGAGGCTATCAAGCTCATTCATACTGTACTTATCCTTTGGGACCACTACACCGCCTCGGTTCAGGAACAGGCACGAGAAATGCTGGTGCACCTCATTCACGAATTGGTTACCACGAAGATAGAACCACAGGCCCGCAACTCAGCAAAAGCAAAGATCGAAAGCCTCGTGGAAGCGATCCGAAGCAACAGCTCTCGAATTAGCTGGTCGTATGAGAGCAACACCAGGAAAGATGAAGACGACGGTGGTAGTCGAGTTCCCCCAGCGATGACTACCCTCACTGCCGAAATTGTCAGTATATTCAACCTCGCCTTTGACAACTTCAGCGATTCTTGGGCAAAAGAAGCCCTCCACTGGGCGTCAATTTGTCCAGTCCGACATTTAGCATGCAGATCGTTCCAAGTCTTCCGCTGCATCTCTGTCAGTTTGGATGCCAGAATGCTCGCTGACATGCTTGCACGCCTTTCCAATACTATCGCCGACGAACACACCGACTATCAAACCTTTTCAATGGAAATCCTGACCACGCTGAAAGTGATTATCGGCGCACTCGAGCCAAAGAATCTTCTGCGCTATCCTCAACTTTTCTGGACAACATGCGCTTGTCTCAATACCATCCACGAACGAGAGTTCTACGAGACACTCGGGATGCTGGAAAAGTTTCTTGAGAAGCTCGATCTGTCCGCCGTGGATGTGACGGAGGCTATGCTGAAAGGCCTCCCTGGAAAATGGGATGGCGGCTTTGACGGGTTGCAGATGTCGCTATACAAGGGACTAAAGTCGGCCGACAGCCTGGATAAAACGCTCTTCGTCCTCCAGAAGCTGGCGGAACTTCCGGACTGCCCCCTTGTTGGCAGCGACAACCGTGTGCTCTACACAGTCCTGGCGAATCTTCCGCGATGGCTGCATAGCTTCGAACTCGACACCATCGATTCAGCGGCAGTGGCCTCTGCACAGGCACTTGCGAGGATCGCAGGCATTGAAGGTCACGAGATTCTCTCGACTTGTCTGGTTCGTTACGCCAGAACCGAATTCAGAACAAGCCAGGAGATGCTTTCCGCTACGATATCAGGTGTCAGGTCCGCTTACTTCCCCGATTGTGATGCCTCTAGTCTGATCTTCATCATTGGACTTCTAACGAATAAGACGCCCTGGTTCCGAGTCAAGCTCATGGACATATTGCGCGAGTTGATTCCCATCGTGAATATGAAGAGTCCGTCGATCACCACTCACGGACCGGACCTAATTTCACCACTTTTGAGGTTGCTACAGACCGAACACTGTACCCAAGCCTTGGAGGTAATGGATTACATCATGGAAGTTGCAGCTACGCCAATGGAGAAGCATCACATGCGAATGAGCATGGCCTCCGGTTCAGCAAAAGCAATCCGAAAAGAGTATGAGCGAACGCAGAGTCTCTACGGCATTCCGCATTCCTCTGGGTGGTCTATTCCCATGCCTGCGGTGTATTCTGGCCTGACAAGACACAATGTTCACGCTGTCTTCTACACGTGCGGAGACTCGGAACTCCTGAACGACCAAGACACGACCACGCCGGACGTCGAGTTCCAGGGAGACGATGGCTACACAGATTCATACTTCCCGCCCCAAAGCAGAGCGGAGACCATCCGATCACTCGAAGCTGCCGATACCAATGTCAGCGATCTGGTCAACACTCTCGATAGCCTGGATGACTTCTTTGACGATGTTGAGGGTGACGAAGTCCTAACTCCGACTGGAACCAGCCAAATGCTCACAATCCCAACTCTAACCGAGCACAGCACCGATGTATACGACGAGCACACCGCCCCTATCCTCCGACAAAGCCTTTCACGATCGACGGCCTTGACAAATGTGCAGGATGGAATCAGCGAAGCAGGGCCGCTTCCCGGCATGGCCCATCGACCTCAACCGAGCTTATCGTCCCAAAGCTACAGTACGTCCGCTCAGACCTCTTTTTCTTCAATCGACGAATTGGGAGGGCCGGGCCCCTCTCTGCCCAGTTCGACCAAAAAGCCAATACTTCAGACCTCCACCAGCCCCGTAGCTCATCAACGACCAGGGCTGCACGCCAGATCCATCACCTCTCCAGCAAATCAGTTCCCAGTATCACAGCCAACAGCTAGTGGGCTTGCCGCCATGCCGGAGAACGTGTCATTTCGATCTCAAGACGAATTTGCCGATCAATACGACGAAGCCATCCTCTCAGACGGAGAAAATAGCCCTTTCCCTTTGCTCAGCATGACTATGTCGAACCAGAGCAAATCCATGTCCGGGCCTGGTCCATCGGAATATCAGACGACTCCGACTTCAGCAACGGATACTGGCGGTGCATTCAGTATTCAGGGCATGCGGAGAAACATGCGGCGGTTGACGGGCGGAAAGAGCGAGAGTCAGCGGGAAAAGGAGAAAATCAAGGATATAGCGCGTTTGCGTGGACAATCTGGAGGTCAGAACCTGATATCGGCGGGCGTGCAGAGCCCACGGGTGCCCAGAGTACCGCCCGAGTACCTCACCGGCGGCGGCGGCAATGTCAATGGACTCAGTCCGACCGCGAGCCCGGGACTTTAGACGGGTTGGCGCTGGATGGGGCGTTACCGTCATTTCGATTCACTGCTACAACAACAACCACGAAAAGATACCCCCATAACCCATAATAGAGCATGATGCAGCATGACCGGGCATTGTTGGCGTTTTACTGAGAAGATCAAATCAAAGCAAAGCAATCAAAGTTCTGTGAGCTGTGTAACAATACAGAAGGGTGTTGATGGCCATTGAGCGGGCCCACAAGCGCTGAGCTAGGTCTGTATCACTATCATATTCCGGAATGCCGTGAACCATGTAGAGTACGAAAATGACAAAATATTCGATGCAATGATGAAAGTTTTCGAGGTGCTGTGATACCTGAAAAGTTTTTTGATTCCTGCGCCTGCTCCTGCTGACTATCAATAAACAGCCGGGACTCCTTGCTACCTGACAACTTGACCATGGCTGGCATTGCCAGACATGCATTCGTCGTAGTTTGTCCAAACTTCGATGAGTCACGCGCGTTGGGCACGCAATCTTCGTGAATCCCAGATGAGTCGGAACACGCGTCCAGACGACCTCGTCTTCATTCGTGTGCTGTTCTATTCTGCTTCTTGATCGCATATGACACTTTACTGACAGTATGTTCCATACAGAGGTTCATACATAACTCAACAACGCTCGAACACTCTGTATAGTCCTTTCAGGTTGGCTACCTCGACGACGCCTTTCAACATGGCCTCTGTCGCCACAATCCGTGACCGGAAAGCCGGGAACAGCACATGCTCCAGGGTGTGTTCGATTTCTTTTCTCCTCTTCTCGATGGCTTTTTCCTCTGGGTCCTGCTCGGTGTCTTCGGTCGGAGCCTGAGTCGCATCAATATTCCCCATCTCCTCATCGTCCAGTTCCCTCTCATTTCCCTTGCCCTTGTCCAACTTCGGCTTCGGTGGCGGCAGGGCTTCCGGAACGTAGAACTCCGCGAGTTGTTTTAAAAATGTTCTGAAGCAGTTCTCTTCTTCGGTCCAATCCACACGTGGGCCGAGTTGCAGTAAGAAAGTAGGCAGTTTCGCCATGCAGGGCATGTAGCCTTTGAGAAGGAGCGGGATTGTCTCCAGATGACCGTCATCGGAAAGATGGATGGAGAAGTACTCCGCTAACATAGCTTTGCTCTTCAAGATCTGATTGTGGATCTTGTCGACGATCTGGTCCTTGTTCAATCCGGCGCATGAAGGGTCGATTTCGAATTGAAGGTCCGCTGCTATGTCTAGTAGGTCTCTGAGTAAAGGTGCGGGTTGAAGCTGTATGAGGCCAAAATTGGCGAAATCGGTCAAGCCCACTTGATAGAAGAACTCATTGCATGCCATGCCGTAGTCGACGAGGTAGAGGTTCACGCCGGATTGGATTGCTGCGAAACGGCGGGTACTGTCGACGACGCCGATGTATGTCAAGGAGGCGAAGACTTCGGTGAGGCCATTGTGCATTGATTCGCGGACCTGGGCACGGAGGCTTTTGACAGAGGTGAGTCGCACCTGGACTTGTTCACGGTCGGTTTTTGTGTACTGGAAACCGTTTGCAATTGGAGAGTCGTCCTGCGAGGTTGAGGTTGCCAAAGCTGGTGGGAGCATGGATGTGATCTTTCGCATCTTCGAGTCTGTTCGGATGAGGTTGTTCTCGTAGGGTTTCTTGGTGGTCGACGTCCTTCTCGAAGCACTGTCATCTTCCGGAGATGTAGCATCTCCCGACGGCTGCCGCTGATTCAATGGAGTCATTGGTGTTACCCTCGGCAGGAGCGTTTGTGTCTTGAAAGTCCTGCTTGTATCGACCTTTGCCAGGTTTTCGCGGATGTTTGCACAGACGAGCTCAATGATCTCGTCCTCGTTCAAGAAATGAACTTCTCGTTTGGTCGGATGGACGTTGACGTCGACTCTGTTCGGCTCGATGTCGAGGCTGAGGTACACGAATGGATGACCGCCCTTGGGCAGAAACAGTTGGTATGTTTGTTCAATTGCTTTCTTGACAGCGGACGACTCGACTGAGCGGTTGTTGATGAAGATCAAAAGCATTGTTCGCTTCGTGCTATAGTTGGCGTTCGTGGCGTAACCTGAAGCTCTGAAGCCCCAGCGAGCATCCTCCGTATCGAAACTCATAATTTCCTTTGCTGCAGCTCCGCCGTAGGCTTGCTTGATTCTGTCGATCTTGGTCGCTGCTGCAGCTACGGAAAAGCCGGTACCAGTTTCGCCATGCTTCTTTATGGAGAAGGCAACACCCTCGCGATGAACGGCGTATCGAGTGATGACGTCTAGGACCTTTGCATACTCTTCTGAAGGGGATCGGAATGCGCGTCGCCGGTTTGGAATGTTGTAGAAGAGGTCTTCGACCGTGATTTGTGTGCCAGGACGTCCAGCAGAAGCTTTCGGATCGGACAATTGACCAGGCTTGGCCGGAGCAAGTTTGCCACTCTGATAGTGTGCTTGCCATGCACAACTTGAGTTGGCGGTCCTTGTGGTAACTCTGAGATGGGCAATGTGGCTAATACTGGCAAGGGCTTCGCCGCGAAAGCCGTAAGTCCCGATCGACATAAGATCTTCAAAGTTCTTGAGCTTGGAGGTTGTAAACCTCTCGCACAGGATCGGCAAATCGTCCCTCTGGATAAATGTCAGAAGATGAAGAGCATCAGGCAAGATCACACATACCTCAATGCCATGCCCGTTGTCAGTGATCTGGAGTAATTTGAGCCCGCCGTCTTTGACAAGAATCTCAATTGAAGTTGAGCCTGCATCGATGGAATTTTCTAGCAGCTCCTTCAGGGCATGCATAGGGGCAACAATGATTTCTCCTGCCGCGATCTTGTTGACGACATCTTGATCAAGAGCCTTGATGTAGGTCAGTCATGTTTGACTTACCATGAACAGGCATCAACATGCCTTGATACGGCGAGGTGCCTCAGGTGGCAAGCCAGCTTCTTCAGCAGTACGTTTGACGCCTCTAGGAGGTTGCGCATCAAGATCCATATTCTCCGTCATCTTGATTTCCCGCGAAATGTTCCTCTTCTCCTGAACACTTCTGACCAGACAAAATAATGGACCGCAAAAGTAAAGTCAAACAGTAACAGGGGAACAGCCAGGCAGCGATTGGCTCCTCGGGCGACTTTGTAGTGCAGTGGTGGGAGCGTGTTTAAGAGGCTCATCGTTTTTTGTGGGGGAAGCCGCATGGTGGATTCCAGGCAACTTCAACGTCACATGCCTGGGCGTGCCTGCCTTCGATATTCGGGTGACAGCCAAGATCTGTTCGCTGCCAGCAGCATGGTCCTGCGTTTGTCCTCCTGCTTTTATCTTCCTCTTTCCTGCTGCCCTGGTTGCAACTCGTTCCGGCTCAGGGAAAGCACGGTCGAGAACGGGTCCCAGACCAATAGTGAATAGAAAGTGAGACCGATGGAGCATTGTCGGTAGCAATCACAGCTGCAGCTGAGCGAAACCCGATCAACATGGCCATGAATTTCGTCACCTTCAATCAGGACTACAGTCATCTGGCTGTAGGTATGTCATTCACCGCTTCATTCTCTCCATCTGTTTGTTCTGACTGGGTGCAGGTACCTCGAGAGGCTTCCGCATTTTCACGACCGATCCGTTCGCGAAGACCTTCGACTCCCGAGATGCTGGCAATGTGGCCATACTCGAGATGCTCTTCTCGACATCTTTGGTCGCTCTCATCCTATCTCCGAGGAGATTACAGATAAAGAATACGAAAAGAGACCTGATAATATGCGAGCTCACCTTTCCGAACGCAGTCCTGTCGGTGAGGTTGAACAGAAAGAGATTGGTGATCGTGCTAGAGGATCAAATCTACCTTTACGATATTCAGACCATGAAACTCCTCTATACCATTGAGACGTCTCCGAATCCTGCCGCGATATGTGCACTTTCACCTTCGCAGGACAACTGTTACCTAGCATATCCACTCCCACAGAAAGCCACCTCGCCCTCGTTTGCTCCGCCATCACACGCTCCGCCCAACAGCACTCACGTTCCGCCGACGACTGGAGAAGTTCTGATATTTGATGCAGTCAAACTGGAGGCTGTCAATGTGGTCGAGGCGCATAAATCACCCTTGTCGTGTGTCACTTTCAACAATGAGGGAACCCTGCTTGCGACCGCTTCGGACAAGGGCACCATCATCCGAGTCTTCTCGGTTCCGGATGCACACAAGCTGTACCAGTTCAGGCGAGGGTCAATGCCCTCAAGGATATTTAGTATGGCCTTCAACATCACCTCGACTCTGTTGTGTGTCTCTTCGGCGACCGAGACCGTCCATATATTCAAGCTTGGCCCTCCGAACACTCGATCGCCAGACGATGGCGAGGAGCCCGTGTCACCCAGCAAATCCAGTAGCACATCTACAAGACGTCTGAGTCAAAGTAGTGACATGCTCGTTGAGCAACCAGTCGACGACGAGGATGGAGCAGAGTCACCCACGGCTCTCTCGAACCGGAAGCCAAACGGAACGTTTATGGGTTTACTACGAAGGACGTCTCAACACGTCGGCATCAATTTCGCCTCGACGGTTGGCGGCTACCTCCCGAAGGGCGTTGCCGAGATGTGGGAACCTTCGCGAGACTTTGCGTGGATCAGGCTCCCAAAGTCGAGCTCTGGTGCATTACCAAGCCAGCTACGCAGTGTAGTCGCCATGAGTGCCAACTCACCGCAAGTCATGGTCGTGACGAACGAGGGTAATTTCTATGTGTTCACAGTCGACCTGGCGAAAGGTGGCGAAGGGACATTAACCAAGCAGTATTCGTAAGCTGTTCTGCTGCCTTCTATGGATTCATCGAGCTAACAATACGCAGTGTCCTCGATATTAATGACAAGATGGGCGCGTCTGGGGTGGAGTTTTAGTGTCAGCATGTCGTCGTTGATACAGTCAAGCTATGCTTGCTGCGCAACACCTTCCAGTATTCAGCTTCCGTTGATTTAGCGTCGGCGTCAAGGTTTTGCGAATTTCACGAATGGTTGTTCATGGCACAAGAGGATAGCAATATCCTGGTCTGTGGATCGATAGCACAGGAAACTTTGGCAATAGCATAACGTGGTGATGTGTACCAAGTGGCAGTCGCTCCAGAATATTGCCAGCGTTACGATGCTGGAGCCTCTCACTCACAAATCCAGTCAGGCGGAAGACAAGCCGTTCTGCAATGATAGTAAAACGTTCGATCGCATCCGAGCACCCGCGGTGTACATCGGGTCTTGTTGTGGTAGTATTGCAATAATGGAGTAGGTAATCGCCCATATCAGATGGTGCCATTAAGTGGCAGTAGAGACCAAAAGACAGGCCGTTTTTTAGGGCCGGCAGCACGGTCAATGGCATTCGGGGCGCCCGCAGTGTCCATTGACGCCTTTGCAATAGGGAGAGGGAGCTGGTGAAACTTTGTGCCATCTATTTCACATACTGGCGAGGTAGGTACGCGTTCCCACGTACCTACCAGCCTGCGGCCTCTGGTCTTGTGTGCAAACCCCGCAAACACATTCTGTATGGTGTTGTGCTATCGCAGGTCTCAGTGGCCTGCTGGGCGAGCTTCGGTGAAGCATTCTGTCGGTGCCGAAACTCTGCAAGACCTTATTCAGCAAGTCGAACGTAAACCTTCTCCTTTCCTCACTTCACTCCCTTCAGACTTTTGTGCCCGACCCCTGTAACCACGAGTATCTTCACTACACACCCGAACCAGAGCCTCGAGAAAGGCTGCACACAGGATCATGTTAGCAGTGAGGCAAAGTCGTAAGCAGATAACAGTTGCTGCTTGTGACAAAAAATCCTCAATCTAAAGCAGCACAAAAAGTCGCAACACTTCAGCTTCCTTTCAGAAAGGACAAAAACTCTGTCCCTAGAACTTATCATAACTATGATAGGTCTAGGGGAAGTGAAAAGCCCACTCCAAGGTCCTGGGGTTACCAATGACTGTGACTTTTTTTCCGCTGGGCCGAATATCCTGGGGTTGCCAGTGACCTCTCTCTCACCGCGCAAGGAGTTATACCGGGGTTGCCAGAGCCTTGAGAAGTCGAATGTCCCGGGATTGCCGGTGACTTTCTTGACTTCCTAACGCTGAATGTTGGGGATAATTTCAGAAATATAAAATATATACCACAAATTTGCAAAAGTGGGGCTAATTTTGCAGCCAGGAGCGATGAAGTGATGCGAGTTGTTCGGACGGGACTTGAGACCCATGCATCACCATGCATCACCTGCAGCAACAATTGGACCTTCAACTCAGAGTACGCCTATTATTTTACCCTCGTGTCTCCCAGCGTTGTCAGGGTCATCATTCTACAATAGGCTACGGAGGACAAGCAAAGTGTTTACCTTTGGATTACTGGCACTCGGCGACTTGGTTGCTGAAACCGGGATTGCATAGGACAAAATGCTCACGGCAGTACTACAGTTGAAGGCTTACTCCTCAGGGAGCGAAGTACAAAGCTTCTGAATTGCATGGCATCGGATCAACAGTATCAGCAGTCGACAGAGACAGTATGAGGCTGCAGCTATCTCGGATATCTCTTCTCGTCAGATTTCATATCGTCTTCCATACCGGACCTTCACTTTGTCGAAACCCCCGCCTCGCAAAATCCGCTATCAGAATTGACTGCACCATTCCCTTCACAGTCTCCCACACCACTTCACTGGACCGTCCAAAACCCCGCAGCTTTCCAAGGCTATTTTCATCCAAATTGCGGCGTCAGCGGATGAAATCCTCCCACACTCTTCCACTTACCAAACCTTGCCTTGACAGACACAACATCCTCGAAGCCTGCTCTTGACCTCGGCAACAATCGACCTCGCACCGTCAAAATGCCACCTTACACGGAATCCTCCGATGGGCGTGACTCCAGCAGCCAAGAACCGCAGCGCTCTCTTCAAAACGCATCAAGTCCAGAACTTGCACCAGAGGCTGCCACCAACGCTCTGCCAGAGGAGCCCAAGTCAGATCAAGACCCGCATGGGAAATCCGTACCATCCCGATACGAGCAGATCGAAGATGAGGGGCTTGAAATCCAGAGAAAGATGGCGCTGGCCCGCGAAGAATTGGCTGAAATTCGCAAAGAGGGCAACAAGCTCAACGGAGACAAGGAGAGGGCGAACAAGAGGTTTCTCGACAGCACGCGCCGCCTTGCGCAGGCTCACGAAGAGTTTCTGAGAATCCAGGCTGAAGAGGAAGAGCGCGTCTTCAAGTACGAGAAAAAGATGAAGAAGGCAGGCGGTGAGTTGCAGGAGGTCAGAGAGTTTCTGAGAAGACGTGAGCGGGAGCTCCGAGAGCTAGAGCACCAGAAGAAGAAGCTGGAAGAGGAGCGCGAAAACCTTGATCACCAGAAGGTAAAGCTTGAAGAGGAGAGACTTGAGAAGGAGAGACTTGAGAAGGAGAAGCTGGAGAAGGAGAGACTTG